>OY987266.1:9802432-10347968 GCA_963920665.1 Straminergon stramineum
TGTTCCTACTTACATTCACAAATATAATTATTCACAATTAGCATTTTTGATATACAAGATGTGATAAAACAAAACACAATAACATACTCTATAATTTCAAATCCTTTTCAACAATCGAATTTTGCCACAATAATTAATAACCTCAGTTTTATAATTGTTGAATACATGAAATTTGTTGAATACATTGGCAAATTTCATGTATTCAACAATTATAAAACTGAGGTTATTAATTATTGTGGCAAAATTCGATTGTTGAAAAGGATTTGAAATTATAGAGTATGTTATTGTGTTTTGTTTTATCACATCTTGTATATCAAAAATGCTAATTGTGAATAATTATATTTGTGAATGTAAGTAGGAACATATAAACCAAGAACATGGAAATGGCATTGTTGCACCATTGTTATTTCATAGTGACAAGACAACACTATTAAATGATAGGAAAATAAGTGGTCATCCAATTTATTTGTCCATAGCAAATATAGCTTGTAAGGATAGGTACCTTCTTGAAGGACATTGTTTATTAGCAATTTTGCCTAATTTCAATGTCCAAGAGCAAAATCCCTTAGGTTGTTTACAAGCTTTTCAAGATTGCCTTTCACATGTCTTAAAACCATTGAAAGATGCAAGTCACAAGTAAGTTAACTTCATCTTTGCACTATTCATTTAATTATATTAGCATACACTCATTAAATGCAACATATGAAATCATGTACTTATAACCATAGTATGTGTTCAATACATTATCATTCAAATTTATGACTACTAGACTACTGTGGAAATTGTGGAAAAAATTGAATACACAAATGGAAAGATTATAACATTTCAAATTAGAAGAAAAAATTATTTTTTGACCTTGCCCAACAAGTCGGCAAGGCCAACAAACTTTAAGTCCTAGAGTGAGATTTTTGTATTACACATGGTTAGATTTTCTGACAATTGCATCTCTACCAATTCCCTATTGCAGGTGTCAAATACTCTCTCAATGCAATTCCAAATCTAGAATTTGAGGCGTAGGTTCAATTACAAAATTTTCAACTACCATTGGTGAAGAAAATAATGACTCTAATGCAATTAAAGGATCACGATAACACAAAATATATCCATTAGTGTTCAATGTTCTCTATTCTCCACCCATCTACTTTATTATAGAGACCTCTCTCATATTTTTCAATGTCATAAGCAAATTTTACTAAAATATCTTCTATTTTAAAACTTGGATGTAGTAACATCTATGTATACAACTTGTTTATAGAACTATTGCTTAAACCTTCTCCTCTTATTATAGTTCTAACCCAATTAACAAGGCTAAAAGTGAAATCATACAAATTTCTTGATGTTTCATTTTGAACTAATTGATCTACTTAAACATCTATGACATCATCCAGTGGCTCATCCAAATCAAAGAAAGAAGCCTACTCACTTTGTAGACGCACTTTACTAGGTCCTTGTGGCATAGGACTTCCTATTGACCGATAAGGCTCACTCCCTTCTAGATTATCTGCTCATCTTGAAGTAGACCCAAAAACATAGCTTCGATTATGGCATGGTTTTTTATTTCCTACACATGTTTTTTGATGGGTAGACAAGGCTCATCCTATGTCTGAATGGACATGCACCACATAACTCACAAATAAATTCTTTTATTTTACAAGTTTCACAATAATATATATAAGAAAATGAAATTTGGAGTAGCTCAATCCACTTATATATCCAAAGATAACTTTTACTTTTCAAAGCCTTCTAAAATTAAAAATAAATGAAATAGAGAAAAAATAGTTTTTTTACTTTTTTGTTGACTTCTTACTATTTGTCTACATATTGTGAAAGTATTCCTTATCATTGACTACAATTAATATTCATAGGTTTAGAAAAATCCAAATAAAAACTATGTAGACTTGATTACATACAAGTCTTGCATTTGATAGTATGAGTTCATAAGTTACTTTTTATATCATCACTTTCTCTCAAATTTTCTTTTTCACACATTTCACTCTACTATCATTTATATTTCTAAATTTGTACAACAATTTCTTCTTCAAGTCTTCTTAACCCTTAAAGGTATTTGACTATGTTTTCACCAAAAAAACTCCAAAATTGTCATCTCTAGTACAAGTACCAAATTTTAGAAAAAATACATTTCTGGACAAATGTAACCATAGGATCTTGTAGTAATCTGGTTTGGAAAGATGTGGAAAAAATTTCAGAAATTTTCAACGTTTGGATTGCAAGATATTAGCATTTGAAGTGTCAAAAAGCCATTTTTAGGCCGTGCAAAAATCCGGGTAGATGCACTCCACAAGGTCAAATCATTATGAAAAATGTCCAAAATGGTTGTAACTCTTTGGATTCATTGTTCAAGTCATGTTGGCTACATGCTTGAAAAATTTTAGATCATTTGGAATTGTACAACATACAGGAAGAAAATAGTAAGTTGAAAAAGGAGAAAATGATTCAAAATACTAAATTGTTAATGATTTATTTATGGAATTGAAAAATGCCAATCCCAATGGTTAAATTTTTGTAATAAAAAATCTACACCTCACGTTTTTATTTTTTTCCAAAAATTTTAAAAATTGAGCGAAATAAAGGTCTTCAAAGTTTATTTTAGAGTAGAGGTTCCATTACTACCCATAAACTACCCACAACTAAAACTCTTCATAACTTTCATCTCATAAATCAAAATGGAATGATTCAAAGCTTTCCATGTATATAAAAATCAGGAAATAAATTTCAAATTTTTATTTAAAAAAAGTGATTTTTAAAGAAGTTTTTTTTGTTGTACGCGCTGCCCTTCGAGCAATGAAAACAACATATCATACAATAACTTTTTAACCATGTATTCAAAAGTTATGAAAATTATTGGGTCTTAAAGCTACTCCTCAGGCACATGTTGTGTCATAATTTCAAAGAAAAAAAAGAAAAATTCCATTTGTAATGAGTTGCCCAAAATCGCTATGTTGCCAAAAAACACCATTTGATCCTTTAGGGGTTAAGTAGAAGTAGGTCCAAGATTGAAATGAAAACTAAATTGCAAATAGCTCTAAAATGGGATTGGAACACTGTAATCCCATTGGTCAAAATTGTGAAAATTGCATTCAAAATTTAACCATAAAAGTTATTTTTTAAAGAACATGCAAACCTGAAAAATATGATTGTCCACAACTTTCACATAACAAATCAAAATGGAATGAATAAAAGGTTTCCATGTAGATAAAATTACAATCTATGAGAAATAGTCTTTATATTCAAATTTTCTTTTGAAGAAGAGGATTTTTGCCCATTGCACTAAAGAAAGGCCTTTTTGTGCCATGACTTTTGCTCCCATGCACTAAATGAAATAAAAAATATATTTCTAGAAATAAAATTTTTGATTTTTTTTTCTTTCAAATTTTCACACAACATGAGCCCAAGAAGCACCCTTATGTCGCAACACTTTTTATAACTTTTGACTACATAGTTAAAAAGATATTGCATGATATGTAATTTTCAATGTTTCATTCACAGATAGGTTACTTCAAATTTTTTATTAAATTTTTTTTTCATATATAAATTTAAAATTGATTTTCTAGATTTATACACTAGAAGAAATTTGCATTTGCCTCAACAAAATCTAGATGACTTGTTTGTTAAGGCAAACACAAAATCTGCATTGAAAAATGTAGAAAAATACAAATTTTGCATTTGCCTCAACAAATAGGTCGTATTGATTTTGTTGAAGCAAAAACAAGTTTCTTCTAGTGATATAAACATAGACAACCTTGAATCATTCCATTGTGATGAATGAAATGACAATTATGAGTAAACTCGGTAAAGTATTTTTAGTTTGTAGGTAGTTATAGAAATCTCTACTCTAAGATAAACTTTGAAGTCCTTTATGAACCCATACATGTATTTAACTATGTCTTCACCAAAAACACTTCCAAACTGCCATTTCTAGTACAAGTACCAAATTTTAGAAAAAAAAAATTGACATACTAAACCATTGGATCTTCTAGTACGTTGGTTTGAGAAGATGTGGGAAAAATTTCAAAATTTTTCACCATTTATATTGCTTGATATTAGCGTTTGAATAGACAAAAAGTCTTTTTTTGACCCTCCAAAAACCCAAGTAGCTGCACTTCACAAGGTCAAATCATTATGAAAAAAATGTCCTAAATGGTTGTAACTCTTTGGATTCATTTTCCAAGGAAATTTATCTACATGCTTAAGAAAATTTAGATCATTTGGAATTGTACAACATATAGGATAAAATTAGTACGAAGAAAGAAGTAGACAATTATTGAAAATAAAAAATTGTTAACAATTTATTTATGGAATTGAAAAATGTCAACCCTAATGGTTGTAATGTTGTAATAAACAATGTACACCTAAAGTTAGTTTTTTTTTCCTAAAATATTAAAAATTGAGTTAAATAAAGGTTTATAAAGTTTATTTTAGAGTGGAGAGTCCATTACTAACTACAAACTACCCACAACTAAAACTCTTAATAACTTTCATCTCATAAATCAAAATGAAAGATTCAAAGATTTATATGTATATATAAATCTAGAAAACCAATTCCAAATTTTTCTTTTAAAAAAAAGTAATTTTTAAAGAATTTTTTTCATTGCCTTGGCTACCAAGTGTCCACTGATCAATCAAAACTACGTATCATACAATAACTTTTAAATTATGTATTCAAAACTTATGAAAGTTTTTGGGCGTTAAAGGTCCTCTTCACACACGTGCTCTATGAAAAATTCAAAGAAATAAAATTAAAATCAATTTCATAGGGAGCTACCGAAAATCGCTATGTTGCCAAAAAATGCCATTTGGTCCTTTTAGTGAATTAGGCATTAAACTCAATTTTCAATACTTGTGAAACACAATAAGAAGAATGGTGTGTAAATTGTTCATTACAACATTACAACCATTGGGATTGGCATTTTCAAATCCTATAATTGAATCCTTCATAATTTTGGATTTTGCATTTTTCTCAATTTTTTTCTATGTACGGTTTCTTTTGTATTAGATGTTGTTCAATTCCGGGTGATTTGAATTTTTTCAAGCATGTAGCCAACTCGATTTGCAAAATGTATCCAAAAAAGCAACAACATTTTGGATATTTTTTCACACAAATGTGACTTTGTAAATTGCAATTACCTGGTTTTTCATAAGGGCAAGGAAAAGATTTTTGTCAATTCAAATGCTAATATTTGGCAATCTATACAGTAGATTTTTTTGAATTTTTTTCCACATCTTTTGAAACTAGCATACTAGAAGATCATGTGGTTACATACATGTGTCCGAAAATGTGTTTTTTTCAAGAATTTGGTACTCACATTAGAAATGGCAGTTTTTAAGGGTTTTAGGTGAAAAGATGTCAAAAACATCTTTGAAGGTTAAAGTTTATAGATAGTTGTTTACAATGGAAACAAGCATAGTTTCTTTTGGTCTTCATTAAAAAAAAGGCAGAGGAAACTTAGAATCCCCATATGCACCTAATGAAATCCATGCCTTTGATCAATGTGGGTCCCCCCTAACAATGCCATCGATCAATATGTAATCATAAGAAAAAATTAGGCATGATTGCTCCTGGTAAGCTGTCGATGCCAATGTGGTCACTATGAAGTTGCAATTTGCACTAATGATCCATGGTGTTGATAGATCAATGCGATTAGTTTTAGCAGGCAAGCTACTTTTAGATTTGACGTGTGTCCTTTGTTTCCTTTGTTGATGTTGAACTTTGTCCTTGCTACCTTGTTCGTCTTGCAATTCAGACCTGCAAGATACATTCAGCATTGAAGTATTGAAGTTGTCCTTCATTCTTGTTTTTTTTCAAGTTGGAAGGTATTTTTTCCCAAGGCTATATCAGAAAACAAGTCTTCAGTATGTCGTCGAAGAATCAAGAACATAGATCATAGTGTAGGGATTTTCATGCTAGTTGCACAAACAATCGTGCTTCAAATGCACCTTTAGCTCATGTGCCTTCCAATTTTGGACCTTCCAAACCAACCCAGATTCAAAGCCATGGTAAGTTCCATTTTCTCACCTTGCCTTTAAACTTTCAACAAGTTATCGATCAATTTATAGATTCTCTATACAAGCCCTACCACTAATTGCTCTTGTCAAAGCCAACCATCAAGCTTGCGTCAAGGCAAAGTTGTACAAGGAACTAGCAATTTTAGTTGGCCAATTACCTAACGGAATTGACTTGGTTCAAGGTGCAGTCCTACTCTAATTTCTCTTTGGCCCAGTGTACGGATTTCCTCATTGTGGATTTTTGTTCTTCGTTATCCTGAGGCTCCCTTTTCCTACATTTGCTTTTCTTTGTCCAATGTTTCTGCATCTGCTAATGTAATCATGGTTTGCTTGGGCTTCTCTTAGAAGAGTGAGTGCAAACTTTTGTATATATCTTGCTCTATACAAAGTGTTTTGTATAGTGAGAGTTTAGGGTTTTAACGTTTGTTTGAAGGTTCGTGAATAAGGTCACTATATATATGTTTTTTCAGCATTTGTTGTAATGTTTCCCTTTCATGTATGTATTTGTTGCCACTATTTTGCTTGGTTTTTTCTATATCACATGAAAGTAGTATACCTTATATGTATATATGAAATCTATGATGTTTGAGTTGTGATTTATTTTGTAGTAAATTTTGTTAGCATGTTAGGTTAGAAAGTGTTTTGTCAGAGCTTGATTGTCATCGTTTTTAGTGATACCTTGTTCAAGAGAGTTCTTATGCATCAGTTGGCAAACTTACAAGCTTGCAACTATTTGCAACACATTACAAAGAAGGATTTTAGAATATGCATTACAATTACTAGCTAAATTAAGTTTGGTAAGAGTTTTCCCAACTGGTAGTATTTCGTTCACTCAAAATTAGTTCTTCATTGACGAGTTGGTGTGAAGTCCCCATACAGGAGTTTGCAACTCTCTTTGACATATTGCAGATCAATCGCATCCAATTTGTTTGCAATCTAGCAGTGCCCACAAGTATGTTTATAAGATAGTGCTCAATTTTGGTGAGATCAATGTTGGGTCCCAAAGAAAACTACAATATTTATGCTTGTATAGGTTAAAGATGTTTCGTAAGAACTTGACTACCAACTTTCAAAATCGGAAGTGTGGTAGCGATCTAGAGGAGGTGGTACATTTGTACGAGCAATTTGTCAACCTCAATCAACTAATAAATATTGCATTGCTATGAATCCCTACAATAGAGCACTTAGAAGTCCAATTGGAACTCATAATTTTTAACTCAATTTGGTGGAGGTCAAATGGGGACTATAGTTGTCCAAATTTATTTATTTTTTGACCAACACTTGCAATGATCTTCACTAATTTTGGTGATGTAAAATGTGACTTCAACTAAATTCCATTTTATAAAATGTGATCAATCGAATTAGTCATTTTCAAACCATGCTTCCTTTGTCTTTTAGGAGTTAACATCCCTCGGGCTTGTGTTGTCTAAAACTTTGAATACACATATGTTGTGCATGTTGATGTTGTAACTTTTTCAATTAGAGTACCAATTTGGTTAGAAGGTTTGCAAGAAGTAGACAAGTTGCGGGCGAAGAGGAATAGTGTTGCAAGTGCGATGAAAGGGAAACTAGATGCATCTCATTGGAAGGAACTAATTGACCGAGGTACTATTTTTTGGTTACTCATTTTGTGTACAATTCAAGCCATGTCTACTATTGCGTTGTGGTTTCTGATTCTTTATGGAGCTCAGTGGTTGTTGGTCTTCATATCATCTTGTTTTTTATTTAGCTGATCAAATAAATTCTAAGTATTCTAATGGTGTAATGTTAGGGTTTTCTGACATCTTGAAAGAGTTGATTGCAAGTTTGCAACCCCAAGGCTGAAGATGCCTAAATAGAGCTTCATGTTCTATTCAACTTTTTTGACTATCTAAGTGGTTGTTATGGCACTTTTTTTCTTTTGTTAAATTTATTAATATTTTGACCAACTTATACAATTGATCGTCATTGATCCTGGTGATATGGAATTTACCCTATCTAAATTGTATTTTTTAGAACATGTTTCCTCCCCTATTACAATTGGGCAAAAATGTGGAGTGTACTGTTCTTTTATTGAAACCAACGAATTAGATCTACACTTTGAACAAGGTAGTCTACAAAGACATGATTTCTTTGATATTTTCACGACATAACATAGACAAATCTTTGAGATGGAATTTTGTGGATAGACTAAAGAATAATGCAAGGGCTTTCAAATTTTCCTATAAATCTTTGTTGATGGAAGATACTTGAAAATATTCAATTCTTTGTTAAATAAGATGTTTACTTATGGTTCCTTTACCAAAGTGCAGAATCATATCTAATAACCTAGAGCTTACGGGACCAATCTAGACGAACTATCAAACCTGAGCGAGTTGGTCATTCTGTACGTGCACTATAAGAAAATGGGGGTATAAATGATTATGAAAAATGACTGTTTTACAACTGCTAGAAGTCATTTATTGAAAATGTGACTAGAAAATGACTAGGATGCATGCAATTGTCAAAATGTCATTGTCATTGAGCTAAAATCTACGTGTTCCTAATATCTACATGTGTGTATTATCACCATCTTTTTCTTTCTACAAGGCCGATGGATGACAAAGTCTGATGTGGAAAGTGTTGAACCGAGCATGCCTTGTGGACTTCCACGTGAGCAGTCATTTTCCTGTCATTTCCAAGTTACGACACCCCTTTATACATCTGACATGGATGACGACGTGGTAGGACATTTGGCAGTACAGTACTAGTTGGGCCAAACCCCTCCTAAATCTGACGTGGTGTGGCCTAGAAGATGTCATTCTCCAATCATGTAGTAGTTGTGTCAAAGTTGTAGGGCTTGTAGGTTTAGGATGACATATAGTTGCTGCGCAATCATTTATAAGTAGCAAGGAGTCATTGATGATTAGTATGACCTTGACCTACGTCATTTTCCAATTTGTTTGAAATGACTATGAAGTATGCAAACTGGATTGTAGAGACTATCATTCATGCAGAAATCATTGCGCAGTTGTATGAAAGTAAGGTCTTTGTTTTGGTGTTGTTGTGGAATGCAATAAGATGTAGCTATGCGTAGCGTCAGCAAGAAAGACAATCGAAAGTGCCACAAGGGTTTAGAAGACATACGGGGAGATATGATCATAGACATCAATGATGTTAGAGGAGCAACATCATTCCCTGTTGAACCGACCTTACTACACAATGACCCCTACTATACTCTCATGTTGCATTTTGGACAAACATTGGCGATGGCCTCTTGCACAAAGGTATCATGAAATCCATTATTGTATACACAATTGATTTCAAAATGAGAGTTCTACATTGCCACAAAAAAATTACAATGGCTCTCATCACTTACAACCACATGTTTTGAAGTTCTACATGCTCCATTTCCTGAACTACTCTCCAAACCACACAAATCTGCTGAAAGCACAGAGGGTGCCTCAAGTCAAAAGCTTTATATATTTTGCATGCCTAAGCGTTAAGCTCTCCTAGGCGTCCTCAATGTTCTGCATGTCAGGGTCACCCCTAGGGAACATAAGTGCCACATCAGACTGAAAAATTTGAGAGTTGTTGACCTTCACCTAGGACTCGGGAATGTCCTTGAAGTAGAACTTATGCTCACCGAGTAGTTTGTTGACGTTCCCCTTTGCTACTTTCTGATGTGTTAATCAAGGGTTGAAAAGGAAGACTTCATTACCTACAGGTGATTGCAAGAAACACCTGCCAGTTTCGTTGCGTTTTTTTTTTGGAGCCCTATAACTTTTGAACTATGAATCCGATTCCAAAACCAAAAAAACTATTTCTAGATATCTTTCTTGTTATTGTAATCCTTATTTTTCAGAAATTTTAAAAAATCATTTTATATTTAAAAGTCAATTTTGATAATTTGTCACACTTTGACGTTTAGGAGTTTTTTATACTATTGAGTGGTTTAAATTATTAATTTTCAGCTGAAATTTCTATGGTATATTAGTTTAGTAGGCATACATGTGCCTACCAAAGGAAATCTAAAAATTCATTATTTTATATCCTCCACGTTCATGCAAATAGGCCTCTCTTGCGCGCGCAATTCTAAACAATAGAGATAGTTTTGAACTCGTTTTTTTGCTCAAATCTCATCATCAAAAAGTCCTCCCAAATGGCCAATTTTTAGTTTTCTTGAAAATTGTTTTTCCTATTTTCTACAAATTAAAACGTCAAAGTTTGTATCGGAGTCCACAACCTCATTCGCTACAACAGCCAAAAAACAATGACAATGAGCTTCAACTGTCATTTAATGGTGAAAATGTAGGCTTTGTTGCTCTGCTTGATGAACACGGGTGGACAAAACTTAGGCATGATTGAATTAAAATTGAACTATTGCTAGGCGGAGTTCATTGCCGATCCCTAAAACCCTAATTTCAATTCATGGAAGTGTGACACCCAATTACCTACCGCCATTGCCTCTGAGGTGGCTTGTTGTTGTATATGTGAACAAGCTATTGTGAGATTCATCATACCTTTCACGATGGCCTTGTCATCGGACTCCGTTACCTCAGAGGAGGAATCACCATGGTTGCTCTTGTCGTCCACAAAGTACACATGTCTCTTCGCTACTTCTATACTTTGTTCCTTCCTCCTCGTGCATCCTCAAAGACCCTTCTTCGATCGTCTCAGTTTTAGTGACTCTCCCTTCTCTCCCCCAACGTTGAATACCCTCTTCTTCTTCGTGTTAGGATTGTCCCTATGATACAGAACCTAGTGAGAGGGGATTGATCTTTAATGACTGAGTGGATAGACAACAAATCAAAACATCAAGTAGCATGCGTAGAAAACAAAAATCGGGACTATCAGTCCATGCACAATAAGAGAGAGA
The DNA here is from genome assembly GCA_963920665.1 of Straminergon stramineum. Taxonomy (NCBI): domain Eukaryota; kingdom Viridiplantae; phylum Streptophyta; class Bryopsida; order Hypnales; family Calliergonaceae; genus Straminergon; species Straminergon stramineum. The sequence continues at coordinate 9,813,294 of OY987266.1, forward strand.
ACATTCGGGGTTGTCATTTGAAGTCACAGGGTTTTAGGGTTTGAGTGCTCGCCGCTAGCGCAGTGGAATAGGGTCTACATGGCACTTTCATGGAAAAAGGCGCTCCGTTTTCCAATGCCGGTGTGCATTAAATGCACTTCGACTTGTATATAACTCAGATGCAACTATAAACCAGTTGCGAAGGAGTTACCACAAACAAAACTTGACTTCCTCACAATAGTGGGACAACTACCAAGGCATTAACATCAAAGGCGGTGCTCTGCATTTAAAGACTGTCAGGGAAAATCCTACTTTGCCGCCGTCTATGTAACTACAGAACAAAGCGGTTTCACTCATGTACACACAAAGTACTTGTCCTCATCATGTGTAGAAAGGAAGGGAATGCATTGCCTTTGCTCGCTTACAGAACATTTAGCGTCTCTATTATGCAACTAAGGCGGTTCTAGTATTGATAACAAGCTTCAATTGTTGCCTTGAAAATCAAAATGTATGATTGGGAGCGTGCTATATTGCTATACTTACATTTCACATCTAGCTAAAACGAGGGTCTGCATCCTTGCTCGAACCTTTACCACGTTTCGATCTCTCTACAATTCATACTCAGATTTTTTAGGCGGAGGACTCTCCATTGACTAGAGTTGATTTCTGATCATGGAGAGAATTAGTATACGGTCCACATGCCTTTGTGGCCTTCAGTGCGTGAAGAAGTGCATGGATTATGAATGACTGAGTTACAATTTACATCAGCATTGCAAAGTCACCACGAGCCGCCTACACCCTCTTCATCCTCACCTAGTGTATTGCAATATTGCAAGCCCAGAGGAACGAGCTACCACTGCCACATTGTAAGTCTAAAGGAAGGAACTACCAAACACGTCAATATTTATATCCTCAAGCTATTGTAAGAGGAACATGGGTTCCATGATTAGGGAGTGTGATTTTGGCAACTCAACATTAATATCTAATTGTAGTAATTATTGAGGACTAATCTGTAAGTTAACAATCTCAACCTACATGATTTTACTCTGATTGTGCTTGAGAGCTATGAGTGAAAGAGCAAGAATTGGAGGGGAGTAAATTCTATCGATTAGACCTACAAATAGGTAGTCAGCATTAAATGAGAAGTACTGCTTTACACCAAAAATTAGAGTTCAATAAAGGCCCTAGGTCTCCACTTAGGGTCTCAAAAATGAATGGAACATCCATTGGGCTTCTAACGGTTGCATAGAAGTTCTAAGTCGTAAAACATGACTTCTATGCAACTCCTGGAAGTCATAATGAAGTTATGATGTGACTGTCGGAAGTTGATAGGAAGTTAGAAGTAATGAAGAATGATTGCGCGTTCACTGCAATCTACCTAGCACTACAATCACATGTTTAGGATTTACGATGTCATCCTTCTTCTAATTCCCTAAATTTATTTTGTTATCATTCACAATCAACGAATAGGGGTTCTCTAGTTTGGTATGTTTCAATCATCTTGCATATTGATCCTCACAAGCATGTAATACCCTATGGGAGCCTCTTTTATTGCCGCCCTTGTCCCCTTTGTTTTGTGATTGCCCCATAGACGTTGTTTTCATTTGTGTCATTTATCATGCACCTAAACAACCTAGTCGTTGTGGAATTCCCGTCGTTGTTTTTTTTAATTTTAGGCATTGTCTCTCTCCATTTTTTTTGTTCTAATATAGTGGTTTATAGTTTGCTTTTGGGAATTCATCCCTCTTGTCTAGCTATTGCCTACATTTATGTAGCTACTCACCTTGTGGTTTTTCTATTTCCCTTTCTTCATTATAAGCCATATGTGATGACCACTGTGCTTTGAGACTTAGCTCATGAGTATGTGCTCATGAATGCAACCGTCATGGAAGATTTCTATGCATGAGTGCCTTGTCTAACCACTTCATTGGATGGAATGTCTTCTTTGTATAATTATTCAATATTATTCACACGTAAAGATCCCTATACGCTAGTCCTCTACTATATGGGATTCGTGGGCAAGACCCATAACCCTCCTTAAGTATTGAAAGAGTAATATTCAATTGTCATTGAGTCGTGATGAAGTCATATACTTGTCATGGAATAGCTCCCAATAGTGAAATGCGACTTCATTGCAACTTCTTGGAGTTGATTGGAAGTCATGATATTGTCTTGGCTTTTATGTGGAGTCCTACAACATAGGTCCATCTATACCTTACGGTACTATGGACAATTTCATTCATGGAATATTTAATGATTTAAATGATTGGGGCTTGTAGGAAATGGATAGCTCAACAAAGTGCGAATCCATCCACTCCAACATTGGTGGACTAGATGGTGAGTGTTGTCCAGAATTTTGATTTGGATATGCAGAAGCTAGAGGACCAAGATTGTTTATTGCTAAGCACAAAGCCATCCCAAAGAGCCATGAGGTACTCCCGGATCACTGCCTTCGGTAACCACTTCTGCGTGGATGATAAAACTAGTGCACGAATTCAAAGCTACAATAGTAGCGTGGCATCAGATTTCAAATTGCCTAGTGAGAATGCTCATGACTTGTCCGTCAACTACGTAGGGGGGTTGAAAGACATATTGTTGTTGAATTTCGGAGGTCTCAGTACACAAATCATTCTCTTGCGATGTAACTGGATAAAGGCCCAAGACAATCGTGGGAATGCAACATATACTTGAGATGATGCTGGTTTCTTGGTTGTGAACTTCCGGCAAATGTTACTTAGGATGGCACAGCCCTTCATTTTCCCCAACCAGGCCACGTAAGTTTTTTTCTCAGATATTGTAGAGAAACCAAGATAGAAAGTCATGTTATGGAAAGAAGCAAGAACAAAGCAGGAGGTTGTAGATAGAATGGATGCCTTCATCACCACCACGTCAGAGAGTATGAGTGCCAAATTACCCACCCTTGGTAATTCGCGTACACAACCAAGTTCTAGGTTTTGACTAAGTGACTCCTACTTTTGGATGTCTAAACATGGTCCACTATGCCTTCCAAGAAATTGATCTTTTTACTAAGTGCCAAAGTGACCCCCAATTGCAAGATTCGCTTAAACTACTTCCAATGTTTTGGGCCAACCAAATGGAGGGCCCGCTGGATGATTTGGATGGGACCCACATTAGAGCAGAAATATCCTAGGAAACCTCTAGTTCATCTCGTGCCATTTCTAAAAATATAAGACCCAACCTTATCCGACCTTCCTAGCCAAAGTTATGGATGGATGAAGTTTGATCACTACTCAGTTTCTTAAACTTCATCCATCTATTACACCTAGTTACCTAATTCAGAAAGATCCGAAATTTTGGGGTATGGTTCAAAAGGATTTAACCTACCCAGATCTGGAGTTGGACTCTGATCGGAGATTTCTACTAAATTTTCATCCAAGCCTTACCCAAACTTCATCCGCTAATTTCTCCTAACCTACAACTTGGAATTGACTTTTCTCTTCGGCCCTCAACCCTAATTAGTAGCCTCCTCCTACTCTAAACAATTCTCTGTCAAATCTGAAGTTTAGCTATTCTTCATCCAATTTGACCCTAATCTTCATCCGACGATAACTTCCTCATTTTAACTCCGATTTGGACGTGCCTTAGGGTTTTGGAAAGCTACAGACCTCCTCTATAGGTTTCTACCACAATAAATGACCTGAACTCTGGTCTCAAGGGTCTGACCAAGGGATGGGCCTCGGCCCAAGCTACCAATTTTTAGTTAGAGCCCTAGGGAAAGTTTGGGGAGGGTTAACTCATACCTCGGAACTTGAGTCATTGTTCGTGCCCACTAGAAGCTCTACCTCTCCGCCATGAACTCTCGTGCCGTGAGACAACGAACCACCATTCTAATTATAAAATAAATTGGTACAAGGATTTAATTGTCGATTTTCTCTCCTACTTCTTTCCTCCTCCCTCCTTTTCTTTCCTCCCACACTCTAAGGTGGCCCAACTAACCCCCGATCTTCCTACTAAGCTAATTTGAAGTATGCGTCACTCCCTCCTCCAAGTTGAGCTACTTCTTACGTCCTACTTCTTACGTCCCACACTTCATCTCGGGGTGATTACCTACTTCTAATCTAAGGGCCTAAGGAAGTCTTGTGGATTTCCCTTCCTACCTTATCCACTTCAACTCCTCACCTTCAAATGGTCCTCCCCCTTTTCGTTTCTCCTCATTCTTCCAGCCTTCCGCCATCCTTGCTCCGTCCTTTGCTCATTTTTTTCCTACCGTGGTGAGGTTTATGGGAAACGGGGAGTTGGATTCTCCACCCCAAGGCTATGTTAGAGTGGTAGGGACCTTGAGTGGTGTCTCTTCTCTCCTTCCCTGGTTGATTTTGGAACCCCAACCCTCCTTAGCTCATTTTGGAACCCCAACCCTCTGCTAATTTTGGAAACCCCACCCCTCCTTGGCTGATTTTGGAACCCCACTCCACTACTGATTTTGGAAACCCCACCCCTTGTCTAGTGATCCCCTTTCTTTTCCTCCTTGTCTCCCCTTCCTTTACTCCCACTAGTCCCTCTATTCTTAACTCTGACCTTGTACCCAGCTAACTACTCATTATAACCGGCTGATTGCTCACTGTACCTGGTTGGCTGACTGGTACAAGACTGGTTGCTTGCTGTACCCAACCCGGTTAACCGGTACTCGGCCCCAACTGCTCACTATACTCGGTGCTAGGGTTTGAGTACTGGAGGCTTGCCTAATTCTTGTGCTAATTTCTAAGGCTTTAGAAGAGAAGGCCGGGGCCAATATGTAGGGACCTTGGTTTGTTAGGGCCAAGGTTTCTATCCTAATCTCCCCTAACCATCCTACTTACTCTCCTTGACTTCTAATCCCTAGTTTTCTTTTTGAGGGGCTAAACCTTGGTTTGTTCCCAACACGTTTTGGGAACTAAACCTTGTAGGGCGAAAGGCCACGTGGTCTCACGGTCTTCCCGTGAGGTGATTTTAACACACTGCCAAGACTTTGTACCCCTAGGGGTTCAATGCTTCGCCATCGTTCCCCTCTTTAACACATTGCTAAGACTTTTTTACCCCTAGGGGGTTCAAAGCTGTGCCATACTTCCTCTTTCCACCACGCCGCTAAGACTTTTCACCCTTAAGGGATTCAAAGCTCTGCCGTATGGGCGGGACCCACTACCCTTACACCCTTGCCCCTTACAACCAAGGGATGACACATCACAATTAGGGACGAGGACAACGACAAGGAAAGGACCTTAGACACTCAAGGGCTAACAACATAGGTTAGTAACATCAATAACTTGAACTAAAAGCCCCCCAAAGCAGCATCGCCAATCATATGGGGGGTTGCTCTAGGATTAATATACAACAAAACAAGGTGAGTGACCAAAAGGGTCTCTCAAAGATAAGCACCCACAACTCTAGCAACCTTGGAAGTTAGTAAAAGCTTCCAAGCTCAAGCTTGGAAGAGTTAGTACCACGCTCAATCAAAAGAGAAGGCAAGAGACCCACAAATGACCTTGCAAGCTCAAAAAACAACAACAATGGCCAAAAGTGCCCAAAAAACACTATTGCAAGGTTTGTGACTAAAATGCTACAATTCCAACATCAATTGGACCCAATGGACCCAATTACACAAAAAGGGGGTTGTGAGAGAGGAGAAGGGGTGCCCTTTTATACTCTTTCCCGGACACCTACCTCTCCTCATTCATCTAAGTTAACCTTATCTTCTTGGATTTTCATCCAAAACTCAAGGTTTTCATCCTATGTTGGCCCACTAAGCTAAATTTTGGAGATTAACTCTGAATCACAAAAAAAATTGCGCCATTGGCTTCAAAAGGTCATTTTTAGTCCTAGGTAATCCGCCTTCCCCTTTTCTATCTTCGAAATCACAATGAAACCTAGTGCCAACTTAACGCCCAAAACTAGGGAAAATCCCAACTTTGGGGGGGTGACTTCTCTAGCAAAAGTAACTAGCCTAGGCTCCTAAGTCGGTACAAGGGAGTGAGAAAAGACCTATCTTCTGCTTCATTTTGCTTTTGTATGCTCCCGCTGTGCCAGTCAAACCCACCGTAGACTTTAATTTCTGTTAATTGTTGGGGAATGTTGCAGTTTCGGGTACTTCTGACTATTGGAATGTTGTGAAACTTGTCGGGGAAGCTTATTAACATAAATAAATCTATGATAATTTTTAGTGGGATTTTACCGCCACTTGGGGAATTTCCAAGAATTTCCCATCACAAGTTTGGGTAGTTGACCGTCTCGAAAGACATCTTTTGACTATTATAAAATTCCGAAACTTTTCGTGGAACCTCCCATGGGATCCCCCAACATATTTATAGGCTCATATTTTTACTCTACACATCGGCTTAGGGGGGACAAAATCCACTCCCTTGTTTAATTATTGGTGGCTGGGGAATCTTCCACACCGGGGGGAATCTTGGCAAACCAACTTCACCGTTGGTTCCCAGGCATGGGTTTAACCCCTAACCACCCTCCTTGGACCTTAAATTACTCCATGGTCCCACCTTGGTATTTCCGACATCTGCAAGCCAACAATTTGGAGTTCTACTATTTTGTTGCTAGATTGGGGAAACTAGAAACTATCTTCGGGAATTGATTCCTATGCCTCACTAGGGTTCCCTTGACCAAATGTAGCCTAGAGATGTCCGTCCCATGTGGGGGTTTGAGTGTGATACACCCATCACTCATAATTGACACATTTACCACGATTAATTGGGTTCTAACCTATTTTCAACTCATGGTTGGGTCATCCTAGCCACAACATACTCAAACTAGACCAAATACTATATTGGAATGTAACATTCCTATTTTGGTTCTACACTCTTTTTAGGTTTTTTTGTATAGTAAAGTGCAATTAAAATGACAAAATACAAAAAAAAAAAAGAGTGAGCCCCTGGTGATGAAATGGGGGCTCACAAAATTCCATCTGCAATTTTCAATTTTTTTGAATTAAAGATGTAAGCAAACCGAGATTTATCTATAGTCATTGTTTTGAGCTTTTGAATTTGCCTTCTTTCACACAGATTTCCATAATAACACTTTCAATGGAAATATTCCCACCTTCCAAAATGTGTGTCAACTGTAGTTTCTTTGAGTTTGATTTTTTGTCTACTCTCATGTTAGTAGTAGTACCAAAATTATTATTCTTCTACATCATACCCTTGAAATTTACATCATGATTGTAAGTCTAACTAAGATGAAAATCAATAGCTAGGTTTTGGATGTAACTAGTGATACTAAAATAGAATCCTTTAATTAGAATTTGTGGAGGTTATGTATGACCTATTTTCATTTTAGAGGAGAATGAAAGAATTTGGTTGATAAATTTCTAATCTGACATATAAGATTTTTTTCGTGATGAATCAAAGACTTGAGTGGGAACTAGATTGATGGTCCAATTCTTGTCGGTGGCATGTATATGGATAGCATGTTACCAGAGTTTGCATTACCTTTAAATTTGGTAGCTTACTCTCATTGCTTCCACACAGAAGCTGGAGCTATAAGTATATTGTACATAGTATTTTTTATACGTAGATTTGATGTAGTATTTTGATTGAAGCATTATTCAAGAATTTTACTTGTGCACTAGAATTGTTTTGGTACTTATTCATTTGTTATGAGTGATTTAATGTGTCTATGTTAGCTTGTGAGATCTAATTGTCGTATTGTGTTCTTTTGTAGGCTTGTTGATAAAAGTGAAGTGGTCGTGGTGGGATGCAAATGAAAGTGGTCCTTCAAATTTCTTTTACATTTTAGAAATGCTTCTATTTGAATATGTATTCATTGTGTTGTAATGGGATTTTTTTCCTTTTTTTTAGAAGACAACATGCATATAGCTTGTAGATGCATGATATGCACATTGGAATAGAAAATGAAAGATTTAACAAATGAAGTTGTCTCATGGAAGACTGTGGCAGAGAGAAACAAGTATGATGAGCCCAAACCTAAAGTTGCTAGGTGGGAATTGGTGAAAACACACATGGGGCCTATTGCGAAGCTCTTGATATTGGTATTAGATCCTACAAAAAATAGAGCCTTTCTAAGAGAGGAGCACATCAAGGAGGCAATTCTTGAAGCTTGTGATACCTCTCCAATTGATAGCATGACTCAAAAAGTGTTCGACAAGGCTTGGCTTGAGACATTGAGGAAAAAGACAAGGATACTCATTAGCAATAGATGTGGTAGATTCTCCGCTATAGCTCGGACTTAGTTATGGCAGTACTTGGAGGTTCCAAAGCCGGTGCAAGCACCCAGTAAGGAGATTAAAGATTGGAAGCAATCATTGATACCGTTAGTTGAAGGTTTCATTATGAAAAAATAGTAGTGAAGTAGAAGTTGCAAGATTGTTTGTTCAATTATGTATTTCTTGGCACCTTTGTTTGATTTCTATTTTTTTCAAATTCATTGTCTTTTGTCAATTAGATAGAAATCTCTACATTTGTACCTAAAGCACTCAAATGTCAAATTCTCTAGTTCATTTTCGAGATTAGTTGAAAATGTAACCAAAAAATTATGATTGTTTAGATGAACATGAATCTTGGGTTATATTTGGTCAATCTATATTATTTTGTAGACTTAGATTTGGATTACAATTAGTCAATTATGAGGTATACACTATTGACTTTATTATGTGTTTTCTTCTATGTAGATAACAAGTGGCAGTGAAGTGAAGAGGACCCATTCGGCTCAAATTCATTTTGCAATACAATATCATTTGTGAAATTTGGGAGAAGATACTTTGAAGATGAACCTCTCCGATTGATAGCAAAGCAATTGGCGTGGTTTGGATACGTGATGGAGTTGGCCATGGATGGTGATTGAAATATGAAGGAAAGTGAGATGAGGGTCCACAAAAAAAGAATAAAAGGTATGAAAAAAATTTGTCCTTGAAAGTCAGTATTTATTGAAAATGATATAGATAGTTGATTTTGAAGGTGGAGAAACGGTACAAGAATTTGGGGGGGAAGACTTAAAAGAGGACTACTAACTTTGTGTACACTTTTCTATTTGTTTATAGTGTACATGAATGGGAACATGCCTTGCTTTCACTACATGTATATTTTATACTTATTGACTTATAAGTTCATTCTATATAATTCTATTTTGGATTAGTTCATTGTGCCTTATGTACAATAGGAATACTAGTAGGAGCACTACTTTGGTTGAATCATAGTGTTTTAGAAAGAGTGGGGGTATTATAGAGTAGTGTTTGTAGAAATTGAAGAAAAGAAAGTGCACGTTTGCAAGTGTATTGTATGTTTTTGATTATTACATATATAAAGTTTTTGCATTCACATGTGTATGAATATTAGCCAATTGTATTCTAATATATCTTCTTTGAAGCAATGGTTTTGAGAGTTTTGAAAGTTCAAATCCGTAAAAATGTACTAGTAGAGTAATCTAAATATTATGAGTACAAAAGAATTTAACAATTATAGAAAGATAGTTGATGAACCACATTATTATTGAAACATGCAAGTATCAATATTGAAAATTGAGTGCAACTATACACCAAATTTCCAAACCTACAATATTGCAACAATTAATAGAAAATATGATATCAATGTAAATGACAATCATGAAAGTTGATTGCTACAATATACTTATTTGACACTATTGCAATATTGTTGCAATCAGCAAAATGTATATATACTTCACTAAAAGAATGTGCTATTGTAAAAGTATTGTTGCTAAATTATTCTAAAGATGCATTAAGCATTGTAGCACTTAAGAAAACATTTACTTTCACAATTGAATTGTATAATTTTGCAATACTTAAATATTTAAGTTTCATTATTGATTCACTACTATATCACAGAATATTTATGAATAACCATTCAATACAACTACAATATCGCTATCATACTTTAACCTTTTCATATTGCATCAATACTCTGTTGTTAACCGTCTATGGCTATATTGAAAGTAATCCCCAACAATATTGTTCAGAGGGGTCATTTTTTCCCAAAGAATCTCCATCCTATGATTTTATTTTATTTCCAAAAATCTTGAAAATTGAGTTAAACACAGGACTTCACAGTTTATTTTAAAGTAGAGAATCCATAACTACTTGCAAACTAAAACTCTTCATGAATTTTTACTCATTGATCAAAATGGAATGATTCAAAGCTTTCCATCAATATGTAAATCTAGAAAATCAATTTCAAAATTTTTAAGTGATTTTTTAAGAATTTATTGGACTTGCACGCCAAGCAATGAAAATTATATATCATGCAATAACTTCTTAACCATGTAGACATGTAGTCAAAAGTTATGAAAATTGTTGCACCTTAAAGCTACTCCTTGAGCACATGTTGTGTAAAAATTTCAAAGAAAAAAATAAAAATTCTATTTGTAGTGAGTTGCTATGTTGCCAAAAAATACAATTTAGACATTTAGGGTTAAAGAATCTCTATTGAAATTTTTTCGGTTGTCCTTAAAAGGTCAATTGGTTTATTGTGAAGGACTCCTTGTACTATGTAGGGGCTCTCAAATCCTAGGAACCTAACCTTAGTGCCAAGGGACCTTGAGTTCCCTCAAAAAAATTGTGGTGTCATTTAAAAGACTTTTAGTTCTTTGTAAAGGGCTCAAGGTGGCAAGGGAGGGGCTCTCAAATCCTAAAGACACTTTTTGGTGTCAATGGTGCCTCTTACAAAACATAGTTTTGAATACTAGTTTAAGCACCTTTTGTATTTTTTTTAAAGTACCGAAGGGTGATTGTAAGAAACACTTCACGTTTATGGCCTAAAAACATAGTTTTGGGCCATAGGAATGACAGTACTATCCAAAACTATCAATATTGTGTGTCACCAATGCACTTGCAGATATAAACTATTCATTTGAGGCACCTACATATCTGAATCGTTGATTCATTACTATGTAGTACAATGCAATACTATGCAGTACTATAGACTATAGAATAGGGGTCTGTGGACCTTTTCATTTTTAGTAATTCAAAAAACAAATTTTAAATCCTTAAAAATATCCATTTGCTAGAGAAGATTGCACTCACATTGCACCAAAATATTAATGTAGGAAATTTTTTCCCTATTCGTAGCCTTCGGTATAAGGAAGGTCACTTTGACCCCATGTGTGCAACTCACATGTTGCTATTTTCATAAAAATTCTTAAAAATTTCTTGTAATATTAGTAGACCTCCAATATATCCAATTTGTGGCTTCGAATTCACATTTTTGGTTCAAAAATAGGACTAAAAACCTCGAAAATGGCCAAGGTAGACATCCAATTGGGAGAAGTTTAAAAATAGTAAACAAATTTTTAAAATTTTTAAAAAATTACTCAATGTTTTCAACTACTTTATGTACCTTCATTCCAAATTTCACGCCAAATGGACAAACGATGCAAAATTTATGAGCAAAAAAACATAGGTCCAAGGGCAAGGGGACAAAAAATAGGACAAGTGTTTCTTGCAATCACCCTAAAGTGAAATAGAATCAAAATATATCTTTTGAAAATTAGGTTTGAATTTTATAAAATATATCAAATATAAGATTTATTATACTTTAATCCTCTAGTATATTTGAAAGAATATTCTCTTCACTAAATATAATTTCTCAAATTTGACTTTTTTTCCCTATTAAAGCATACCTAAAGATATGGTTTTTTACTTTATATATAGTTTTATTTTCACATTTTTTCAAAATTAATATCACTAAGCCTTTAATTGATATTAGATGTACACTTTGTATTAATTTTGTATCAAAAGAATTATTTTTTTCCTAATAAAAAGTATGTTTGAAATTCAAAAATGCAATCCCTATGTGCTTTAAGCATATAAAAATTTTTCTTTAAAATATCAAAAGTAGTTGGAGATGCATGAATATCCTTTGGGATCATGTGTACTACTCTTTTTTAGCAACAATTCCAATTATTCTAGACAATGTCATTCCTTTGGCAAGATATTACAAAGAAAGTGATGTGCAATATTTCCCTAAATGACATTTCAAATGGCCATTCAAATTTTGTTTTTCTTAATTTATTTAGTATTCAAGCTTCACCTTTGTGCTTCAACTACTCTTGTTCTTATCTAGGAATGTTTTGACCCCATGAATATTCATGCATCTCCAACTAATGACAAATTAGACCAAGTGTGGGTCTTAAAGCTTAGTCTACATAGACCATGTTTCTACCAGTAATTAACTAATGTCCATGACTTTTACGAGAATGAAGAAAAAGAAAAAGTTCATGTGGAAGCTCAATTCAAGAATGAGAAAATTCTAGGAAGAAGGGTGAGAAGAAATAGGAGTATGGATTGGGTTGCATCTTGTAACATTGTTGCATAAATATGCTACTCCCTTAAGGAGTCAAGGATCTTGGAATCCTTATTTCTTCTATATAAAACTACTTTATTTTTTATGAAGAGATCATTCTATAATTCATCTTCTTATATTCTCTTGAAGAGATTACTTGAATGTTAGATTTGTCTGTGAAGTAAATTTTATACTAAGTGGTGGCTTAATACAATATTGCATTCTTTTATTAGGCCAAATTGGATGGTGCACTACATTTCTTTTATATGTTGGAACCTCCTTTCACTTGCCAACCAAGAAATATAAAAATTAGACCAATCTAATTGTGCATAGTAAAAAAGTGGTGTTCTTAGGTGTCCCTAACTTGAAAGGGTTTCTTCATGAATTAAATTAGGAATCATTGACCACAAAGTCAAATTTGGTTGCCTACATAAAGAATTTTTGCAAATGTATGATATCTAGCAAATGCACTTTCCATCAACACATATAGGGCATCTTCATTAGAAAGTAGAGCATCAACAACAAGTTGTTGGATTAAAGGAGATAACCCATTTTTAACCAACCTTCCATTCTCGCAAGTTAGGCTATTGTATTTTAGATTAGCTATGGTGTAGGTGACAACTCATGTAGAGCAAGAGTAGCAAAAGCAACAAAAAATTTTGGGAGGTGTACATTGAAAGTATACAATGATCACTTAAATCGATTTTAAAATTGGACGATGGTTGGAAATAGGTTTGCCCACATTTCAAGAATTAGATAAACAAAATCTTTAGAAAAAAATTCCTAGTAATTTTTTATTTCACCAGAAAAAAACGTAAAAGATTATGAAATCCTTTCGAAATCTATTTTTCTAGACAGGGAAACTTTTTCTTCAACCTTCCCCATGCCACAAAATAGGCTAAATTGCTTCAATGGTCAAAAATGGGTGATAATCTTGATAAGCTTAGTAATCTAAACTCATGAATATGTTTGATCATATTTTCATTATCTATCATTTTAAAAAAATGAAATTTGTTTTTTTAACCTTAGAAGGACACTACTTGAATGATAGTTACTCACTCAAATATGATTCAATTTTTAAACCAATAGGTGCATTCTGTATAAATTCTATAGTATCAAAGAAAGTCATCCATCACAGATTTTGTGTCTTCAACGTTGTTTAAGAGTTAAATGGATTCTAGTTATAGCATCCGGAGATTCAAAGATTCAAGAAAGCTCTTCCAGAATTTTTGAAGTGTAAGCTTAGAGTTACTTTGAACAAGTGAAGCAATGGAAGTATCTAAGCTTTAAGCCAATTATTTATTACGGTGAGAGTTATTACAACATCTTGTTCCTCCCAATTCGCCTACATTGCCTTCTCCATATAGGGGTACTAGGGACGGGCTAGGGCAAATTGACCCCCTCATTGCTTTGTAGTTTGAGCATTGAAATTTTTTATTTGCAGCACATGATAAAATTGGCAAATTTTGAAGTCTTTTTCACAATTAGTGTCTCTAAATTAGGTAGGAGAGGTGAAGAAATACTAAAAAATGCAACACAAAATAGGGGGCAATTTTTTACAATTACCTTGCTTTAGGGCAATGAGGGATCAATTCTCCCTAGCCACTAGGAGTGTAGCTCCAATTGCTAGTTCAATAGTTGTAGGAATTGTTGTTTTGATCTCTATTCTATCAATGAGGTGCCCTAATTTTGGGGCCTTCAAGAATATAGTTATGTCCTATGCCATTGCCATAATATAATAAACTAAACTAAAAGTATTTTTCTAATTTCTTAATTTATAAAAACTATGAAATTCAATATCTTTTTTGTTGTGAACGTGGTTGTCAATTGGAACACCACAAAAGAAAGCTTGTGCATCCTTCCTCCTAGAGAACTTTCCAATGGTCCAAAGAATGCGACAAAGGAATGCATAGTTTGAGAGATCTCATTGTAACAAACAAAACAAATAACCTAAGTAAGTTAATGTATCAACATGGATTGCTAGTTTGTGCTTATACACATTGAAGTAGGTTCTATTGAACTTGCCTACATCTTGTGTTTCATGAACTTTTGATTAAGGTATTTTAAATATATATATTATCATAAGTATTTCTTGGAATATTATGTAGTATAGAATGAAATTATTCATTGGCTTATCATGTGGAAGAAGCTATGAAAAACTAATATTAGTAAAGCACTTCGTTTTGATGCCATATGAGAATTACATATTGAATTACATTGCATTATGTAGAGAAGGTTTGAGTACGTAATGAGGGGTTGACCCCTTCCAAGTACAAAAAAAACTTCTTTTACTACACTAAATAATAAACTATTAGATGTATAGTATATATGCATGTAACGTTGAGTCTAGCATATAGGTCAAACACATTTCAAAGGCCACCTTTTTGAGTGCTTCAAACTAATTTGTACCCTTTCACATCCTCAGGTCATACTAAAATATTTGTCATCTTTAAATGAAGGTGGTGTTGAGATTCTTATCTCTGAAAGACACTTAGACACTTGAGAATTGACCCCCAAGTTTTCCCTAGAATAATTGTAAAAATATGATCCTATTTTGTTGTAATTAATTTTTTTATTTCTTGTTCTCTTTTGTATAATCATGTTTTTAAAAAAACAAACTTAGGAATGAATTCAAATTTCCTAAATTTTATCATTGATGGTAAAAAACAAGTTCCAATGTTTTCCTACATGAGTGAAAAAAGGGTCTCTAGTCTATTGTATGCTTGAAAGGTCAAGACGACCAAAAATGGCTTATCAATAGTTAACCAATTTTTGTTTGGAGTGAAAATGGATGAATTCAATCTAGATTTTTGTGAAATTTTGATATTGGAAAACCCTTTTTAGCCTATACACTCATTTTGCATGCAGGGTTGCTATTTTGTGAGCCTGTGAGCGTGAGCCTATGAGCCTGTGAGCGTAAGAGTGTGAGCTGCGAGCATAGATTTTCTTGTATTAAAAATTGATGAGGTACCTATAATCATGGACTTCAAGATAAAGACTTCACCTTATAGTGCAAGATGAAAAAAACAAATGGTCATTAAATTATTTTTATCTTCATGGTAATTGAGTTCATTTGTAATGAAATTTATTGCAAATTCTCTTGTTATAGTTGAGGATATTTATAAAAGAAAAAGATACTTAATCCATAAATCACTATTGTAGTGCAATTCAACCATTTTTTACTATTTATTGATGATAATTTCGTCCATTAAAATGATGCCTTTTAATTTTATTTAGCAACTAATTATATGTAGCTTCAGAAATGCAATTTTGACTCCAATTCGTGTGGCCTAAAAAAATTTGAAATTTAAATGCTGCAAAAGAGAAGTAGACTTGGTTGCATTCTATGACATTTGACAATAGAATTATATGTAGGGCGAATTATCTTTATTTTCTTTGTATAGAATACATAATAATTTTGAATTCTGAGGCGTGCAAAAATATCACTACTTGTTGTTGACATATGACATCATTTCCAAATCATAAACAAAATTATTTTACTCATTTGTAGTAGTCTAATGGTAGGAAATAAAGTGATAATCAACGAGCCTTTGAATCATTGGTCATTAATTCCTCCTAGCAAGGATAAATGATAAGTGAACTTCACATTTAGCAACACCATGTTATTGTGAATTAAATATCATTTATAATCCCTTAAATTTTTTAAAACAGAGAAAGCTTTAAATATAACAACTTCAGATACATAGAATACTACTTATTGAAGTACCAAAACAATATATAATGGCTGATAAAAAAAATCCAGCAGGTGCAGTGCAACTAAAAATAGACTTACATAGAAAATGTAGACATAGATTGAGAGTGGCCATTGCTAGTGGTTGATGATGACTCTGTGTCTGATTCTAAGGCTGTCGCATCTACAAACTGCATAACCAAAGGATCTAAAGAACTCAACTTTTCATGCATAGGAAAATTTTGAGTAGATGCAAATGTTGAAGCCAAAGCCTCTGCATATGATGGCAATACATAGGACTTCTCTGGGCTTGGGAATAACTGAGGTAAAGTGAAAAAAGGTCGATGAACTACCCCATTAGAAATCATGCTGCAAATACATAACAAAGGATTAGAAATGATTTAAATATTAAATTCCTTGTGAAACAAATAAGCAATGTAAATGTAAACAAAATTTAAACAATGTTTTAGATGTACACTAACAAATTGAAAAAAATTCTAGACAAAGATAGACTTACTTACTGAAACGAGATTTCTTAATAATATGGGGAACTTCAACTTCCATTGCATCTTCATCGTCAGACTGCAAAATGACTGTCGCGAGTGGTATTGGAACATCTGGAAGAGAACGAATCATTGGAGCTAGAACTGCCTCAAAAATGGCCTTGTCTTCTTCAAGTGCAACTATATGTCTACTCACAATCCTGCATGCATGGATGGAGGCCCCTAATAACAAGATCACCACAACATCAATTGTTAGAAAAATGGTGGGAGAGTTGGAGGAGGAAATGTAAATGAAGATTACAAAAATAGGTGGGGAAGGCAATTGAATTTACCAGTTCCTGCAGTACAGTCTAGAACAATATCATTTGGAAGTGATGATGCTTCTATCAACATTTGCAAGAATCGTGGATCCTTTTCTCTTGCCCCTCTCCAAGGCTTGGAATTGTGGTCCATGGTCAAAGTCTCCAATTTGGTGAAATTCTGAAGGACGTCGTCTAGGGCAACATCCACCCCCAATTTCTTCAAGCTTAGGCATGGCTGAAATTGAAACTTTGAAGCACCAATACCAGGCAAGTTCCTCACAAACAATGAAATACCGAAGCGCTGAGTCTACAAAAATGAAGAGATATGAAGATAGTTAGTTTATAATGTAAGCATAATTGGATACTCTTAGATTATTTGAAACATAAAACAAATAGAAAGATCTCATATCATACAATTGAAAACCAATATAAACATATAACACCTTGCTTAGAATTAAAAGTGAAATATTCAACAAAAAACTGTATATAAAAAACTAACTACATTCTAAAACAAAAGGACAAATGAATATACTGTTCTAGAAGGACAAATCGGTGAGGCCAAATGTAACCAATTCATTCCCCACCAATCCTTCATCTTCTCAAAATAATATGTAGTTGCATATGTGCGAATGGTGGCTTTTGTAACAGCCTTCAAAGGATAAATAATGATAAGAGCTCCATCATCATGCAAATGACCATCTGCGAACTCAAAAATTGCCTCTAGCCCTAGAGGGTTGTCCATGTTCCACTTAGGCACGTTGGTTGTAGGCACTGACAAATCAGGGACAGGCAAACCCTCGGGAACATCGGCAATAATAAGATCAATGCGTGGTTTCTCACTTGTAACTCCTTTGAAGAAGCGCTGCTTCACCCCTTTGTGCTGCAATAGAATTATGATAGTTAGTAAAACAAAGAAATAAAGTCAAAAAATAAAATCATAGAAAATTTATCAAGGAAAGTGAAGTTGCTAACCTCATCAATAAATTCGATGATGTCGTGGTACACTTGGGGTAGAGGATCAGCCAAAACATGTACTAGAGAATGATTAAGAATGAACTCATCGATAGAAATGTCTGAGTCATTCAAAAACTCCATAGCTGATGGACCATGCAGCATCCCATCATCGTTGAGTGAAACATAATCAGCATAACGTTTGGTGCCTTGCGAGAAAGATTGCATGTATTGGGATCCTTCATCTCTAGTAGATGAAGGTGGAATTTGTTGCTTCATAATTTTGCCCCTAGTCTTCTTAGCTGCTGAAGCCTCTTCAATCTCAACTAGTTTCATAGCCTTCTTTGTGATTCTCTCCTTAGCCTTGTCTACAGCCTCTGAGTTTTTCAATGCTTTCTTCTTGTCAGCTTCATCCCTCTTCTTCATCGCTTTTGCTTTTGCATCCTCATCAAGACCAGCAAACTCGTCAATTTCTTCCACAACCTCATGAGAATTGATAAAGCGCTTGAGGTGCTCCTCAGGTAGCGGCGTGAACTCCGGTGGGCAATCCAAATACCATGCACCTGATTTGAGATGCAAACTGGTCCACCACCTCAAGTGAGATGTTGAGAACATGCAATGCTCAGAGGAGACATCCAACCATGTTCCTAGAAAAGGAGGAAGATCACGCTTCGCGATTGCTCCCTTTGGCAACAGCTCGTACTTGAAATACCTATAGAAATAGAGAATGTTATTAAGAAAAATCGCATGCAATCAATAATTCACTTAACCATAAAACAATGAAAACATGAAAGTAGAATACATACCTGTAAATCACACGTTTTACAACTAGATCACTGCCCTTATGCTTTTTGAAGTCATCTGACTTCCTAAAGACATCATGCCCCCTAAAATGCATCAAGAATGCATGGTCCCAAACTCGGATTCGCCATCCTTCCACATAATCTGGAAAACTCTCCGGTTCTTGGGGAGAATCCATGGACAACGTTAGCTCGTCCTTCTTTACAATGTTCTCGAACATTTCATTCCCCACCTCTTCAATCTGCAGAATAGAAAAATAAAAATTGTCACATATAGATATCTTTGGCATCCAAATGATAATGTTATCTGCTAAATAACACAATTGTAAGGCATTGAGAAGCACTTACCCCTGCATACCAGCAGGCCTTTGCCAAGAATGATTTTAATTCATTCTCTCCAATTGGCTTCAATGGGAATCTTCTAGCCTCTCTTGTTTGAATTGAAGAATTCCACCATCGCAACCACTTCACCTTTTGCTCACTACTGACATTGCAAGTTGCAATCAACTGCAACTTCTCGAGAGTCATTTCAGGGGTGATATTTGAGCTCCAATGGCGCTCAATCTGTATCACAAGGAATTTAGACTTAGAAAGATGGCATGACAAGAAAAGAACATAAGATGAGAGGACATATGCAATTTCATTTTACCTCTCGAAGCCATTCACTTCCAAGGTTGGGATTAGCCACGGCTGTTAACTTCCCCAACTTCTGGATCAACTTGGATGTCTTCTCTTTCGTACCCAATCTCATGGCAGCTAAGATGCCTTCCTCTGACTGCTCTTCCCCTGGTGTTTCTTCTTTATATAGTTGAATTGCAATATCAGCTGCTGCTGCAATCTCGTACTACACAATAATAAAGCCATGAGCACTGCTGTAACATAAACCCAAAGAATATAAGAATGACATGATTAGTTTAGTGAGAAATGTTACCCGAAAAATGAACGAAGTAAACACTTCGAGTGACATAGAATACCAACTCTTCCGATGGCTCTGTTGGCATTGTGTCATCTCAGAGGTACTCAAATGCTCGTAGAACTTGTCTAGTGGAAGAACTCCGTATTTTTGAACACGATAGAGCGTGTGTACAAGACTGGTTTTGATAAATGAATTCTCTGTATGTCTGCAAGGATAAATGTAGATGTTATATAAAACACAAAGTAAGGTACATACCAAACCAAAATGTAAACTACAAGAGGTAAGGCACTTACTTGTTGATGTCGTGCATGGCATGCATACCATCACCAATTCTACCCTTTGTCTCAAGAATGATTGAATCCACCGAAATGTGCCAATCTCGGTCATGGCCATGATGTTTGGATATATATGAAGACCATGCAAGCAACCTATGGTTACCATCGCATACAAAAAATTTAGAGTCTTGAAAACGCTCCAAGCCTGGTGTTGCATTGAGTTTGGCATTGAAAAGGTCATTCTCAGCATTCCACATTGGGCCCCAAGCACATTTATCAACGTCAGACACTTGCTCTGTCTCTTCTTGCTCGTTAGTTAGTGACACATAAAACACACAAGACCCATCTCTGTATCCGTGCACAAACTCCTACTCCAATCTGGTAAGATCACATGCTAATGCTGGACGAACTATAGGCATCACAGCAAGTCGACACAGTGGTATCCGCAAACGTGAAATTGAATGAGGTTTCAATCTCAAGTTAGTAATGGAAGCCACAGAATTAACTTTCTGGGCTCTCCGGAGGGCATCCTCAGTGGTGAATTCTGTGTTCGTCTTCTCCACAGCCTCGTCTTCATCATCATCAATATTTTGATCCAGCAAACCTAGAGTTGGCAAAGGATTGGAATCAGAACCCATCTCCTGCAAAAAACACCAAATCATTAGAAGGAATCATGTAGTACTGACAAATGGATGCAATCAGATAAATGAACACAACGAATAAGAGATGAAAAACCACTCTGAAATACGGAAGCCCAATTAATAGGGACCACGAGATCTTTAAAAATCCTTAAATCTAAGCAATAAAAACCAAACATTTCTCCAATATAATCTCGGAAGGGCCCAACAAACATAGTGCCCTCGGCGCCGAGGCCACCCATGCCAAAGGATAATTCTAATCTAGGTAAATATACAATTCAAGAAGTCGATATGACCAAAACCCTAAGAGCATCAATTCATAGGAAATGATTTATCCCCTTGATGCCAGGGGATGCGAAATAAGGTACACCAATTAGTCAAAGCAACCAGTGAAATATGAAATCAATGAATTTCTCTTAACCCTAAACAAGTAAGATATATTTGATAAGATCAAAAAATCTCCAAAAGAACTATCCCTCGGTGTCGAAGGATGACTACGAGGTTGAACAAATTGATGTAAAAAAAAAGTGTTTCAAGAAATTAATGAATTTGATGATATTTAATGTAGGTCCAATCTATTCAGAGAGATCAAAAACTCAATGGAAATACTAGGCCTCGGCGCCGAGGCTACACACTATCTAACTAATTTAGATACTAGAATCACTATCACTCTAATGTCATATCACGAAATTACTAGGCTAGTTAATCTAAACTACATTGTAATGTTTTCATTTATCCTCTATTATCAATTGATAATCGCAGAACCTTCTCTGAACTTAGTCTATAAAAACCCAAGAGCTAATATGAAAACCAACTTTAGGATAATTCCCTAATAATTATTCAAATAAAATATGGATCATAATACTTAGCTCACGTAGTTCAATATTCTGATTAAGACTAAAAATAGGGAATGTGTCCATCGGGACCAAGCCTACCTATAATACACATCAATTTGATTGATAACGAATAACCCGAATCAAAATCAGAAAAATAGCAAGCATAATTGTTCTAATAAAATAGTTTTTTGACCAACAAACTAACGTCCCAGGTAAGGATTTGATTTCTGGATACATACTAATATATTAATAAACTAACAGACTCAAACTGGACGATGGCTCATCAACTGCCAGTTGAGATTTGGTTATCATAAGAAGAAAAGCCAACACACGAGCCCAACCAGAACTACTTCAGGCCTTGACTTCCATGCTTCGGGTGTGGAAAACCGAGATCAAGGAATAACCACCAGATGACTCTCATCGGCCCCGAGGTTGGAAATACGGATCTAGACTTTGATCTAGAAACATATCCTTAAGCCAGTCCAAAACAAATCATAGTAAGAAAAGAAGCAAAGTGACAACTGTTATATCCTAGTGAAGAAATGCATCACATCTTCAATTTTGCAACTAAGCATTCAGCTGCAAGATCAGTCGATCTTGTGCCACATCACATGTTTCCTGAAAATTATGCATTATCGATTCTGTCTTAGCCACAATAATATTTCTGAGAGAAAAGAGGAAGTCCAAGTTTTATCGTACTGGACTTCATCTTCTAATCAATATCTAAGTCGGCAAAGCAAATTGCAGACCTTTTGATCGCAGCGTCTAAAGCAAGACAGTTCCGTCGGGGCCGAGGGATCCCTGTCGGCATCCCAGATTGATGAGAATTCTGAATCGGTCGACTTGGCAGATCAAATTTCTAAATCGGCACACTTTACTCAGCTCCTGTCAGAATCGGCAGAGACTGTCGAGAAAGCTGATCGACACCCCTAATCACACTGAAGTTCAAAATTCATACAAGGTTGATATAGGTAGCCACTGTGAAATTTCCCCAACAACAAACTTCGGGTCTTGGGTATTTTTATTTCTATTGGGTTTCTGTTACCTATTCATATCAGTATCATGAGACAGAGTTCTTTGTACGTTGTTCGTGCCTTGCTTATTTTCATGACCTGAATTAGGAGAACTAAACTGGCCCTCGGGGCCGAGGGATCCCTGTCGGCATCCCGGATTGATGAGAATTCTGAATCGGTCGACCTGACAGATCAAATTTCTAAATCGGCACACTTTACTCAGCTCCTGTCAGAATCGGCAAAGACTGTCGAGAAAGCTGATCGACACCCCTAATCACACTGAAGTTCAAAATTCATACAAGGTTGATATAGGCAGCCACTGTGAAATTTCCCCAACAACAAACTTCGCGTCTTGGGTATTTTTATTTCTATTGGGTTTCTGTTACCTATTCATATCAGTATCATGAGACAGAGTTCTCTATACGTTGTTCGTGCCTTGCTTATTTGCATGACCTGAATTAGAAGAATTAAACTGGCCCTCGGGGCCGAGGGATCCCTTGCCTGTCTAGAAAATGATCGGTAGAGCTATCTAGCTAAAAGTTCATTCCCAGAATTCATTTCTCATTCATACAATGAACATGGTTTCGTACTGAGGAATATTTTTGACTTAATTCTTTCCCATATGTTGGGTTGCTGTTTTCTAAATCTAATTTCCTAGACTGCAGATTTTCAGCTATCACTCGGACCATGCGAATCTGTCCACTTATTTCCGCTCAAATATGTTTCTTGATTCACAAGAAGATAAACTAAAATGGGTTTGACCCAGAGACCTGAACTATTGTAACTGAGTCTATCGTACAATTCTATTACCTCGTTCAAGCAATGAATTTATTATTTCCTTTACAAACTAAACTCTTCCAATGATAAGCTGCGAGACGCAAGAGATAACCAAGAAGCATAATGTTGAGGAAAAAAAACCATAAAAAGATTCTTCATGTAGAATCTGTACCGAAACTATGAACGGAAGTTAGCATTGCAGAACGTACAAAAAACGTTCCTAAAACACGACATAGAAAGTGACCCTCCAATAATTGGGTCCAATCCTCCATGAAAAGTTAAAAAATCTGAATATTCTAACCAATTTAGAGTAAGGAACGGGGTCAGTCCTTTAGAAAAACTGGGATATGGCTAAGTTAGAACGTCACGATTTATAACCAATTCATAGTAGGACCAAATAATTTGACCAGAGTTGCAGCAGAACCGTACCGTACAGTCCCTGCGACAACAAAAGCAACAAAAAAAATATAGCGGCTATACTACAAGATAAAAAATTTCAACACGCAGATACGTAAACGAAATGGCTAAATCGTAGATTAATCTGCGCCAAAGGTATTAGAAGATAAGACTATCACAGTTAGATATCCATCCTAACCTAATTAAGAAGACCGCCCAATTCTAATTGTTCTGGTGTGGTTGATGAAAGAAATCTGCAAAAAGTTATATGGTTCTTAGTTCACTCATCCAAAGTCGGCTTTCAAATCGAAATTCCGAACTAGGTTCCATAATAGTTAAACAGATTACTCAGATAGAAGTCCACAAACTATACATGAAGGCTGAAATTGAAAAAGGTGGGCCGAAACTTACTGTGGTTGCACCTGGAGTAGAAGTCTTTGTGGTTTCAATGCCAACTAGAACTTCTGGGCCGACATCCCCATTACTGCCATCACCCTCGCGTTGGAATCCTCTAGCTGACTCATTTCTCGTTGCAAGCTTCCTCGCCACTCCTCGCATTTCCTACAACAAGATTACAGAAACCTAATTTAGCAATCATCATATTCAGTTTTGAGGAAATGCGTAAGATAAGTATTTTCTAAACCATGTTTACACCTAAATTGTCACCAAGACAATCACGAGAATTACTACTTACGATCAGTTGATTACAACGCAAACTTGACCGCAGAGAAGGAATGAAATGGTCGGAAGAGGAGGACGATGGCCTCCAGGGACGAACTGACGCCTCCCAATACCTCCGCAATGGATACCTTTGCTGTAGGTCACCCGATCAGTTACCTTTGCAGTAGGTCACCTGATCGGTTACCTTTGCAGTAGGTCCATTAATTGGTTACCTTTGTAGCAGGTCGACTGTTCGGTAACCTTCAATAGCCGGTTACCCGTGTAATGAAAGTGGTGTATATCAAATGGTATGGGATCACAATTTGAAAATTCAATTGTGGAATTTAAATACAAAAACAATTACAGAGTGTGATTTTTAGATTCCTTCTTGACGATTAGATTTTCCTACACTATCATCAATATTTTTGTTCTGAATATTATCAATTTTGTTTAAAATTTGTTAGAATGTGTTTGAAATGAGGTTCTCTTCATATGGTGATTTTTAAAAAATTTTGGATTCTTACAATCTACAACACCATTGTGGCTAATCACATCTCGAGCTCTAGTCTTTGCAATTTAGTTTTGGTCAACTACATGACATACTTCCAGATTTGGAATTTAAAAAAAATATGTACACTTGTAACATGAAATTTAACATTTCAAGAGGACAAACACATCATATATTATATCTAGAAAGTAGAATGACTTCTCTCTATGTTATATACAAAAGATTCTTTAGTTTCAAACAATTTGTCATTTTCTTTTTGGACATTGGTGCATGTCAAGGTTATTTTAATTCTAATCTGTAGGTTGTTGGCATGCTCCAAACATATGAAGAATATATATGTGTCCATGCAAAAGTGAATATACTTACGCATGAGTTTGACGTTGCTCTCCTACGATAGAACTTGAGTTGCTCCACCTTAATATTTGATACCTCCTGTCCACTTCCTTCATTCGCATGGAAATTTTGTTTCTCCTCTTCTATACGAAGGTGGAAATTTGAAGTCGGAGCTGACAAATTTTCCTCTATATCAACCTTCCCTCTTCTCCGCGATCGTTGCAACTCCTTCCGCGATGAGAACAAAATTTTGTCTCTCTTCTTCCTCTTCCTAAAACAACATTGGGAAACACTATCAATTCTATCTTTTGTATCATGCATGAGACTAGTAGATCATAATGTGGAATGAATTTGAAGAAACACAACAAGATTTAAGCAACGGCAGGAATGCATATTCCAGTATGGACTTCACACTATTCTCAATACAGCACATAAGTTCAAATCCTATGGTGTTCACTAGAATGGGTAGACAATGACTTCAGCTTTCATGTTAAAGGATTATTTCACATTCATAGTAACGGGATTAAAATTTTCAAATTTCCACGGCAATCATGGGAATTATGTCACCACATATTGTACAACTCTTCACTACTAAGTATTTCATTTAAGGCAACCTAATGTAGGTAGACAAATAGTTTCAAATTCATTGGCATCCACAAATTTGTGGAACATATTAAATGTCATGATGGCCATACTTTAATTGGAAGTGTGGAAAAGTGGTTTTGAATTTGAACTTGGTAATTAGTTACAGTGTAAGCACCAAAAGCCATTATCATAAGCAATTTTGCTTAGTTCAAGGTACCTATCCTGTACAATATTAGTTCCCTAGTATTGGCCATAGACAATTTTGAATTTCTTAAAACTACTAGACATTCTAGAAATAGTATGTTAGTAATTTCTATGATTTTTCAAAGTGGAGGCTCCTAGACCAGTAAAACTGTCATATCAATTTAAGGGACTTATATCTACGTAACTAACCCTATTTACACCCAATCACATTTAAATACGGAGACAGTCTTTGCAGAATTAATTAGATGTCTATAAACTATTTGAATGTTTAATGGAAAGTCAAGGTACATGACTACCAAAAGGAATTGAATGGATGTTCTTACTCTTCAATTGCCCATTATTTGAGCACAATCTAAATCTGTCTTCTCTCTACAAACATGTAGCATGTTCTTGGAATTTCGCATTAATTTTCTTCATGAGTTAGGTAAGATAATCAACTCCCCCTTAAAGATTCTTCTTCAATTTGAGTGGCGGTTCTAGATATACGAGATTGGAGACCTCTGACAATATTGTTGTTTATCAACTAGTAATACAATTACATTTTGTCCTAATCATGTCCATTTAATTGTATACCTCATGCTTACATAATGTTTGCCCTAGAACCTCTTACACATAGTAAGTGAGTCTGTAATCTCTAACAAGTTTTCATTGGATATTGTTCTCATTGTCGTTGTTTCTTCGTATGCTATCAATGGCCACCATTCAAGTGGATGGCCATGAGATTCTCCTTGTTCTTCCTCTTGGAGAAGAAGGATATGTTGTAGTGTCTTCACACCTTCTTCATGTCCGATTTGGTTTTCTCCAATCCAGTATATATGTTGAAGAAGAGGTCATGTCTGATTCTGGAAGCTTGAAGGAGTATGTCCACATGATGAAGTTAGAACTTGAGGATGGTCATGCTTGGCACCTTCGTCTAGGTCGCTATAGAGCTTATGGGTTGTTGTCTCTCATGATGGGTGCTTCCACCGAGATTTTACCTCGCCAATCAGATCCTTCCACCGTAGATATGCCTCCTGCTCGGCATGATATTAGGAATTCTATGGAGGGTCAACACATGACAAAGGCGAGTAATACAATTCAACTTCTTCGTGTGAAACAAGAAGTCCTTCACCATGTTATAGATATATCTAGTGAGTCAGAAGGAGAGTCCCCTAGCCAACCAAGTATCCAAGCATTGCTTCCTGTTAGAGTCCTTGAAGATATACTCAGGACAACTTCTAGTACATACCACACGCCATCAAGTAGTCCTGCTCTGTCGACTCACTCTCGCCCACCAACTTATCCAAATAGTATAGACACAGCCAGTATTGTTGGGTGCTTAAGGAATTTGGCATCAATTCGTGGATCTAGGAATGAAGTTGCTGCATTAGATTACGATTCGCTGATTCATCACAAAGTGCAATATCTCCCCGCAAACTTTGATGGAGACGTAGTATTTGAGTTGCCTTCACTTCGTGTTTCATCTTCATCATCTACTGGTGGAAATCTACAGGGCATGGATAAACGATATGATGGTCATGCTTGGTGTCGGACCATGACATCCAATATCCACAACCAAGATGGCCTGAAGTTCAGAAAGTCTTCTTGTGCAGGCCATTTGGTATGTAACAACTCCGAGTGTGATTACTTGAAGCGGTCCTCTAAACGCAATGAGACAGAGTGGTCTGGTTCTACTATTGCTCCATTCCATATTGGCTCAACTCCTCCGAAGGATTCAAGTATTATTTGCAAGATATGCAAATATCCACCTCATTGTGTTACTATTTGTGATGCTAGAATATATTATGTTTTCAGTGACATTGCATTGATGACGAGAGCATGCATTCATTTAGATAATCACATGCATCCTGTGGCTTCGGGAACATGTAGAGAGTCTTTAGACACTATTTCCGGTCTCATTGCAAGCAAGGTTGCCAAGACTCCAGCTGCCACTAACTCAACCATCGCCCTTGGAGCTAGTAAGCAATTTCTAGACAACCACCTTATTCACAATGGCGATGGTCCTAAGGAGATGTTGCAAGGAAAGTCGTTAGAGGATGTCATGGATAGGTTCCAAATACTAAGTTCTTCTAACATCCGTAACATTATCACTTCATTCCGTAGCACTGGTAAAAGTGGGGTCATAGATAGCATCATGAATATGAAACGGAATTTGAAGTTTGAATACATTCATGACAATGTCTTTCCCGGACAAGGAAAAGAGAAGGTATACTTGTTTAAAATGTTGGTTCAAGGACCTGGTAGTGGAGTGGACTTGGTGAAGCGTATGCAACCCAGAGGAGATTTAGAGAACGCCTGGCTTATGTTTGACCATATAAAACGTGTTAAAGATTGGACAACCATGGCATGCCATGTATATGACACAGGATGCAGGAAGGTCATGACAATCGCCGTTTGTGACATGCAATCTGAAGATACAGAAGTGCAATGCATCATGTGGAGGTTACTTAATGATGTTATGAGACGCAACGGCGTGATGAGTCCTTACTTCAAGGGTTTCATGGCAGATAGTGCACAAGCAAATTGGAATGCTATTCGCATTGTATACGGCACGGGGAATACCAAAGAGGAGCTTGTTAACCGGGAGCGTACATGTCTCTTGCATTGGAGTACTTCGATGCATCGACATACCCAAAAGCTCATTAAACCGGATATGCAACACCAACATACTCGTTTGTGCTCCCAATATAAAGATTCCAAGACCATGGAGGAAGCCGAGACACGGTACTTAGCGATTCGTTCTTGGTGGCTATCATCCGGAGCAGCTTCAGAAGAGGCTTTGCGTGAATTGGAGTTGTGGCTTGCATTTTGGCACTTTCGATATCGCCAATGGGGCGGGTTCATGCAAATGGTACGTTATTCAATGTCATTTTTTTAATAATGTCTTGCTTGTACAACCATTTTCATTTCATAATATCTTTCCTATAGAACTACTTGCATTCCAATTTTGTTCCTTACAAACTAAATCACTACCTCTGATAGAATTCTGATCACCAAAGGTAATGATTGACTTCCCCTCGGGGCTGAGGGGACCCTTTGCCTCACAATGGAGTAATCAAAAAATTATAATAGTATACCTTAGTGAAAGATATGGCATGTTTTTTTTTTCAGTCATTGTATTTTGGGCTAAAGAAAACCCTTTTTCTCTTTCTAGGGGTTGAGTCTCGACGAAATGGCGGACATGCCATCATGCAATTTATCAGAAACAGTGCATAACAAATGGTTGCAACAATCAGGCAATCGAGGTAATGACTTATTTGCCGCCACTTGTGATGATTGCATTCGTGCCTTTATGCAAATGACAAATTACCGAGCATTCTTGAATGGCACAACATCAAGGTCAGGGCCATCCAAAGAAGAACTGAAGTTAAGAGGCGCTAGACGGAGTGGCGATCCAAAGAAAATTGCTGAGGCTTTGAATGGCCTTCCTGGAGTAGTTGGTGTTGGAACACGTATTCCACATTTGGAAGGTGAAGAGGTGTTTGGTAGTAGTAAGCGCAAACTTGACCTTCCCATTGGTTCGGATGGTGATTCCCATCGTCCAGACAAGGTCAACTTCTCTCAGCCACGAGTGCAAACACGATCTACATATACACCAACAATGGCCTCCAATGAAGAAGAAACTTTGCCTACCTCTATGAATATACCACATGTCACAATTGCGATGGAGAGTGATTGTGACACTTCGCAATGGCATATTGCACGGATTTCGCAAAAATCAAGTTGCAAATGTCATGCCCAACAGAGGGGATCAAATATTCGTTGCATTGCCAAAATTGCAAAGGGATCTAAAGGCACACCAGCTCCGACGTATCGTGGTAGAAAAAAACAATATAGAGGAAACAAGGAGATCATGAGTGACTTTTGGTTTTGTCCAGATGATATTGACCGATGTGTACGAGGCTCTAAACATCCTTGGGTAATTGATTGGCCCCAAGTACCTGATGTGTGGCCTATTCTATCTGATACTAGATTGAGTCGCCAAGAAACCCTACTACTGCAAGATGCTGGCTTCCAACTCCAAGAGCGGCCACCTATGTCACCTTGAGGATTATTCAGAATGTCCAATATTTTTGAAGTGGTCCTCTACGATCAGCCTAGTCCTTTGCATGCGAACACGTATCCAACAACAAGAAGGAGCAAAGCTATTCGCCGTATTGTAAATGCTCCTACTATAGAACATCGCAATAAATGGGAGAGTGCTGGAAATGTCAAAGGATTGATCTTGGGAGTAACTATGTTGCCCTTCCCTAGGCTTGGAGCCAGAATTTCTCTCCAATCTGGAACTCAACCTACGGAAAAGGTTTATTGAATTACACTTGGCATGTACTCGGAGTGCACTTGTCCAGATTTTGTAGACATGGCCGTCTCAGCAATTGGTGGCCGCCATCAGTATGTGAATTGCAAACACCTTTACTACTTGTTTCGTTATTTTTGCAAAATGAATCCAGTAGACGATAAGTTTATACATTCTCCAAGCTTCAGCTTCAATGAAGTGAAGCTCCTTCTCAGTAGGGCTGGTATCATCAAGCTTCCACATGAGAATCTTCATCATACCTAGATGACTAAGAATCTTTGAGTGTTTACATTTCAGATTGGAAGGTTGTAGATTGAAATTAGATATGTAGCTTCAAGAGTATTGTTTTCTATCTAGACAAATACTGTAATTTGCCAAAGTATTCAATATAGTCTTTTTTCAATTTCAATTTGCATTGTACTATAGTTCAATTATTTACCATTAAAATATATACTTTTGGTGTTTAGTACGTTATGAAAATAAAACATTTTACACAAATTGTACATAACAACAATAATAAGTCTGTGGTAATAGGTCCACGGGAATATCTTCACGGTAATAGGCACTATAATTTACTAAAAATAGAAAATTTTATCCTAATTTTTATAATGCTATTTCTTTTTAGAAATCTTATTTACTTTTTTCTTAAAATTTTCTAAATGCTAGAACTCAACGCTCACATAGTCCCTGCTCACTACTCGTAGGCTCGTGCTCGCAGGCTCACAAACTAGCACCGTTGATTTTGCATGTACGACATTGTCATAAGAAATGGACACTTGATTGAATTCCTACCTTATACACTCACTATGTTTCCATACAAAGATGCAATTGAGTACTCAAAAGTAGTGAAGATCAAAAGAGGGAAATATCGTATGTCTTGGATGCTTGATCTTTAAGGGACATCGAGGCCCAAAAGTTGTTGATGGATGACTTCATTGTTCACTATAGAAACAAAGAATGCACCTATTGGTCCAATAATCAAACTAGTTTTCGTGACTACCTTGATCATGGGGGCTACATTCTTTAAGGATTCAATGTTCAATGTGTTGTTTTTTTTTAGGAGTTTTTCATTTGTATTAGACTTCAAGTTTTAGTTTGCTAGCTATTGGAGTATTGTAGAGTGACTATGTAAAAAACTTGATGATAATATAGATGTTTTTCCTTTTTATGCTTTAATTGAGCCTTACATTTTGATTTGCATTAAGCCACAAAGAGTTTGATTTTTCATGTTCAATTATTGCCAAAATCAAGTTAGTGTAAGGTGAAGGCACCCATTACCAACCATTGCCCTATTGGCAATCAATAGGGTGTTTGAAACTCAAGAAAGGTTGGGACTCATGTCCGTTTTTCAAAAAATGAAACATGTCCCTCATCTTGTGTGCCAAAGTTAGCATTGGACATATGTCCAAACCAACTTTCGGCTTTCAAAATTCATAGTAATTTCAGTTCAAGCAATAAAATTACCATAATTTTTGCAATCCCCATTCATTTTCTATAATTGAACTTGGGAAAATATTTGCTTTGCCTTATACTACTCTAGATCATGTCCCAAATTACATAAGTGATCGGTTTTGTGTGTCTTCACCTTATCATTTGCATTGCCAAATTTAGCCACTACACTTCAGTGAAAAAGCAAAGTTTTTTTTTCACTTGCTGTAAATAGCCATGTTAAAGACCAATTTTAAAAATACTCTTCACCATTATTCTGTTGAAAATAATCAATTGGAGCCAATGTTTCACCACTGAAATTTCTGAAATGGCCTGATTTGCTGTGTCAATAACAGCCAAGCCAAGCTTAAATTATTTTTTTTAAAAATCACCGAATCCTTGTTCATCACCAGATTGCAGGCTCCAAGTGGACAAGACCCATCTGGACTGCCACGTGTACCGCTGACCAGTCACAAGTCTTCTATCCAATACCCAGGGCCTATGTCAGCCATATCCATTCTGCTGCGAGATGGCTGGCTTGGGGGTCCGCAAGTCTTCCACAAGTCTTCCCCGTCGGGCCCTCCTCATGGAAGATTCTCTCCCTTGTTTGCAAGCCACGGCACCTTCCCAAATTGACGTCTCGCACCTCCCCAACGGCGGGGTTTCTGAATTCCCTTCTAGACTACCACCACATTGATGCACAGGTCGCAATGCGGCGAAGAATTGGCCATTTTTCAAGACACACAACCTCACAGACGAGGCAGAATTCGCTTCCCGAAGCTCTCGAAGCTCTCGAAGCTCACGAGCTAGTTGCAATGGCTTAGAGTTCTTTTGGGGGATGTTGAGATTGGAAGCTTAGTTGTTTGGACAAGAATTCGTCATGAATTCTGTGTTATAGCTGTTGCTCATTGTTGAGTGAGTGAGAGAACCAGTTGGTGGGTGAATTCGTTGCATCTTGGTGTAGGGAGCTTTCATCCCCACGCTCATGAAGCTCCCCGTTTGAATTTCGAGTTTCAATGGTTTCGGAATATGGTCCAGGTTGTTGAGGTTGTGCTTTTTACGTGAATTTGGATGTGAATTTGTGGCATGAATTTATGTTTTGTAGCTGGTGATTATCGTTGTGAGTGAAGCTGAGTGAAGCAATTGCTTCCCGAATTGGGTTTCGTCTTGGGGTAAGGGAGCTTGTATTAGGGTTCGAGATTAGTTCACGATGGATACGCTCGACAAGCTCGTCCTCTTCCTAGCGAAGCGTGATGGCATTGATAAGGTGGTGAAGACTCTCCAATACATCGGCAAGCTTGGCCACTACAACTTTGAGCGTCAAAATTCCGCCCTCGCATCCCGTTACAAGAACCTCGAGGTCGCGGCAGGCATGAGCCGCAAAGCCTTTCGCACGGGGCGATCCTTGGCTGGTTTCAATTCCCTTCGCACTGCGGAGTTTCCGGACCTCACCATCCAGCTGCTCACCATCATCGGCACGGGCGGGGAGATGGTGTACTGGTTTTTCGACCACTTCACCTGGCTGTCCAAGATGGGCGTGCTCGACGCCGAAGTCGCACAGCGCACCATGTACATCTCGGCGTTCGGGGAAAGCGTGTGGTACATCTTCTTCATCACCATGGACGTGATTCTGATCAAACGCGGCATGAAGACGGAGATGACGTTGAAGCAGGAACTGGAGAAGGTTGAAGTGGATTCCAAGGAGATGAAGGTCTTGAAGGCTAGAATTGCGGCTATCAAGGTGCAGAGAGTCATGTCGGTGATGTCCATCGTTGCCAAGACATCGGATCTTTTTATTGCTTTGGCTGTTGTGGATCCGAATCCGTTCGTGTCGCATACTGTGACGTTGGGGCTGAGTGGACTTGCCTCGGCTTGGGCGGGGTGGTATCAAGTCTGGCCGGAGTCTAAGCCCAAAATCGCCACTTGAACTTATTTCCTCTCATTAGGCTGGTCATATTTTTATATGCTCTTGTTGGCAAATGAAAGCGCATTCCAATGCACCAAAGATGTTGTTTGGATGCTGTATGCTAAACTTATGAAGTGGCATAGTTTTATTGTTAGATGTTGTTAGGTCACTTCTACGACAATTGGTACATACGAGTATTGATTAAGAGGGGGTTGAGCAGTGGTTTACAGAATTTCGAGGGTAATAGAACAGCCTCTGCTGACAATCGGTGAAGTTTTGTACATTTCGGATTTGTTGTGATGGTAGAGTTTAATAGACGAGGCTACTTCAACTCTATCAATGTCGATAGAAGTTATTAATAATAACAGATGGTTTCAGTCTTTGTTGAATTTGAGGCATTTCAGAGTGAATGTATATGTTTAGAGTGGGGCAATTGTTAAACTTGTCCTTCATCTCTTTCACTTGGCTAATGACACAGTATTGACTTGGACGTCAAGGTGTGCATCATCTCTCATCTTTTAGGTGACTATGGTAACTAGTTTCCTTCTTGATCATGGAACTACATCATCATAAGTACTGCTTGGGGTCTTTAGAGTTCCTATTTTGTTAAATATTGCGATTGGTCAGTAGCAAGTTCAACAACAGTCCCCTTGAACTCCAATATGTCAAGATCTGAAACCCACTAATAACAAGGACCGGCAGTGATGTCTATCCTTCATGTGGCGTCGATTGGCAATTTGAAGGGTGATCGTGTTAACTTCATGAATTGGCAGTTGGACTTCATATTGGGGTTCAATCTCCTTATTTGCTTTTGGAATAAGCTGAGAAAAACGTCCGTATAGATTCTAACACTTGCGTGATTTGTAACGATTTCAATCACGTGGATCCATTAAGGTGGAGGATACTGTTTGTGCCACTGTAAGCATGTAAATTAATACGTAGGAGTGTAATTTTTGGAATTGAAGATCAGTATTTGAGCTGTGCAGGGATCATTTTTGGTTCAATAGCCAAGCGCTCTTTAGATCAGATTTTTATCAAATGTGCTTTTTATGCAATGTCGATTTGGGAGGTCATGGACCACTAAGTTGAGAACAGGTGATGGATTTTATGACAGTATCTGTCGATCTGGAGTCCCCCAGTAGCGGTTGTGATGTGCACAAGATAATGGCTCTAGCGTGCAGCACCACATTTTGGTAACGAACCTACAAAGCATGGAACAGGATTTTGCAAGGCCTGAAATCCCTATTACATACGCACTTCAGCAAAGATGTGCATCAACAAATATACCAATGACTGTCCAGCACACCCCACTAGCGCCAGAATCGTTAAATGGCAGATTTCAAGAGACTTGCACCCGTCTGCAACCTCAGATCTGTACCAGTCCTAGAATTCAGAGCTCTGAGCACTTGGATAAAATAATCTTGGTGCTCTAAATCACGCCAATTTAACGAATTTGACCATCTATACTGAGCGAACTACTAGCAGTCAAGATCATCAATGGAAGCTAAAGCCTTGCTTACACTTGGGTATCAAGTTGCTCTGACACCCCTAGCCTATTATTTACACATCAACTACGATGTGAATCAACTCAACAGCTCATGCGAGTTGAGAATATGCAACAATTGTGTCGAGCAAATGCTACTAAGGGGGTCAGAGAAAGGCGATCCAGGAAAGGAAGCCATTGAGCAATGCGGCTTCAAGTTTCTTCGAAGGACAATTCAAGCTTTACGTGGGATCCAATATTTTATAGACGGACTCATATGATTACGGATCATATGAGTCTAAAAATATTGGCTCCCGGATAATCACGCAGACCAGATTTGGAATTTGGAAATAAATATCAAGTAGCAAACTCATTTGCTGAACCCATGAATTGCGACACACCTACCGAAAATCAAATAGTTCTAAACACAGAATTCTCAGTGACGGTAACTAATCACTTGATGCTTTGAACAATTGAACCTCAGAGCTTTCCTAAAAAAAGGTCTGGAGAGACTTCACAGTACAATTTGAACCCGGCGATGGTGCCCCTGCCGAAGTTCGATCTGACCATTGTAGGAGGCGTCCATGGTGATCCAGACATACCATTTGCGATGCTCATTCCTGGAAGTGACATTGAATGATAAATTCGCTGCGAGGGTGGAGTCCGCTAGTTGGTTTAGGGGTTTTAGGATTTCAGGGTTTCAGGGTTTTGTAAGGCTTAGGGTGTTGGGTGTTGGTCTGAGGTTCGTAATGTAGGTAGTATTTGGGCGAGTGCAGGATGGAGCGCTTTCCATTTGAGCAATGCAAACAGGCCGAAGAAGAGAAGCAGGACTTCGACCATAATGGCTCAAACTCCGAGGGCATCCCGTTCTTTCCTTCCTCCTTAGTTGCCTTAACTGGAATTTCTTCATGGTCAAGACTCCAGATCCTGCTTTTGATCCTTACCTGTCGCCGCGAGAGCTTCCTCTTTTCCCAATTCCTTTTCGTGAGAATTTGCGTGAAGTCAATTCAATTGCATTGTCAATGTGCTGTAAGTCTGTAACACTGAGTAACAAATCAATCATAGAATATTGTCAGCAGACATACTACTTCAATTCAAAGTACTGTAATGCGCCGTTGCGTGCGCGTTTGTGTGAAAGCAAATTCAATTACAGAATGTCGATGAACACCGCGTTATAACCAAGCTAGGCTGAAGCTAGTGCCATGGTTGTCGTACAAAAATACAGATACGGTACTCAGAATACCTTCACTCCTATTTCTTGATGAAACTACAAGCCCATTGCTACAGTACGTCTGAATCCCACATTGACTTGCCGACCGATCGAGTCTGCTGCGGCACTTGCAACTTCTAAAGGATCAATTTTCAGTGAATCATCAAGACCGGAGTCAAGATCAATGGTCAAATTCAATTCGTTTGAAATTCATAACCCCGAACTCGTGGCATTCAAGTGCACAAAGCTCGGAAATGAACAAGGACTGGCATACTGATTTTCCCATGCCAGTTGCCAGTTTCTACATGAGGGCATGGAAAGGTGAATATCCGTCAATATACCAACTTTGACGTTGAAGGAAAGCTAGTTGCCGTCGGGGACTTTGAAGATCGTGGACAGCCGGTCAATTTTACGTAGTCCTGAAGCTGTAGCAGCTTGAGGTTGGACTTGATCCATTTCTTTCATGCAGCCAGTACTTGTTGTCATGCACACAGCTATTGGGGAGTTGTAGGGAAGATCGACTTGACGGCTGTGAAGGTGGAAATGTATATCAGCAGCCGTGTGTGTGATTTCCAACTACCAGTGAGGCCACTCAGGGGACGGCCGACAATTCTGGGTTCACACTGCTGGTGCCTGGTAAGGCACGATCACCTGAGCATAACCGAGCAAATTTCTCTGACAAACATTATTTATTGAGTGTCGGAAAGCTCTCGATTTTTTAATCACTGAACCCCTAAAATTCCTTTGCATTTTGAGACAAAAAAAAATGACGAAAGAAGTGACTTCGGGCTTGAGAATTTAGTGCAGAAATGAAATGAACATTTTCAGAAATGAAACCGCAGGATCTTTTTGTTACCTTCAATTGTAGTCCACGCCCCCAAAAATTGCAGACCCAAATTCCTCACCGTATTCTACATCTAGGTGTTGTAAGTTTTTTAGGGCTTTTTTTTCACTGCATCCCGGGGATTATATAAGTACTTTCACAAATCAATGGAAATTAGAGTGGTGACATTTGATTTTCATCTTCTGGTATAATGTAGTTCTCTATGCTCGGAACTAGCATGCCAAAATTGAAACTCTACATCTGCATTCTTCAAACGTGAAAAATATTGCAACCAAAAGATCCATTGGGAGACAGTGCGCAAGGGTGAAAATCAAGAAACTCTGCACTGAGAATGCAGAAGAATTTGAACCCAACTATCGTTTAGATTTAGGTTCAATCTAAACGATTGTTTGGGTTCAATCTTTCTGAACTAATCTCTGAATTCAAAGATGAGAACTTACTTAAATCAGATGTTTTGAATGCATTACCAAAACCCTGCCACAAGCAACAAACATGAAATAGTACCATACGGATTACGGAGTACTAACTGAACACTTGAATGATCAGTACTTGAATTCATAGATTAGTTCAGAAAGATTCCCCTTCGATCATACCAGGTCACAGTCACTTTGCCTGGCTAAAGATGCATGAATTGTACTGTGCAAAGTACAAACTAACATGTCCACCCTCACCTGCACATGGCCAGCCATTATTCAACAGAGCAAAACTTTAAAACCCGGAGTTCCCAGACAAAACCAGGGAATCTAATACGTCTTCAATACTGACTTGTACGTAGGCATCGCTACTAGAGTAATATCAGGACATTATTAGAAGCTGTAGATCTAATTGTATGCAAGATATACTTTGCTAATACTACTAATTACCCACCTACAACTTCCACCAGAACATTGCAAATGAATTAATATCATCTGATACATATATTACATTGCCATATAGTTGATGTATACGCCGAATAATGTTAACTCTCACCAATTTGAGGATCATGTAAATTTGCAAGGCGCTCTAATTTGGAAGTTCACAATTATAAATAATTGATATAAAATCCATTTAATTAGGTCTACACTATTTTAATACTATCCCAAATATTGTGATTGTAATTCAACTTCCATCCACAATCATCCAATGTTTCCATTAAAAAAAATTGCCCAAATGTTCACACTAGTAATTAGATCACATTCAGGCAACATTTATCCAGATTAGTGTGATGGATATCACCGATCCTGCTATTCAAACTCTTGCACTAATCGAATACTCTTGCGTAATCTCAATCCTCATCACTCAAGGGGAAATTTTGCAATACAGCGGAGTCAACGAGGTGTGAATCCATAATACTTGGCCTTTGCAATGAAATTTCGTTTCATTCATGTCAAAAAAATAAAACCCGTAGCTGGCAATTTTGAATGGTCACCGATCGTTGCTCAGAGCTTCACAAATGAATAGTCAGTGTAGAGTACTGTACAGCATAACTTACCTCCAACAACGTTAACAACCAGTCCTGCTCGTCCCATTTCAATGTCGCAAGCGGTTATTATGATTTCCACGTACCCGTCGAGCGAGTCAAAAGCTTTGCAAAAGCCTTTTCCATTGAAGTCAGGTACGCACGACCCAGCTCGCAGATGATGAGCTTCTTCGCTTTCTTCAATACAAACCTGACATTGATCGACACATCCGTCGAGCTGTGATCGACCTGCATCAAGCATTATATTATCCGGCCTTTCCTCAATCATCAGGGCGACACAGCCTATCACATCTGTAACATCAATGCACGAGGGTACCAGGAGCAGGTGTCTCAGGACTGTCAGGAAATAGCCTGTCTGTCGGTCTGTCTGGGCATTTTGGTTGGTTTTACAAAATTTATTTATTTTTAGTTGGGTACCATACGTCGAGCTCTTGGTTTGCAAAGGGTTATGACCCGCAATAGACAAGTGAAGTGCACCGCGCCTCTAGTTGAAAAATGAACAAATTTGCACTGAAATTGCTACTCGTGCCAAGCTACAATTTCAGAAGAGCTGGGTGTGATTAGGTATTGTGCGAGACTTTCCAATTCGATTTGAATTGGCTGCATGATTTGGAGGTTCGTTAGCAAATTTGAGCACAACAGCTCGATAGCCTCCTCCTTCCATAGTTTTAGAACGAGATTTTGAAATTACCTACTTATACAGGTGCAATTTTACCAATCCTGTTAGGGGTTTATAATTACGAATTCACCATTTCATGTGCTGCTCATCCAAAAGTGTAGCCAAAGAAGTAGCAGGGAATTTTTTGGGTGAGGGGGCTGCAACTGCTTGAATTGAAAGTGGTGAAGTACTTGCTTTAATTTTGAGGTACGAATTGTGGCAATGGCTACGGCCAAGCGCACTGCTCTGAGGATGGATTCTTTCAAGGAGGATCTCGAGAGCCAAGTCTTTCCACTTCGGGGCAGGAATCAAGACCAATCCGCAAAATCCAAATCCAAGAAAATTTGTTGCATTTTCCTAGCCATGTTGGTTCTCTTCTTCGGTTTTTTCACATTGATCACGTGGCTGGCAATACGCCCTGTGCACTCCCCCAAATACTCCATCGACAACATCCAGGTGAACACTCTGGCCATGAACAACTCCACTCTAGAAGCCAGCTTCGAATTCAACGTCACTGCCACGAACGAGAATCGCAAGGTGGACTTCAAGTACGACTGGATCACCATCGACGCCTCCTACGCGGGTCAGAACTTGGGGCAAGGCTCCATAGCCGGGTTCACGCAAAGCAAGAGAAGCAACACCACCAAGGCCGCGGTAATCAACCTCTGGAATGTTACCCTCCCCCAAGAGACGGCCGCTTCCATTGCCGCCGCGACTCGGAATGGGAGTGTGCCGCTGCGTGCATACGCTAAGGCGAAGATCCATGCCAAGATTGGGAAGTATTCATCGTTCCCATTGAATGTGAATGTGGACTGCAGAATTGTTGTGGTGCCAGGATCGACGACGACCGGGGTCTTACCGGAGGTGGTGTCCAAGGTGTGCAAGCTCACGAGGCCTCGCTAACTTACAGGAATTCTCGGAAGTTCAAAGCTTAACTTACAAACCAAATTCATAATTCCCAGGGATCGTAACTTAAAGCAATTAAATTTTGCGTTTCAACTGTACATTCCTAACCAAATTCATAGCCTTGTAATGTAGCAGTAGCACCACATCTAACAATTGGTGCATCTTGTGCATATTAAGAGCAATAGTTGGAAGTAGTGCTTGTAGAATACAGGAGCAGCATACTCGATGCAAATCAAAAGGGTGTCTCATCTTAACTTAAATGTCTTTGTAGCACTTACATTTTTCTTGAGTCTAGATTTTATAGCACTTACATTTTTTGAGTCTGGGGCTCGAGCAAATGAAATCAGCTGGATGATTGTCTTGGCCTTGAAAACATTGCTATCCACGAGTGATGCATACATTGCATTGAGTAGGATTCATGTAATTTTAGCTGCATTTTTTGTTAACATTTGAGAGACACAATGACTATATCAATGACACTGAAAGCATAGTATATGTAAAACTAAAACTAAATTATAATCATAAATAAAGTAAAAGTATACAAAATGTAAACGTACAGTGAACACAAAATGTCTTAGTTCAAAAATACTGAAAGGCACCGCTTTCTGCATTGCCCAAAATATTTTAAAATCCCTATATGAATCTACTCTAATCAAAAGTTCAAAAAGTCACAATTTTTTATGCTGTATTTTACAATTCCTAAAATTAGTGGTCAACGTAGCATGAATTGTGTCAAACTTTTTTTTCTTCTTCTTTGAATCGGAGTATCGGACTTGTGTCAAACTTATTGCACGTACATTATTCTTCGGCGGTTTTGAGTTCAATTAAATGTGAGCAAATACAGTTGAGATTGATGGAATTGATTGTCTTGACCAGTGAGCATTAGTACTTGGAATTCAAGGTTTAATGAAGGCCGTAACTTGGTTTTGAGGCACACGGATTGCATGAAATCTTGTATAGGTGATCAGCCTAACTTGACTGGAAGTTGAAATCTAATTGACCTTTGAATATGAGGGATGCTATTTTTATTTATTTTTTAAACAAATGAAACGGAATTTCATTGCAAGAGAGGGCTGCTATTTTCATTGTTGCTGAAGCTAAGAAAATATAAGGAAGATGTTTATTATTGAACTGGAATGAGACAAATGTGCCTCCTATTTTGTAGTTTGTTAGTTTTGTAGTCCCTCCATCCCCAAATGATCCTTTTTTGTTTTTGAAGATTTAATGAATGGATAACAACTTCCTTGAAATTCTCAAAAACAA
Source organism: Straminergon stramineum (assembly GCA_963920665.1). Classification (NCBI taxonomy): domain Eukaryota; kingdom Viridiplantae; phylum Streptophyta; class Bryopsida; order Hypnales; family Calliergonaceae; genus Straminergon; species Straminergon stramineum. Next base: position 9,854,369 of record OY987266.1, read on the forward strand.
GTTGATAAAATAACACTATTTTTAGCCTTATTCCCAAACATTTGATCCATTTGGTAGATTATTTTGGGATAAATGGAGTATTTTTCAATCTCTCTAGGTCTATGTTGGGTATGTGGGGTCCCCCATACCAAATATGAATTCAATTTTTCCCACTTTTGGTCCTCTATGGTAAGGGATAAGTTCCTTTGTTTTCAATTCTTTCATCTTTCTCCAAGGTGGGAAATCAAAATTGGGTTCAAGAAAATAGATGATAACTAGCCCGACCTAGACAAGGAAATAGAAGGGCTTCCTACCCCCAAGAAAAAACTTGGGATAGCTTGAATTTCACAATTTGGTGTATACTTAATAGTGAAATAAGATTGCCTTAACAATTAAATTACTTTACCCCAAGAAAGTTACTTTACAAGCCATTAAAGTCAACAAAAAATTCTACATATATTTCCATTTGTACACATGAAGGTTCTTGAGTCCCAATTACAACAACACCTAGTAACTCAAAAGTAGTACATTATTGTAGAATAATAGTATATATTTATATAGTGTCAAATGTCGAGAAATTAGTGTTGAACAACCTAATTTCACTATTTGGAGTAGGTCAAGTTATTAGTGTTTGTCTCATAAATTGCATTTACTTGTGCAAGGTCGGTTAGCCCACTTTATTTAGGGGCACAGCCCACCCAATCAATTGATTTCCCAACTCTTTTCTTTTGAGGTGAGTGGCGGAATCTGGTGACCAACTCCAATCAAACCGCCATTCATTCATTAATTCATTAATTCAAATTGATTCCAGTTGATGGGAAAGAAGTCAACAGCAGCACAAACATCACTTCCATGTGACTGGACACGTGTCGAGCAGCCAAGCCCTAATGGAAAAGACAATCAAATCTCTAAGGAAGAAACTTCAACCTAACAACCCAACTACCCTCAAAAGGCTTAAATGATTTTAGTTACTAAAATTGTTCATAACGATACAATAATTTCCCCCAATTGAAAGAAACTTCAATTGGAAGAAATATTAGGTCACCCTTATTTTCCAAAAGAAAAAATAATAATAAATAAAATTTTAGGTCACCGTTTTTTTTCAATGAAAAAAAAATGAAAAATGAAAAATCTTTAGTTTGGTCATCCTTATTTTTCTTTTCTTTTTGAAACAAAGGAATTCCATTGCACAACTTCAGAAACAAAACAGCCAGGCCAGAGGCCGGAGGTCACCCTTATTTTTCAAAGAAAATAATAATAATGAATTCATGAATGAAAACTTTTAGGTTCTTTTTCTTTTTCTTTTTTCTTTCCACGAAAGAAACATTTTTTATTCCAATGTGAAAAGGTAGTCAGTAGTCACCCTTTAGAATATGTCCGAGACCTCAAACAATCAATTAAAAAATAATTTCCTGGGTTTTTTTCAATGGGGGGGGGGGAGGGGGGTTCAAAATCAGGAAAAATTACTAAGCAACTGATTGAGTACTTTTTTAATTATTTGATACCTTTGAGTGAGGGTTGGTTCTCAAATCACACAATAATAATGCAACCAAGGGATGTATCTGGTCAATAATTTGTAGACTCCTCTCGTCTCAAATCATTGATGAACAGCGTCTGGAGCCCCCTTTTCATGAAACATGAAACATGAAAAATAATGAAGATTCATTCTGGACCCATTCTTGAGCATTCTTCAACTCAAATGCTCCAATCCTACTCACTTGTCCTGAATGTCATTGAAGAGAGGGTCGAATAAAAGAGGTTTGAGAAGTGCCGATCAAAAGAGAACCCACAATTCCAGCTGCAAACAAGCCATAAACTTTCCAACCAACACAAAATTTTGAAGTACAAAACACACAACCATATCAACAGAAAGGCCATGTACAGTACAAACACACAACCATGTCAACAAAAGCCCACAAGTACAAAAACACAGACACCGCATTGACAATTGACAAAAGCCCGTGCATTTCCCGAAAAACAAGACACACAATTGTACTTAAAACAAATCAGGTGTGAAAACAAAGAGTCACAAGAGTCGAGAGCTGCAGAGAAGAGAAGAGAGAGCGCAGGAGTTTATTCTCACAATGGGCACTCAATCACCCAGGTCTATGTACAAGGCACTTCCACATTAAGGTTGGGGAGAACTCTGTTGCAAGGGCAACAATTTGGTTGTCAACTGAGAGCAGGGTCTAGCAAATGGAGACACTCACTGGAGATCGAAAGTTTCAGAAGGGTTTTCTAGGTTTAGGGTTTAGGGTTTCAGAAGGGTTTAGGGTATGTATTGTATGTATAGAAAACTAGGTGTAGATTGTGTACTACTAGCTAATTTTTACGGGTTTTTTCTTGATAGTTTTCTCATTACAGAATCGTGAGCCAAAGAAGCCTCAACTACACACACAGAAGGCAAAAGAGGGGTTGCGGGAGGGGAGAAGAGAAGGTGGGGTTTTTCTTTTGCCTCGTATATCTCAAACTTCTCCTAACCTAAATTGGGAGAAGAGAAGCTAAAATTGAAAGGAAAAAATTTGCGGGAGGGCAGATCACAAGGCTCAATAGGTCGAGTCTATAATGGGAAAAAACTTGGGGAAGGCTTTTTGCTTGGCAGAGAGGGGGAGGAGAAACAGTGGCTGGCGAATGACCCCTCAACGAATGGGTTGGTTCCTATTTACGTGAGGATATACTATACTCAGAAGTCGAAATTTTTTGCATAAGAATTGGTTGGCTCTGCAGAAATGTATTCTACCATGCTCCAGTTTTTTCTTCTTTTATTCGATGTTGTAGCAATAAGGGCTGCTGCTACTGCTATAAGCTAAAATGGCTCACTGCAGTTTCTAACGCTTGCTGTGTCGATCCCACCATGTCCTTCACTTTGAAGCCGTTCTTGTAGATCTTGAATGTGGGAACGAAGCTAACGCCCTCGGCCTTGGCTAGATAGGGGTTTTCTTCCACGTCCACCTGCCATATTTCAACCCATTCTTAACATCAGACTTCATGGGTACTCAAATTACGTTAACTCCATAGCAGTTTAAGGAACCAAGAATCGGTGGACTCGATTAAAGTCTAGTAAGCTCATACAAAATGCTAAGGTGGAGATGTAGGAAGACACTAGCTTGGTGGAGATGTACTTGAGCATGTAAATAATGAAATTTGAGGTTGGATGCACTAGTTTACCTTTAAGAAATTAACCGAAGGATGCAACTTGCAGAGCTGGTTAACATATGTTGACATTTGTCTACATTTATCGCTCCATTTTGTATTAAACTGAACCACCGAAACACCTGAGATAACAAAGATTGGATATCAGTACATGAGGGTAAAAAGAAAACAACAAAAACAACAGACATTCAAATGGATTCTCAAGGTTCAAATCTGCATTACAATTTCAGTTGCTGAATTACCTTGCTGGGAGATGGCCTCTCTGAGTCGGTCCGCGCTGGAAATGTCTTCAACTACATTATCGTGTTCAGACTCTACTACTTTTTCACCTTTCGCCTTCTTCAGCGAAAGCTGCACCTGAAACAATGTTTTGGCAATTTCTAAATCTCCAGGCATCTCCTTCTTTAAAGTTTCATAATCCCGCACTGCTTTCTCCCACTTTTCCATCTGTTAGCAAGGCAACAAGCACAGTGTTAGCTTGGAAACTATATGAATCTCGAGTCAGTTGGTTCAAGGTCTTGCGAGAGTGACACAAGAACTACATACACCTTTCAGAGGGTAGACTTTATACTACCTATCAGAAGAGAAATACGTGCTTCCCAAAGCAAGGGAGAAAGAAAGCAATTGAGTGGTTTGCTTACCTTGACAAAACAATTTGCACGTCGCAATAGGGCTTTAAGATAATTGGGCTGAGCTTCTAAAGCAGAGGTGCAATCTTCCACGGCCTTCTCATAATGACCCAGCTTCAACCTGCAAGCAGCTCGGTTGCACAGCAAAATAGAATTGCTGGGGTTGTACTGAAGTCCCTCACTGTATGCCACCGAAGCTTCGAGTATCTTTCCTGATTTGTACAAGTCATTGCCCTGTGTTCTTGCGTTTGCAACCGCTCGGGTTTGCCTCAAAGTAGGTGAGACTTCAGTGTTCTTAGGATCATAGTACGCTGCTTTCTCTGCTGCAATCACTGCTGCTTCAAATCTGAAGATAATTCAATAATCACATCAGAATTCCAGAAGCTCTGGGCACCACAAGAATCAAGTCGTCATGAGCAACAATAATGTCCAAATCTTAAAAAATCAACAAAACTCTGTTAAAAAAAAAGGACCGAATCAAGCCACCCACAGCAGCAAAACATGTTGATTTAGGCCACGTTTTCTACTAGCAGGGAGCTTCCATAGTTGAACACAGAAACGGTTAATACTTTCAATACAAGTTGAAAATGCATGTAACCATTTCGAGGGTAGAGTCAGTACCTTCCAAGGGCCATGTCAATTTGAGCTTGCACTAGAAGCGTGGTAGTATCAGCTGGCAAGCTGGTGACTCTACGCAACGCATCCTCCACTTTCTGGGCAGCCAAAAGGACCGTATCCGCATCCTCGGGCTTCTTCTGCTTCAAGAAGGCTTCTGCTTTCAAGGAGAATACCTGCAAAAAGAACAATCCAGTTCTAGAAACATAAGTCACTCGAACTGGAAGTCAAAGAGGATTTGACTTCCAAGAGAGACACACATGAGCGAACATTTTCAATTTTCAGTCAGAGACCACAGCGACAATCACGGTCACGTGATAATTTCCATTTCATCGTTGTAAAATGTACTTCACCAAAAGCGAGATTTGAACTTATTCATATGGGATTTGAGATTCTGCTAAGGATTTTGATCATAAGTGTAGCGAACCCCATAACACAGTACCTGTGGTGCCGCATCCGCTCCAGCCACGACCGCCGCATCGCTTTCCCTCACCACCGTCTCCCAATCCGCCTTCATCCTTGCCACCAAACACTTCCCCACATGCCTCTCCACTTTCTCAATCCTCTGCAACTCCAGTCCATCACTATACTGCAGCCCGGCGAGCTTCACATGCTTCTTCGCACTCGTCGTCCTCCCCAGTCTCAACAAAAGCGACGCCAGCCTCTGGTGCGCCCGGAAGTACCCAGGGTCCAATTTGATCGCCTCCTCGCACTCCTTCACAGCTTCCGGAAGCTTGTTTAAACCAGTGAGAGCTGCAGCACGGTTGCTACGGTAAGGAGCCTTGTGGGGAGCCAGTTGGACGGCGCGGTCGTAGAGAGTGAGAGCTTCATTGAAGTTGCCCTTTTTGTATTGCTCGTTGCCTGCGCGCTTGATTTCTTCCGGGTCGCAGGAGGAGAGCATACGTTTCAGGAGCTGGGACTCGCCGGCGACGTGGATGTTGCCTCGGCGGAAGAAAGAATCGGAGACGCGGGGGGTGTCGACATGGGGTTGTTGTTTTGGACTTGGTTTGGGGGGTGTTGTGGAGTTTATTGATCCTCCGCCGTTCATCAAGCCGCCGCCGAAGAGCATTTTGCCGCCGGTCGGAGGGGCTGTTGTTGGGATCGTTTTATGGGATTGGAGAGGGGAGACTGATGAGCCTGTGGAATGTACAACACGAGTGGTTGGATTAGGGTTGGCACTCATCGTTCGAGCAAGTGGAGAATTACTATGGATTCGTAACAGAGGTGGAATCAGAAACTGTCTCGAGACAGTCAAGTGTCAATAGGAGAGCTTAATTCCAGACCTTGAGCCTATTCTCAAAGACGAAAAAAAGGATCCGCAGACACAACCTCTTCATTCACGCAGACCCCAAACAGTCGAAATCAAGCTGGATTGTTAGAGACTGAAAACTGATTAAACAATGACGACGGACACACAAAAGTACTTCCAAGGAGGCAGCCAATTAATCAAGGAATTGGAAACTACCAAGCTAAAGAAGAGAGAGAGAAAGGGGAAGAGCTTAATTCCAAACCTTGAACCTCTTCTCAATGCTTGCACAAGCATACACAACCTCTCCATATTCGAGCATCCCCCAAACAGCAGAAACCAATCTAGAAGTATTCCAAAAGAATGCAAAAAAGTTGGAAGCATTCCCCACCTGAATTGAGTCCCCCACCCGAATATGCTCCACTCGTGGCCGCTCCCAACAAATTCCCCACATTACAGCTCGCACTTCTCGCATGCCTCATCCCCTCCCCCGTAGGACTCCTCCCCCCACTCGCACTCTCCACGCTACTACTCGTCCTCCCCACCGTGGGACTCCCCGCCACGCTACTATTTCTCGAGCTCACACTCCCCCCACCCCTCTCCTTCACGGGCGTCGTCTTCCTCTTCACCTCCAGAACATCATTCCCAATCGACGATCTCCGAGTACTCTCGGGCTCCAATTTCAAGCTGCTATCCGAGCTGAAAAAATCAGCCGCAGCTCCACGGAGAGCCGCCATGTCGGAGCTTCCTCTCCGGTGGAGGGCGGCTCGAGCGGTCGTGGGCTCCGTGGCTTGGCGACGAAGATTGGTGGTGACGGACTCGGGAGAATGTTGAGTTCCATGAGCTTCTGGGGAGGTGCGTACATTGGGACGAGATGGCGTTGGTTTGATTGGGTAGCCACCGTAAGGAGGAGCGAAGGACGCGCTGCGTGCGTGACGAATGCGAGTTGTTGGTGTTGTTGATGCTTCCTCTGGAAGTTGTTCAGCCCCTTGTCTGCGGTCGCCTCTGGGATCGGATTTGGCCGATTTGAGCTTGGGTTCTGGTGCAATTGGAGCTTTGCTGCTGCGGCTCTTGGTCAAGTGACGCTCGGGTTTGCTGATCGTGGGATTGGGGGTGTCCTCTTCGTGGAGATTGTAGAGTTTGGTGAAGTTGGCATTGTCTTCTTTGTTGGAGGAGAAGCTGCCCACGCGGGTGTCGTTCAGAGTGGTGGCGTTGAAGCGCGACCAGCCTTCGAAGCGGTCGATTTTGCCGTTGCCTTTGAGTTTACCGGTGTACACGGCGCCATACTTGTCGAAGGAGCTCGGGATGGGCTTGCTCTCAGCCAGACAGGCCATGGCGCATTAGACGTTTGCGGAGGAGTCAGAGAGGGACGGGTTTCCGAAAGAGTTGTTGTGGGCGGGATTTGTGTCACTTGCTGCTACACTTGGTTGCAGCAAAACCTGATGTCAAATCATTCCTGCAATCACCGTTGCATCAATCACTGTGATGAGTCAATCACATTTCCACGAGAATGAATCAATTTTTACTGTAGCATTTCATTGATTAAAACTTAAAATAACAAAACTTGACTGTCAAGTCATATTATACTTGCTGTGTTGGCTATCACTTGGTGCGAAGCTAGATCGATGGAGAATAATAAGTATGTAGAGTGGTTAGGAACAGGGAAAGGGAGAGACTTCAAAAAACTATTTAATAATTCAAATTTCTATGGATTCAATCGAACTGGCGGTGATGCAACAAAAGAAAAAGTTTTCAGAGACGGGAATATGTGAGAAACGGGACACTTCACACACAACAGCTTCCCCAGACACGGGAAACAGAAGGTGACTTGTCGCAAGTTGCACAACCAACCTGAGCAACAAGGGTGACAAAAACAAACCTCTGATTGAAAGGAAAGACTAGCAATGGAAATCAAAATTGTAATGAGAAAGACGCATTCCCGAGGAGAGATTGAGCACACACCGAACTCTACAACCCCGAGATTGTTGCAACAGCTCAGACCAGGCTATTCCCACGCGAGATTGAAGACACGCCGAAAATCTCCAACAAACGCAAGATTGTTGGCACAGGGGTGATCACAAGCGCACAACAAGGGAGCTAGAAACAGACCTACATTCGCACGGGAAGACAATACCAAATGGGGATCATAATTGTGATTGAAAAAAGGACTAAAAGCATATTCCCAAGGCGAGATGGACGACACGCTCATTGCTCTCCAAACACCGCAAGATTGTCGCAAGATTGCCGCAGTAACGAAACAACACCACTTCGAACCAAATCCTATCGAATCGAATAACAAAACGCATTGACACACGGATCTATCAATCTATACCTTCTTTTCCAAACCCGAAAAGAAAAGACTTCTCAAAAACAGAATCAGTACCTGCAAAGCACTCAATCCAAAGAGTCGAAATCCAACTTCCAATGCCAAGTTCAACGCAATCCCTTCATCCACCTCGTACTCCACAAAACGCAATAAGCTTGGATTTCTTCCGCTACAATATTCCTGCTTTACCTTGGATACCAAGGGATCCCAAATATATTTACTACTTCTCCTTCTGCTTCCGCTTCTCCTTCTCCTTTTGCTGATGAATCAATCACTGCTCAATCTCTCAAACCACTGAAGCTCTTCTTCTTCTTCACCAACCCAGCTACCTGGCCCCTAATAAACTGAACACCACCACTGCAATGCTACTGCTGCTACAACACCGCCACCCAAAAACAACTAGACCTTCGCCTCGTCTGGCACCATTCCAAACCTCCTTATCAGGAAGAGAGAGAGTGAGAGAGAGAGATAGAGACAGACAGAAGAGGAAGAGGAAGAAGAAGAAAGAGAGGAGCATGCACAAGCAATGCAAGCTGGTTATATATCTACAGCAACGCAAGGCACTACGTTTCCAGCAAGGAGAGGGGAGAAAATCAGTGAATGGGTGTGAGTGTGTGTATGCGCGCAGAACGCTTGAAAGTCTTCCTATGAACCTCACCGAAGGATGGATGAATGGATTGATGGCTTATGGATGAAAATTGGATGGATGGTGCCCGTGGGGTGGATGGATCCATGCCCTCCCAGCCATGCCTTGCCCATTTGGGTTGTGGTATGGTAGAGTAGCTGGACTGGCCAATGGGGGGGTGATGACAATAATAATAATGGAGTTGTTATTTTTTCGCAATTTCAGGGGTGGCGTGACAGAGCGGACTTTCCGGGTAAGTTAAAAATTCAATAGCAATTCCAATAACAATACAATACAAAACAAAAAGGGGTCAGTCAATCCTCGGTGAAATAAAGTTTCACTGCAGATAAGAAGAAGGGAAGGGAAGGCAAAGGCAAGGCAAGGCAAGCAAAGCAAGTGACACATTTACATGCATTTATCACTCCTTTTTCCGCTCGCTATGATGGTGTCCGTGGGGTGGGATGAGGGGGTGGTCAGTAACTTATTATGCCCCATGTTTTTGTCACAAGGCAAATGGGGTTCGGTTCAGTTCAGTTGTTGATCAATTTTTTTCACGTTGCATAATTGCATTGAAAATGGTATGGAAATTTTGGAGTGGTGTGCCTAGTGGGGGGTGAGCCGTTGGAATTAGACATGTGGACTTGGTAGCATGATGAACAGTGGGTGGAGGGAGGCTATGGTTATTGGGGGGGGGACTTTCCACCACATTGGGAGGGAAGGGGGGGCGGAAATAGGGGAATGGCAGGTGGGGGCGCTAAATGTGTTTTTCTGGGGAGTGTTCAGATGCTAAGCTTCCTGAAATCAGTGGTGGGAATCACTCTCAAGTGGACAGTGAAGGGGGTGAGAACCAAGTTAATTAGACGGGAAGGAAGCTAATTTGTTTAAGTTACGAACCACGGAGCGCTCAACTGATACATTTATTAATTCTGAAGTGCTCACTATACCTTTGCTATTGTGGAGAATTTTTTTTCATATTTTATATAAATTGTATACATTATATTCAAATTCATAATAAATAAATAAAATCGACATTGATTTTCAATTTAATAATTTTGGTATTCAATGAAATTGGAAAGTTTTCTATTGTAGTCATTACCATATTTCTTCACGATTTTTTATTATAATTTTATCTTTCGAATGAATAAAATTATCAATGTTGAGCTTTGGGAAATTAATTTAAGCTTGACTTTATACAATTATTGGATGATTTTTAAAACTTTGATACTTATTCTAATTCTTTGGATCTACAGTAAAACTGCACTGGATCACGAATGATAAAATATTTACATGGAACAATATCAAAGAACTTTAGATTTTCTCATTAGTTGGAACTGTATTTGCGAAATAATTAATGACTTGGCAAGGATGTGCTAACGTGCTAGCCCTGCTGTCCACCAAGTACAGTAATTAAGGGGCTTTTAATTTCAAAGAAATTTCTTTATTATTTTTAATTTTGTTTTGAGCTCAGGCACGAAGTTATTACATTGGTTGTAAAGTGTAAACCAATTATAAAATTACTATTTCATTTCAGAGCTCAGTCAAAATAATTTGTACCCTCAAATCAAGTTGCAATAAATAACCAAAGTAATGACACAAATGGTAGTCCACAGTCCACAGACTCCACACCCCTTGGAGAGGAATTTTGTACCAAACTTGAATAAAGTTATGGTCACTTCCCCACATGCTTAGAATGCTCACAATGGGCATTCAGTCACATTATTTACTGTACCTTGGAAGAAGAATATTAAAATAAACCCAAAATTCAAGAAAAACAAATAAAATGAATAAATCCCGAAATTGTATTTTCCTCTTCCAAGGAAATTCCGTTTCATTTGTGTCAAAAAAAATTCACATTACTTTAACAACTTTTGTATTTACTAAAATTATGAAAAAAAAATTTACTTCAAAAAATTACATAAATTTTATTTACAATGTTTTTAGTTGAGAAAAAATGATGTTGAATTTTAGATATACATTGCTACATGAAAAAAACTTCTTTTTTTTAATATATAGAAAACTAATGAAGTTTTAACCAAACAAGAACATGGAATATTCCTTAAGGGTTAACTACTTAACTTTGGGACAACTTTGGAGATACACTAAGGTAGGAGGTTCTAAAAATGTTCAAGCTCTAAAATCGCCCACCTCCTGAAATGTACACTATTTGTACACAGTGTTTTTTCATAGTACCAATGATGTACAAATAATGTACATTTTAGGAGGAGGGCGATTTTAGAGCCCTATGCCATTTCAACTTCAAAAATTCATAACTAATTCCACAAAGCTTCAAAAAATACTAAACGACTTGGGTTAGATGCCAATTCCATCCATCTTTCTAGAAAAATTACTGAGAAATATTTCAAGAAGTTTCACCTCCCCAACCAATTCTGGTTTCAGCTCTTTGGGGGACGCTTTATGGACCTCCTACCTTTAGTTAGCTATGGTCATCCTTGCCCTAGTGTTAATTCAAATGATTGAGTTGATGGGGGGAACTTGATGGGGAACTTGATGGGGAACTCCCTGTGCCCTTGCCCTGGCCTCGTGAACACAGAGAAGCATCTGTTTATAATGGGGAGGGAAGATGCTAAGCTAAACCCACACAAGCTGGCCCCCAATTATAATGGGAACGTCAGTAATCATGATTGGGAACACAATCTAACTTGTTATCCTGATTCAGAACTATCCAGAAAATGATATCAATTGGATGTTCTTATTATTACTCTTCCCATTGGGATGCATTCACACCAAGGGGAAGGATCTTATGTTTGGAGAGCGAACGAAATGGAACTCTACCAAGTATAAGGGCCGGGTTCTATGTGGAGTTGGGAACAGTGAAGCCCACCAATCAATGGTGAAATGGGGTCTAGTACGAAAAATCAAAGTTACAAAAATGAAAAAAAATAAAGGGGAGTCTCCATTTCACAATTGATTGGTGTTTTTCAATGGCCTTGACTCTATATGGAAACTGTCTCAAAGATCAAGTGGACAAAGTAACCCAACTCTAGAGTCCTCTATTCTCAATCCAATATCATGGTGGTGGTGGTGGCGGTGGTGTGTGTTTGCAAGAAATGCTTATGCTATTTCTGTGGTGGCAATTGAAGGTTTTTTGCCTTAGCTTTTATATTATAATTCTAAAAGATTCAAGATATGGTATTGATGACTATTTTATACACTTTTCCTTGTAGGAATGTAGGAATTCTAGAATTAAATTTTATTAAGATGTAATTGGTTGAAAAAAAAACCTTTTAAATAGAAAACAACTACCAATTTGATTTTGATTTTTGAATTGTTTTATAGTTTTACTATTTCCTATGAATGGAAACATCAAAGAAATCCATTTACTTACTTTTGGAGAATTTTCTTAATTAAAATTTTTAAGTACATGTTATTTTCAGTGGTTTTCAAAATTTCAAAATTTCAAAATATTTTAAATATTTTTTTCCAAAACTCACTATGCTCCCAATGAGAAACTCAATGCATCAATATAACATGAATTTCTTGCAATCACTTGGGCATGAGTTTTATCCCCTCTAAAAGTTAAGAAATGCCCCTTGGAAAGAATATATCCTCTAAGAGCTTGGATTTGGTAAGTGTTGTTCCATATTAGCTCTCCTGCAAATAAGAAATTAATGGTAAATTGCCCAATTAATTCATTTTGAAATCCATTGGAATGATTATGACAAATTCAAGTTGCATTATGAACAACAACCAATTTCACTAATTCAATTTTTTTAAACTCCTCCATTTGTCTATTGACATTTTTCAATATAAAATAGGACACCATTGCTATCTCCGCTATTGCACTTGAAAATCCCATGCTATTAACATGACTTTACCTTTTCAAGCATAATTTGCCAAGGCCTATATAATTTTTGTTTTTTAGCTTCCTTTTGAAGAGGTTTATTTAGATGGTCCAATCTCTAAATTTGAGGGTTTTTTTGCATACTCTAAATACTTGTGAATGTGCCAAAGATAGTAATTTCTTGTTGTAATTAAAACCTATGAAATATTACAAAGTTATTTGGAGGGCCAACATGCCAGTGAGTCCCACGGAGGATGCTCCTTTATGAAATTCAAAATACTGCAAAATTCTCTAAGGATTCTGTAAATGGAGATATTATTTAGCCTGTGAATTTTGCTTTTTCAATCAATAAAGTTTTAAAAAAATGTTCCACAGTTCCATCTACAGTAATGCGGCTATTTCTAAATAATTATTTGAAACTCCCCAACAGGAGCATGACTATACATATTTTTATTTTATTTTATTTCATTTTCATTATTATTTTGCAAGCTAAAGTTTCAAACTAGGTCCACGGCTAAAATTATAAAAGGAAACCAATCAAAGAAAAAGGGGAAAAGTTTCAAACTGTAGGAGCTTACAGGTCATGCTTGGTGGGGACTTAACTTACCGTTTTTCTGTAGTAAATAAAATTGTGAAAGAGGAACAATTTGAAACACAGCTAAGGTAGAACCCCCCATTATTGTACTTTGAAGAAATTTGCCTTTTCTGCTATCAAGAGTCGCAACTAATTAGTTTCTGTTGAATACACATTTGGAGACAAAATTAGGGGGGGGGGGGGGGGGATTTATCTAAAAATGATGTCTTTTGAATTTTCTATGAATATTTGAAGTGAAAGGTAATAGCTTGTTGTTAGTGTCCATAGACATGTACTAAAATTGTTCTTCAAAAAGTAGGAATCAATATCTCATAAGGTGAGTGCATGGACTTCATTTGGAATTGCATCACAAAGAGATTGGTTTTGGGTGAAGATGTCGAATTTGGGAATGGCCAGGTATGCTACCTTCATGACATTGTATATCCATGAAATGATTTTTTCCATGCTCAAAGAAAGATATTATGTTTTGCTAGATACTTGAGAGGGATATATCAATTAATTCAATAATAAAAGGTTGGTTGAGGAGCCATCGAATAAGACCATTTTGTTCATTGTAGGTGTCTTCTTTTCAAGGATGGAAAAGCCTCCCCCCCCCCCCCCTACCTCATTGATAAAAATATTGATATATTACTTTAAATTTCATTGTGCTTACTTACGCCATTCTTTGTCCTTCATTGCAAGTTAACCCTTAAAAGGACAGATTGATGACCGTGAAAATGATCCCTTTTAGAACCGTGTGACATCATTTACTTTAAAAAAAGAAATCAAAAACACGTAGTGGAGGTCAAACTACTATAGAAGATCTACCCTTTCCACATAAAATTTTGAGGATGAATAGTTGCATTTCTATCCCGCACAGAAAGATACTTTGTCATCCATTGGACACTAAATGTTTGTGTTGACATTTATGGGTTAGGGAAGGCAATCCATTTTTTATCATGGCCCCATTTTGGCAACATAAGGTAGAGTAATTTCAATCAAGAGGTGATTAATAATGATTAATGTTGGTGCAATTCCAAGTGTAGTTGTGGCACATTGTAATTGGCTATAAGACTCTCAATATTGCAATCAATCCTTGTTGGATTTTGCAACCATACCTTAGTCAGATATAGGAAAATATATATGACCAATATAGGTGGAACACAATCTTCAGCTAAAAAATCCATAGTAATTCTGTTTTGGGAAATAAAAATCTGGAGAATTATGAAAATCTTATGAACTCTATTTTTGCACGTGGGAAAATCTCCCTTGCAGATACATGTACCTGCTTAAGTGGTCAGAAATGGGTCGCCTCCCCTGAGTAGAAAATGTGTAAAACGTGTAAGCTTTGCTTAGCAAGGAGCACGAACAACGATGAGGAACCATGTGGTAGCCCATTCTATCAAGTTTGACTTGGAAGTCCAATACAGCAGGTGCAATTCTACTGCTGTGTGGGCGGGTGGGCTGGAAGGGATAGCTTAGCTTCACTTCGCTTAGCCGCGTTGATGGGCTTTCCGTTGTTCAGATGCAGGCAGGCAGAGTTGGTGACGCAGAGAAGCCAACAATAAGCTGACCTACCTTACCTTACCAGCTTAGATGTGAAGAAGACTGATGATGGATGTGTGCGCCAGCAACCGAGAGTCCACCTTGTCCATCCATCTGTTATGGAGGTCCTCTCGGATGGACGTCTCCCTCGAAGAAATTAAGTCATGTTCCCGCCCCACAGGTGCAGTAGCAGCAGCAGCAGCAGCAAGGAAGTTAAGGTAAGGTAAGCTTAATAAGTACGGGCGTGGTCGCGTCTGTTGCCTGGGCTGGAGGGGTCAACCGTGATGAAACAGGTGGCCTCTGGTTGTCCTTGACCTGCAGTGTCGTGTGTGGAAGGGGACCTGGCAGGGAATTCCATGGTGCACATCACGATCTGAAACCCTAAATAAACCACACGCACACACGCAGGCAAACAAACATTGGGGCTAACTTCTCCTTCACAAGCTTCCCCGTGGATTCTAACTCTAATACAAGGTCTAGAACTTGGTGGAAGACAATAAAAAATGAATGTAAATTATAATAATATGAAAATGAAATGGCTTAAATTTCATTGGGCAGTATTGGTTCCAGATTTACATACATATACATAAACACATTATTGTATAAAATCCAATCCACAAGGAGACAAAGTTCTCTAATAAAGCTGATAATGTATGAACCCCTTTAGTTCGGTCCTTCACTATGTTTTCATCCAAAAACACTCCAAAATTGTCATTTGTCATCATATAGGGACCTAATAATTTATCTGGAGAAGGAACATTAGAGGGGATTTGAGGCCTCAACATACTTGTGAGTTCCCAGGCTCTGGGAAATGTAGTAAAGCAAGCATTGCTGCAGTTTGACGTGGCTGACATTGTGCCACGCCAAAAAAATTAAAAATTAAAAATTATTTTTTTTTTCAATTTTTTTTGTATATAAGAACTATATTTATTTATTTATTATTATTTTTTGGTACTTCATTTGACTGACAGTAGCCAGCCGTTCCCGGACATCATAGGGAATAGGTGAGGAACAACCTTGAAACGGGCATGTAGAGGCCTCAAATTTCCCCTAATGCACGTGGGTTCTTTATTACAGGCTCTACATCCCAATAAAGACATCAGGGATGGAATTCACCATCTAAGTCTACTAAGCTTAGATAATTGAGCCGTTTAGTCTCGATAGACACTTCCTTCACAACAATCTTTCGGACTGGAGTTACCCTTCAAGTAATCTTTATTCCATTTGAATTCATCATTCATTTCCTTTCTTGTCCTCCTTCTCTTTCTCAATGGAATGAATTTTTTTCCAAAGCAAACAAAGACTTGTCCAAAGGTCGAAAACTATTTATCGTTTATTTTGATTGCAACTAATGAGCTGTAATGTGAAACTTTTTTTTTTAATTAAATTTTTTTTTTGACACAAGAGCTGTGTATGATTTTGGATATTCATCTGGGCTCAGGCAGTGAGTTCATGTGGCAGTGGTGACACCAACCCTAATTTACTTACAGTAAGATATAATATATTTGTAATTTAATCTACTGAATCCCCCACTGCCTGCCTGCCACACTGGTCTCTAGTCAACCTAATGTATTATTTTATACCCCTTCTGTCTATCCCATCTCTGCTATTATGCCTAAACTAACAGTGACTTTGACGTATTAGAACCAATCATTTATTTAAGTAGCCTATCCCAGTACGGGTAAATGGCACCACATGAGCCCCTGGCAAAGGTGGTATAATATCAATTTAGGGCTCAATGAGCATGTATTCTTCCAGTATCTTATGGTCCTGCAACAACAGCCAGCCAGACAATGGTCTTGTGATGGAACCCTTTTTTAATTAATCAAATTGAAAGGAAGGATGGAGGTCTCATTAGCCTCAGTCAGGGACAATTAATCATTGCTGCCTGCAACTAACTTATGGGTTTTTTGGGTTTTTTGGGTTTTGACACAAATGAAATGGAATTTCATTGGGAAGGCAAAGTACAGGAGGCCAGTCACAGGTGGCCTGGCGGAGAACAGCAAGCCTGCGACTAAGTTACGTAGAAAGATTTGGCAGGAGCTATCAAAATACAAGCGAGGCCTATGTTAACTATGATATAACTATCATGAACTGACAAGTAGTGATAAGCTGTCTAGGAGAGGCTCTATCTATCCCTGTAACACTGTAGCAGTGGCTTGAGTTTTGTTGAGTAAGAAAGATCCTACTCAAAATGATCCTCAACATTTTCCTATAATGATAAGTGTACCTTGAGTCAATGCAAGGCCTTCTCCCTTTTCTTTTTCTTTTTGTTTGACCCAAATGAAATGGAATGATATTATTGCAAAGGGTAAAAATACATACCAACCAGCTACAAGCAGCCTGGCAGGAGAGAAGACAGCCTTCTCCTTTCATTCTAAGGTTTGTTCCCTTCAAACTGCCACTTTTTGCTATTGTGCCTAGTTTCTGTTATTAGACTGGTCAAATTTTCATTGATTTTTCTCATTGGCAAGTGAAAGGAGGTTCCAGTGCATCAAAAGAACTTGACATTTGGATACTGTATGCACAAGTTAGAGAGAGAGTCAAAGTTGGTTTGGGAAGATGATCTATTGGTAAAATCGTTTCTTCAAAATACATACATGTTGATTTGGGAGATGTACATAGAGTGATGATGGTGGTTTTAGGCAAGGTGCAATTTGGTGTGTAAAATACCCACCTTATAACTAGTACGAATTGACAAGCATGTAATAAGTTGGCTACTATAGGAGGGAGAAGCTCTATCCCTGTAGCAATGGCTTGAGTTTTTTAGTAAGGTCCTGCTCAAGCGATCCTCACATTTCACTGTAAATGTAGCTTGGGTCAATGCAAAGCCTTCTCCCTTTCACTCAAAAAAATGCATTACAGGACTGATCAAAGTAGAAGGACACAATGGGCCACGGTCTAACCCTACCTGTTAACCCCTAAAGGACCGAGGCACATTTTAGACACAAATTGTGAAAAATTGCCACTTTCTAGGGCAGTGAGAAAAAAATGAAAAATAAAAGATTTATTTCAAAATTCAACCGTAAAAATTTGTACTATAATACTATGGGAATGTGTGGAAAAAATTTCAGAAACTTTGACCGTACGGATTGAAAGATTATAACGTTTGAAGTTAGGATAAAAAGTTTTTTTTCTACCTTGCCTGATAGGGCCAACAACCTTTAACTCCTCCTAGAGTGAGATTTTTACACTACACACGGTTATTTTTTTTACAATTGCATCTTATATCATGTAAGTTACATACCTTCCAAATTTTAGAAGTAGAGGAGGTGTTTTGCACATGCTACCAGAGTTGCTAGAAAAGTTTAGGGTAGCATAAGTTTTGATTTGGGCACCCGATCGGAAAAAAAATTACATTCCCACTTAGGAGATACATGTTCACACCTTATGTCAAAATTTAAAGAACATCTATTACAAAATGACTTCATACAAACCTACCCGAGATTACCTGCGTACATTCAACGGTCCTTCGGTCCTTTAGGGGTTAAGGTTTCTCCCCTTCAATTTGTAGGAGATGGATGAACTTTGGACGGACTGTGGATGAAAATTGGATGAACTTTGAATAAACTTTGGGTGATATTGTCATTGCCTCAGTCCACTTCATGTGCACTTGGGCATGTCAGTTATGCATTCAGGAGTGATGTAAGCATGACATTTTATAGCAGAACACGGCAGGCAATATCCGTCAGCCTTTACCTTACCCCTGAACAAGTGCCTGAACCCTTTCATTGAATTTTTGTATATTTCTTTCTTATATCTTTATAAATATGTATAAATTATTTATACTCATTATACTCATTATATTTAACTATTTAATTATAAATTATACATGTATATTTATTATTTAACTCAATTTCATCATCTTTTTCACTCAAAAAAGTTTTAAGAAAACAAGAAAACAATAATTCAAGCATTGGCTTGGATAAATGAGAAGTTTTGTAGTAAACAAAGTCCTTGATTAAAGGGAAAAAAAGGTATGTTGTTGTTGAAAATGGTTAAATTTGACTCTTTGTGAGTCCGTCGGGGACTGGTTCCTTTGTTTTTTTGTATTGTTTTTCTTATCAATGAAAATAGTCCATGTGTTTCAAGAAAAAAACAAAAACAAAAACAACCTTGAAACCTCTCTATTTGTTGTCCAAAATTCAGACTTCATAGCACTTAAGAATTAGCTTACTATCCAAGCTTGTTCTTGTGCAACCTTTATTTTCAAATTTTAAATACTTTGGCATTATCATATTATTATTATTATTATTATTATTATTATTATTATTATTATTATTTTGAATCAAATGAAAATCCATTGCAAAGCACAGCAGCCAAGCCCCAAGGCTGGATATTAAAATTATCTGACTTGAATAATGGACCGACCTATTTCTTTTCATTCTTTCTCTCTCTCTTTCATTTCTATATCATTTTCATATAATTCCAGCACTTTCTTTAATGCGTATTCCAATGAATAAAACAAACTTTTCACAAAAGGCATGTTGTTTTGGGACAAACCCAGTCACTAGGGATAAAAAAAAATCATTTCCTTTTCACCAAATAAAAAATCCAAAAAAGAAAAAGAACTCACATAAAAAACAAGCCCTGAAGCAGGCGGTTCCCCTTGTTCTTTTCTACCCAATTGGTCCATGTTGAAGCTTCCTAGAGTAGGTCAATGCCCGTTTGGAAAAATTCAATAACAATAATAAGTTCTCGGTGACTTTGCCAATCACTTGGTGGTGGTGGGGTGCTGCTTCCATCTGTCCACTCAACCTTTGCCTTGTTGAGTCCTATTCAAAAGACTACTAACTGATGTTCATCGCTCACATGTTTCGAAAAAAGAATCAAAATTCATTCAATCACTGTTGCTTTTGCCGAGGAATTCTTTATTTATTTATGTCCGCAGTAGAAATTTGAGAGAAAGAGAGAGAGAGAGCGCGAACACGCCCATCTGTTGTGATCACCACTTTCGCAACAACAAATGATAGATGAGAGTACCTTACTTTACTTGGGATGGGATGGATAAGCTCATGGGCGAGCCAACAGAGAGCGGCTTTCAACTGCAGGTATATTTTCTGATAGGCAGGGCCCCTCCTCTGGGGTGGGGGGTCAGGTGGGTCCCACCTGACCCCACCCCCCGGAGGGTACGGTACTACTACCATGGGAGAACTTCATGTTCAGTATAAGATTAACTTATTATGTATGACCTGCCTGCAGCTGCCACGCCCAAGCGGGGGAGGGGCATTCATTTGCAATCATTGAGGCTGATGAGATTTGGATGGATGAACTAAGGTGAGGGAAGGAACTGAAGGGGGTGGATGGATGAGGGTATCTGTCCGTCCATCAATTGTCGTCCATGCTGACAAGACCAATTGTCTGATGCATGGTAAATGGGGAATCAGGAATCCTATTTTAGCCCAGAAGTAAAATCATCATCACCAACAACCTGTAATTGTAATTGTTTACACTAATAATAATGAAGATAAAGATAATAATAATAACAATAATATTAATAATAAGACCAGTTTGTTTTTAAAAAAAATCTTAATAAATAACCATAAGTTTATGTAGTAAAATTTATGTCATCAGTGAATTATTCTCAGAGTTTTTCATTCTTTTTCATTTCACCATTTGGATGATAGAGCAGGGAGCTGCATCTTCTTTTATTTGAAATGATGACGCTAGTTCACACTATATGGATGAAAAATTCATCTACCATCTAGACATGTGTTTGTTCACCCTAAAAGAAGATGATACCAATCCCAAAATATTATATATGAATTTTAACAATCTCCTTCATTCACCTATAAAGGGAAAATCCATTGCAAAAGAGATATTAGTTTAGGGGAGTTCTTTCAAACGAAAGAAGAAATCCTGCCTTTTGCTCTGCTCCATATATTATATAATGTTATCAACTCGTATCCCTCCTCCAGTACAAGTTAGCAAGGGTATGAATTTCAAAGGGGTTGAGATGTAATATTCACATTCAATAAAAGGGGGAGGAAACAACAAACTCAACTTATTACCGGTCGGTCTGGAAGACTACAGGGGTCTGAATCCAACGCCCGGATAACTTTCACTCATGTACAGAAACTGAATCCCCAAGTACCCAAAGTAAGTTATCGCGGTCTCAAGATCAATCAAATAGTACAACTCTTCCTCAATACTTTTGTTAGAAAAAGAAAAAGAAAGCTAACTAAAGTATTAATAGATGGCTTAGTTAGTGTAAGTCCCATACCGAAGTCCCAGGCTAATATAAACCTAGAGCGGTTTGGTTCCTTGCCTGCAACCAGCCTTTCATGTTAATGTCTCTTTTTGAGTTTCTTTTTGTTTTCCTTTCAATTGGCAGTTCAGCATGAACAAGAACCAAAAATCTATAAAAATTATAATGTAAATTACCACCCCCCAAAAAAAATATAATTCTAATCTATTGTACTCAATTGTGAAAGTAATGACTGAGTTATATTAACCCTTCCCAGTAAGTTAAACCTGTTCAGTCAGTTTTGGGGCAGAATTTTTTTTATTTACTGACAGGGAAATCGCTCTCTGTATAACTACACTAACCTCATGCTATTGACCTTTGTCATTTGTCCTCAATACGGGAATAATTACGCCAAGGGCGGGTGGAACTGTGGTAAAATCAGACTAAGATCATATGTCTGTATCTTAACTCAACTTGAGTTAACTTAAGCGTAGTAGTACCTTACCTGACCTGATTTTTTTGTAAGGGGGCAGTATACACATCTCACTGCAGGTGTACAGTAGAATTGCCAGCAAGGATGGGATCCAACCAAAATAAAACCTTTTTTCCATTTGTTCAGGGGCCCCAATTAATTCATGATGGTGTAAGGGGGAACAAATGCAAGGGGGCCAGTGGCAGGTCATAAATTGTTTACAGTAAATTGCATCACAATGTTCATATAATTTTTTACCGACATGCCAGACAAGGGCCAGTCCCTTTTGCATCCTTGAAAAAATAAAAGGGCTGGGGTGAATTGACCCCCTTCCTCGTCCAAGAGAGAAAACGCTGAAATTTTTTATTTGGCATAGATGATAAAAAAATTTAAAATTTAATTTCATATTTGCAATCAGAGGCCCCAAGCTAGCTAGGAAGGGTGTAGAAGATAAATTAATCAAGCTCAAAATAGGGGGTCTTTTTGTCTTGCATGCACCCTCGGAATGACTTTGTAGGGATGAGTGACGGGGGTAGTTCACCTTGGCCTTCAAAAAGAGACCCCTTATGAGTAAATGAAATTGTCTTATATGGCTCTTCAACCATCCCTAATCCTTGAATTAATAGATAAGTAACACTCAAGCGACATTGGGGAGGAATTGGCAGCTAGTTCACAGTTAGCTAGTGAAATTGGGAAAAAAAATTGGTTGCAATTTGAAAAACATGGCAAAATAATGGTGAAAAAAATCTACAGATTTTATATTTTGATTATGAAATAGAAAAAAGTAGTTGGACTTTGAATATGAAAATATTTTTCATTCAACTTTCAAATGTACAAACTACAAGTTCAAGTTGTAATTCAAAATCCAAGACTTAGATTGATAGATGTATCTTGTGAAGACAAAGAAAACTATACCAAGGAAGTTCACACGTAGTTGAATATTGGAGGAGTTTTCTTGAAGATCTAGACCCTAGGACTAGGTAAGTCGTTTTACGGGTCAACAAATAACTTATATCAATGTAAACATAGGGTTTCAACACTCATTTTAAATTTTCAAAAAACTTCCATCCATTTTCACGCTTTTTGATAATTGATAAATTTGGAAAAGCTCCAATTCCTATTTTAGAGGTTGGTATAAATTAAGAGTTCATTTATCTAGAGGTCCACATAAAATCTCGAGGGACTATACGAGGATGAAAAATACCTTAAATTATATTTAGTGAAACCAACCCCTCACGTGCAAAAGACACATCACAAAGACCTAAGGAATGACCCCAATCAAAGTCTTGCATCACCCCTCATGATTGACTTTTTCATTGAAGGAGATTTGGGCTACATCAAATTAAGTTCATGACCACAATCAATGTCTTAGATGATGGTGGCAGAGTGACTAGTCACCGCAATATGAACTACCACCTTTTGAATGTAAATTCATCACATAAAGAGACCTTTTTAGGCCTTCATGTTGTGGCTAAGTTATAAAATATTGAGATTGCTTTCAACAAGGAAGATGACCATTATGGATACACTTTTTATTGGTTTTAGAATAGTCTAGAGACTCTTTGGGACCAATTGGACAACACACTTCAAAAATTCGTAACAAAATTCCTACCTCATAAAAAAACCAAGAATGGTATGATTGTGAGTTTGTGAGGTTTTATCCTAGGTAAACAACAATATTAATTTATTGATAGTGCATAGTAGGGTAATTAAATAGCCCCCCTCCCCCCCTTCCTCCAACCAATCACTAAATGTGTTGTATAGTATTTTGGAAACTCGGATTTAGAAACCATAGTTAATGCGAGGGGGGGGGATGCCATAGTTTATGTCTCAATCCTTAAAGGACGAATCCCCCATGACCAAGGTAGTCGACATTGACACAAAACATCTGCTTCGACGTTTAAGGGTTAAGGAAGGACAAAGTCAATAAAATTTCATTCGCTCTCCCTATTTCTCACATTTATCTCTATGTGATTTTTAAAAAATGAACAATGCCAATAGGGCAAACCAATCATTCTGCTTGTCACACAGGCTGGTTTACCAGTTAACTTCTTCAGCAACAACTCCTTTTGAGTTCTCTTCTTTATCTTTTTCTTTTTCTTGTAACTTATGTGGAGCAAGTGAATGGATGCACCAGCTGTGTGGAGCTTTCCAGCTGAAGAGCAAGCAAGTCCACGTTGGACCAATGGAAAAAAAGAAAAGAGGTGAGAGAAACACAAAGGCCCTTCAGTTGCCACCCTTTTAGAAACCCCTTGCCAATTATTTTTGCAACCCGTGGACTCTGCTCTCTCTTCTCCACCATAATTGGGGGCCCCTTTGGAAGAGTTGGTAGGAAGAAGAAGGAACCACAGGAGGACTGGAGGGAGACGGAAACTGGATGGATGGATGGATGTGGAGAAATAGAATGCAAAAGCTTGGAGGCCTTTTGCAATAATGAATGGACAAAGAGGAAGAAAGGGGGGGGGGGAGGCGAGGGGGGCAATTAATTCTAAGGAAATGGACAAGAGACATGTTTCTAATAAGGTTCTAGGCAATATATTGTAGTCTCTTCAAATGTTGAGCAACCAACGACGCTAACATGTGAATCTAGAAATGCGAGCCTATGAGCCTTGAGCTCAAGTGTAAGTAGATATTCTACAACTATAGAAGGTGTTTATAACATACATACTTATAATATGAGTACCCTATAACCATAGAAGGTGCTTGGAAAATAGTTATCTATAATATAAATATACTATAACCATAGAAAGTGCTTGGAAAATAGTTATCTATAATATAAATATACTATAACCATAGAAGGTGCTTGTAACATAGGTACCTATAATAGAAATATACTATAACCATAGAAGGTGCCTAGAAAATAAGTACTTACAACATAGACACCCATAATATAATTAGACACTTATTATATAAACATCCTATAACCATAGAAGGTGCTTATAACATAAACACCTAAGTATAGACACCCATAATATAATTAGGCAATTATTATATAAACATCCTATAACCATAGAAGGTGCTTATAACATAGATACTTGGAACATAGACACCTATAATATAAACATCCTATAACCATGGAAGGTGCTTAAATAACATAGGTACCTACAACGTAACCAACTTGGGTTGTGTGCATCTGTGTGTTAGACAATGTTTCATATACGAGCATGATAATTTGATTGTAATCACAAAATATTCATCCACATAGGCAACAATTACTTGAGTTTTCATCCACGTGTAGAGCTAGTTACATCATGTAACCCACTGGTTGCCTCCCGATGGCTCGAAGGTTACCTAGTCCATAGACACCTATAATTATAAACATCCCATAAGTATGGAAGGTACCTATAACATAAGAGCATGAGCTCCTAAACTCATGGGCTCAAGATCCTAGTCTCACATGCTAGCAACCATACCATGGGCATAGAGGATTTTAAAGGCTAACCCTCTTAATAATTGTAGGATTCAAATTTTGAACAACTAAGGAATGTATACATCACCTAAACACACAAAATCTAGGTTCTTTCATTCACCTTTGTTAAAAAAATTTATATTATTTTGCTAACATTTTTATCCCCAAAGGACCATGGTCTCCTACAAGGACAAATAAAAATTTGTACATGCATCTACAATCTCAAATTTTAGCACATTTCTTTGTCTATTTGTAAGTTAGGAGAAAAAATGAACTTTGTGGAAATCTAATTTTCATTTCAATTAGTGATCTATAAAAAAAATAATGTCACTAAAAGTGAAAATAGCAAGCTTGGCCAACAAACAAAATCACATACTTTTTTTTATAAAGATTCCATAGAATATTTGATAAATAAAGATGGAAATATTTGATTGATTCCCTTGGAATTATTAACTTGTAAGTCATGAAAATTTGTATTTCTCAACTAAATGATATTTTCTAGATTTAATTAATTTTTTGGTCAAGTTCATAAAATCATGAACTTGGTCACTAGGTATGGTGTATCCTCTTTTAATTTGAAAGTGAGAAAACCAAAACAATTGCTATATCAAAATGCTTAAACTATCAAAATCAAGTTTAAGGAGTCCATTCTTTATTTTCAATTTTATCTTTCAATATTTTAAGGAATAAATGCACATCTTCTAAAATTTGAGCAATTCAATAATATTTGTAGAATTGAGTTGAGAATCTATGAAAAAATATGATTACGAAATCTTGATTTACATTCTTTTAAAAACTATCGAATATTCAAATTTACTAAAAGTAGAAGAAAACTAAATTGCCATTCACTTTAATACGGAATTATATTATGTTCATTCCATTGGCAATAATGTTTTAGAAAGACAACCAGATCTTGTGAACTTATTGTTTTATGAAAATTGTAAAGATTGTATTCAAGATAAACTTTAGACATTCTTTTTTCTCATACATTCAAAACAAATTCTTCATATAAGTTATGTCATCTCATTCATTTTTAACCATACAATTTTGAAGTACAACATTGTGAAAATTATAGCATATATTACTCCATAGATTAAAAGATTATAGTTTTTGAAAATGGGGAAAATTCTTTTTTTGGATGGCTTGCCAATGAATCAACTTTGACAGCTCCACAATTGTATTTTTCTGTACTACAAATAGTTCAGAATTCACACCATTTTGTAATTTAAGAAATTAGTTTTTTATATTCTAAGTTTGAAAAGAATTGTATAATTTTAGTATATGCAATTTTTTTGTAAAAAAATAATGTGCAAAATCCATTTTGAAAGATCCTCCCTTAGGTTGTTAAAAGCTCTATCGGAGCTTATTGTCCTTCAATGGTTAAAAAAACTATTTTTAAAGTCCTTCAAAATACATATAATTGTTCAAACCTTCATAATTGTTTGTAGTGACATTAGCATGTAAGCCTAGAAATATGAATCTACCAACCTTGAGCCTAAATATAAGTAGGTTCTCTACAACCATTGAAGGTGCATGTAACATACAAATCTATAACCATGGAAGGTGCTTATAACATGGGCACCTACAACAGAGGTACCTAGAACATAGATATCCTATAATCATGGAATGTGTCACATAGTTTACAAAGTTTGTTTAAGTTTGTTGTGCATATAGTTTATATAATTATATTTAAGTTTATTGCTTCTATGCTTAAATTTGAAGTTACAAAGGTGGAGCCAATATTTCATTTCAAAAGAATCATTCAAATTGTATGCAACTATGGGATATTGAGTTTCTAAAATAGTAGATAGTTGAACAAGAATTCCAATACAATCTCATAAAAAGAATTTTCAAGATTCAATGCAGATTAATGAAATATTCTGAGTAGGGGGGAGATTCCTCCCTCCCCTAAATATGTTTGAAGATAATGTAAAAATTTATCTATTACTATGGGTCATTAGGTTAGTCTTTTGAAGTCTCTCATCTAATTGGGGTCTTTGCTTCAAAATATGGAGTCAAGATTTCCCCAAAAAATCACATGAAGTAAATAATTTGTTCTTACAATTTAGCCAAGACAAAAATGGGGGGGGGGGGGGGGGATCTTTATTGACAAACTAAATTCCGTATCTTTCATTGTCAATCACCTAAAAAGTCCAATCTCACAAATCAATTGTCTATACAAAGCTATCTTCTACTTAATCACTGAGGGCCAACAATCGAGAATAACCTCTCTACACATCTACAATTATAGAGTCTATGTTTACATCTACAACAATGATGTAGAAGATAATGTAACATTCTTTGATAATAACAAAGAACATTGCCTATTTGAACTAGATTACAAACATGCACATCCAACCCTTTCCTACCTCTACAAGGATTGGCCTGGTTTCCATTGGAGATAAGGTAGACCATCACATTTTTGTTCCTTGTCTAATTTTGCCATCCTAATTTTGGCCCCAATACCATCTAATACATCATCCAAATATGATTGTTTTTTATTCTTTTTTTAAAGTTTATTAATTAGGACAATAGTGAAACGGGTTCAAAAGGGTAATAATAGAGACAGAGGGTTGCATATTATAGATAGGATCATTTTAGCTTCCTTTTTAGTTTGGAGACAACACATGGCATTTTGAACCTCCCAAAAGTGCCATTGGATATATGGAAGAGTGATTATGAGTTGTTTGAGAATTTTCATGACTTTACTTTACAGATGGATCAATAATTTCACAATAAATCACTCTAGAAATTCACAAAAATTACAATCTCAATTGGAAAATTATAATTCCACTTGCATTGGATTTGTGAAACAAGTGCACTGTACCTCTAAAAAAATATGTGCCCTTCTTGGAGTTGACCCCAAGATAATCAGATTGCTAGTTTGCATAATAGTAGGCTTGTCTACCTTAGTTCTAGAAGCACAAGTACAAGGGAGTCCTTTTCAAGTTAAAATTTTTTTTACCCCAAACCTACTCACACGACTTTCTCAAATAGTATACCTTACCTCCATTATTTGAAGATTGGTTTCTGTGGAAAACGAGTTCAGTTGCGGCCTTTTTGAGTCCGTCGGTGACTTCGTCCCCGTCGAAATATCTGCCGATTTTGAATACCTGGTTCAGTCCCTGATGCAGTGCCGGAGTGCTGCCACATGATTACTACTAAAGGCAGATTGCAAAAGCTTTAATAGGAATATATATAATTGAACCGCCTCAAGATTCTCCTCTTGAGATGCCATTGATTTCAGTTCCTGTAAGTTAGTCCGACACGACCTCCAGCCAGCCTGCCTCGGAGCCTCCCCCGCCTTGTCTTCTGCAACTGAATGTTTAACGACTTTTAGTTTCAATTTGGCTTTCATATGGTACCGTAACTGAACTGAACTGAACTGAACTGAACTGAACTTACTTGGGGTTTGCGAATTTTGTGTAGTACTTACTGCAACCTTTTCGCTTCATTACTTTCAGTTCAATGCAAAAAAACAGTAATTTTCATTTCGAAACTCCAGTACCCTTTGAGTTGCATACAGTAGTTTGCCTCTACGTACAAAACTAGACTGAAACATTCAAACGCAACTGAACTGAACTGAAGCCCCGAATTTGAATTCATTGCAAAAACAGAACTTCAATCAATAGTTTTACCCACACTACATTACCAGTACAGTACAGTACAGTCCAAGACGAATACTGTTGTGTGGCACTAGAGTAGGGTTCCAAACGCAGCTAGAAGTTGGTGACAAAAAGACAGAGACGCCTGCAAATATACCTCCTATGATTTCTTATTCTTGGCTTGAAATAGTGTTTTTCAAAATGGCGATCTGTCCAAGCCAGACTGGCATTGCTTTTTTGCCCCCTTCAAATTGCAGTCTCTTATATTCGTGGACCCACAGGCAGCCCCCAATTCTTATTCTATTTTCGACGCTTTTCCAATGGAGGGTTCCGCCTTTTCTCTGCCCGGCCATCTGATGAGCAGCAGACTGTATGCCGCACTGTACAATACTGTACGGTAGTGTATAGTGGATGCTCCGGAACGTGTTTTTGTGGACGGCACAGTTTCCCAGACAGTGTATGCATGTTATCTACAGTTCTACCTTACACAAACCGGCAATCCGGCATACCGCGAACGGCGCGAAGAAGACGACGACGACGAAGTCCACGAAGGCGTATGATTTCCAGTCTGATTTTTTCACGGATGCTCTTTGGAAGGCTCCGAAGTGGTGACTGGTTGAACACAAGTGGACCCAATGGATTCCGATCTATTGCTTTCTGAAGTACCCAATCAATCACCAGCGAAAGGAATGCGAGAACCTAAAGGGAGAAAGAATACTGTTGCATCTGGGATCAAATAATGCTGGACTGGTCTTTAATTGGGAGGTATTGATACTTAATTGCCTCCCAATGCAATGCAATGCAATGCATTAGCGAAGACCCTTTCCGATGGGAAAGAAAGCAAAGTCTTCCGATCCGCGTTCGGAACTCGTATGATTGATTGCTCTCAGTGATGAGCATGGACCTCCGGAACGAACGACGGACGGACGACGGAGGACTTGCAGCAATGGGTTGTCGATTTTTGTTTGCAACCCAACAAACAGAAGACACAATAATGGCAGCAATGATGTAGTGTTTGGGAGGGCCTGAAGGGCAAAGGGGCAGGCAAGTTGGAAACAGATTCCTTGTAACCTGTAAAAGGATGGAAGGAGCCTATGACCGTAAAGTCAAACTTGAAAGTCTTTTAGGGCATCGCCACAAGTTGCACTACAATTGACCAAAGCAACAATCAGTGGTGAGGCAAAAGAAGGGTAACTGCAGTTTGAATGACCAACATGATCAAATGAATGAAGTTTCTGTTGGGAATGGCTGAACTATCCAAGCCTCATGGACTTAGATGATGAATTCCATCCTTGATGCCTTGAATAGGGAAGTAGATCCTATAACAAAGAACCAATATGTTCCTTCCCCAAAGAAATTCTCAAGTCCCCATATGACGACAAGGTAGTTATTGCACCCCCATTATAGTTGGGTGGACTATGGTGGTAAGCACCTTGCCAATGCCTGGGTTTGAACTCATGACCACTTCACCAATGTGCCAATGCCAAAGCCACTAAGCTAAGGTTGCACATGTTCAAAGCAAAATACACTAGAGAAAATCTAGCCCCTTAGGAGGGCCATTTGATTTTGGGGCAAATATGAAAATCTATGGGTAAATTGTTATTTTTATATTTTTTAGTCCCTAGTCTTATGTGATGGACAAGGTGATCACATGGGCCCCAAAATTTAATTTAATTTTCCTAATTTAATCATTTTTTTCTTTTGTAATCACACCCTTGATAACTCTCATTTCATTCTATGGAATTGAATGGCTCAAACATTTTTGTGTGGTATCTAAAAATGAAATAAAAATAAAAGAGTGTTTTTTTATAATATATTTTTAGCTCCTTGTTGTGACAATGAAATAGGAAAAAAAATTATAAAATTTCAATATTTATCAAAATGATGTGAAATAATACTTCACATATAGATTTAGATAATTAGCATCCATTTTCAAGATTTTTTGCAAAAATTCCAAATTCTGAACGTAATTATGGAGCTTGGCTTAGTTCTAAAAAATAAATAAAGTAATTTTCTTAGTCCTACAGGGTTTAACCATTCTAAATAGGGTGCATGTTTTTACATTTATCTCTATGTGGTGGAAAAACAAATATAAAATGCTTGTAGCACTACTCTAGACAATTCTTTTGGAAACTATATTGCAATCTAAAAATACTATAATAGTAGAAATTGAATTTCACATTCTTAGCTCAAAATTGTGTGAGCTCCTAATTTACCTTAAGCACTTCAAACTCATTGTAAAGTTTCAAATGTTAGTTGTTCATGCTCATCTATTGTCAATGAAGTCGACTAGCCAAAATCAAGCCAAATTCATAGTAAAGACTTGCACTCAATCTCCTTGCTTCTATAGTTCCAAAATTAAAATTTACCTTCTACACTAATTGCTATGCTATTGCCACCAAATTGCCACCAAAAAAATTGAATTTAAAAATGAACTTGCAATTTGCATGTCTCTTTGGAATTTGATTTTTTTGTTAAAAATAAAATAAAAATAAAAATGCAATCTATATAAATTGCCCAAAAGTGTAGAAGAAGTAGAATTTCATTCTTTGGACCTTTACATATTATCATCCTTGTAAACATATATATTGGTGCTCGATTCACCAATATATATTGTATAACTATAATATATAATTATTTAATGGATCAATTACTAGGTAGTATGTTAAAGTCAAGACAAGGTGTGCTAAATTGTCCTAGCTCTAAAAGCATTATCTAGTTACACATGTTTCCAGATCTTAGGTTTTCAATAAACTAGTGGAAAATATTTCAAGGTAGGGAATTTTTTACTCCCCTACTTCTCCAACATGAAAATTATAAGAATTATATAAGAGTGTGGAAAACATGTTTACTTGTAGCTTACAATTGAAAACTTCTTGAAAAATGATTTTAAGGGGTGGTTCCCTTCTAGAGACCTAGATCAATGCTATAAAATGCTTAGTACATTAAAAATCCACTTCACGTGAGAAGATTGTTTGCATTTTAGATTTCGACCCTCCTAAAATACTTTAATAAATTGCAAAAGATATTTAGTTTGAAAAGACTTAAAGTATCCCTTGAAACCTTGGATATGTGCCCTTGAAAATGCCAAAGTGGTGGATCCAATAAAATCAAGGTACTTTCACAAACTTGTGTGGACTTACACATCAATTGTTGTTTTGATATGTCTTTGTAATAAAGATGTACTTTCTATGCCATCTAATTTTTGTTTCATGAACTCATCAAATTTGTTTTTTGTAGTGACTTTTTGGTATGGATTCTATTTTGTAATATTAATCAAGTTCCTTCCAATCTAGTTGAGCCATATGGATTTCATAGCCGTATTCTCACTCATATAGAAATATTCATGAGTGGCATTTGAATTGCACGTACACAACCCACGTGACAACATATGAAGATTAGAAGTGATCTTCTATTGCATAGACAATCCTGGGGTGCTAAATGCATCTCTCTTTTCCACAAAGTCACTATCATATGCACATACCCTATCCATTATTGTTAGAAACATTGTCTCATCGAGTAAAAGGTTAGTTTTTAGGTTAGACCTATTAGTACATATGGAATAAGAAAATATTCGCCAAAGTAAAGTCTTTAGAATCTATACCATACAAATGTTAAAGAACTAATACAAGAATCTTTAAAAAAAATTGATGGATGAAGAAAAACACATTTTTGTGTGCTTGGGATGTATTTGTGTTCATCCTTTGTTCAAAATTTGAATAGATGGTCCTTTAAGGGTGAACCAAAATTTATCCTAGTGCTCATAATAAGTCATCTTCTACTCTAACTTGTCATGAGCCTACATCATATGAGTGAGTAAGGTGGATACACACCACCCCAATCACACCCTGCCTAAAACCGCCATTATGACTATATATACATCCCCAAAATCAATATGTATGTATGTTGAAGAAACGATTTCCGAACATCTACCCAAAACAACTTTGACCTTTCATAACTTTTGCATGTGGTATCCAAATGTCACATTCTTTGGTAGGTTCCAACCTCCTTTCACTTGCCATTCATAAATTTTGCAAACAATATCCAAATGCCAAGTTCTTTGGTGCATTGGAACCTCCTTTCCCTTGCCAACAAGAAAATCAATGAGAATTTGACCACTCTAGTAATAGAAACTACTTCTAAGGCACTTTAGCAAAAACAATGGCCCTTTGGGAGTACCCACCTTCTCACTTCAGGATTTTTTTTTCATTTCTTTATTTTTTTGAATATTGAGCCAAAAAAAAAAGTGCAACTGCTCACTTACTTAGTCCAGCAGCAACTGACTGAGAACAATCCAAATGTTGTGTTCCATTATTTGTGCGCACCATCCACAAGAATTTTCTTTTGGCCAGGCAAGTCCATATCTCCCCCTTTTTAATTCTCTTTTTTTTTGTCAAACATGTGGGGGATGCTTTCGCAAGAACATACATGGCCACAGAACCAAAAGGAAGGAACAATTGGTCTGTCTCCCACCACGGAAGAGAAGCAAAGAGAAGAGAAGAGAATATCAGTATCCCACACGCCCTTCAATCACTCGCAGCAGGTTGTCGCCCTTTGTTGACTGTTCTTTTTTATTTTGTTTGGAAGCTCCAAGTTTGAGAATAATCGAGAAGACCGAGCTGCTGGCAATCATTCATTCGAAGCTCCTTCAATCAAACTGGGGTTCTCGTGCAACTATTCTCGGACTATTAGAATTATTTCAACCACACTCACTCAGGCAAGTTGCACCCATGGGGATGACATCCACCCACTGCGTGCGCCAAATTCTCGAGGGTGGATGTTATTTGAGCCAGCCAGGAATAATCTCTCAAAAAGCCAGCCAATTTTTTGGTTTCTGAAAGGGATGAAATATTTGGTGATAGGGTAGTCTGCTCTTAAAGCAACCGTTTAAGGGCTGGTCGGCCTTTCAGATGGTTCTAAGATGCACGGAATTATTTTTCCTTATTTTTCACTTGAAGAAAAATTGATGTGGAATCTAAATCGAGTGGTTTCATATTTTTTTGGAGCATTTTTGAATTACTTATGAATTTTCAAAGAATTCTGTGGTAGGCACCTATTTGTGATCATAGGCCTTGCAAAACACATACACACATAGTTTGGAAAAAGATATGACTTGACCAAAAACAAGCATTGCAATGTTCAAAAAGTAATACACAAGGTTCTTAAATGCAACCATTACCAAACTTAAACGGACCCTAAATTTTTTTAACATTTGTAAGAAGGAAATTGGGCAATCAATTTTCATTTAGAAAAATTAAGTTTACACACCTTGGCTTTGAAATGGACCTTCTCTAACTCTTTTTCCATCCATTGGCAAAGTATGAATCAATACCAAAAAAATCTTAATTATGCTCTAAAATTTGTGGCAATCCATTTTAGAACCATTGATTGTCAATTTCATAGGGGCCTACTACATTGTTTGAAGATGATGATTGTAATAAGAGTAGACAACCTTATAGTAGAGGAAATCCCAAAGTGAACCCAACCTAAGTTTGTAGAAGGGGTGTCGTAGGAAGGTTTAACTAAGAATAAGGTGAACTTGCCTATGACAAGCAGAATGAGTAGTCTATGCTATTGTCATGAGGAAAAAAAAATCAGTTTTTTTTTCATACAGGGAAAAATGTGAGGAATGAAGGAAGCAATCAAAATTTTATTTTTTGGACAAAGTAAGAATTTTTTATAAATTTTTGAAGTGTACAACCCAATTGGCCCAACAGAGTCTCTAGACTACCTCAAATCAACAAAAAGTGTTTCCATAATGGTCATCTTACCACATAAAGCACACACATCATTTTCGAACGTGGCTACAAGATTTCCTAACATGGCCATCACACAAAGGAATAAAAAACAACTTTCTATGACGCGTTTACACTAGAAAGGTGTGAGTGCCCTATGACAATCATTGGTAACTCCATAACCATCTCCCCCAAGGCATTGATTATGGTCACAAATCAATCTATTGTAGTCACAATCCCATTTATTATAAAAAATTTGTCATACCTTGATGTAAGCCTTTCATGGGTAGTTTTCTAGGAGCTTGTCATGGAAGAATGGCCGGTTATAGGCATGTTTACCTTAGTACAAAAGAAACACAACACCAAATTCCATCCATTAGGGGAGATTTGAAGGCATTAAGAGATCGTTTCAGACCTATTTCCTATACTGTGAACCAACCACTGCTGGCTAGAATAAGAAGTTAATTTAAATTATTTTAAATATTAAAAAAATCATTTCAAAATTTTAATTAATAATTAATAAAATATTATTATCTAATGTGGTAGTTAGATCATTGTTGTGGCAAATTCCCCATAGTTCCCAATTGTTTGGGAACTCTAGAAACTCACACTCTTCTAGAGAGCTCAAATCCCCTCTAATGCCACCTTTACTTGGGTGCTTCAAGGAGTTTCATTTGGTGTTTTTCTCAAACTCTAGCTGTTGGTCCTTCATTGTACACTTTTTACTATTAACTCTATTCAATACCCCTTCCTTTGTAGATGAAAGAATTGAACATGCACATTTACACTTTTCATTCATATAATTATACATTAAATTAGGATGTTTGTTTTATTTGTTTGTTACAGTAAGATCTCTAAACCATGCACACATTGGTTGCGTTTATGATACTAGTAGAAAGCTCTTTGCGAAGAAGGGACCATGGACTTTGTTTTGTGGCATTTGGACATATAGTGTGAAAGTTATGGATTTTTTAGTTATTTTTGGATCTTAAATTATTTTAAATTATAGATCATGACAAAAACTAGGCCAACGTCATAGAGCTACACTAGAGTTCATCTATGGATGTAAAAAATTTGAAACTCTAGTGAAGATTGTTTCTCATTAAAAATAAATAGAAAAAACTATGTTGTGTAAAGAGCAACATGGGCAAAATCTTTGTTGTGTCACAACTCATTGTTGTCACTATGATAACATGACATATCTATGTGTTAATTTTGTATTCCTTGATAATCTAGGTACATTTATATCAAAGGAGTAAAGAAAATAATTCATCTAAGCATAAATATCATTCCCTAATGCTAAAATTTTGTTCACCATAATGGAAAAGACTTTTTTTTTTCTTGAAACACATGGATGCTTTCCATTGATAGGGGAAACCTAACATAGCAACCAAGGGAACAAGTTCCTGGTGGGATGGGAAAGACTTTTCTTTACTACCATACCTTACTAGCGGCTTCGGCAAAAAATAATTATAAGAATTCTTGCCTAGTTATTGGGAAATAGCAATTGATTGAGGAAGAATCACAATACTTTTTTTTCTAAGAACATATAAGGTAGATGAACCCAATACCACCCAAATGTAGGGCCCTCATTGATTCTATAACGAGAATTTATGACAATAGTACATGCCTTAATTCGCATTAACTTCACAGTAAGACATATACTATAGTTTTACATTCTCACTCTAGAATCAATGAAGACCCTACATTTGGGTGGTATTGGGTCAAGGGGTGGTATTGGGTAAAGCTACCTTAATGGCCTTTTATGGCAATCTTGTGTCTATATCCTACGCATATTATGAACAAATAACCTCTTATCCTCTTTGAAACCATTAAATGAAGTATCTATACCTTATTCAATGCTTTTACCTTGTTCAATTTTTTTTGACACAAATAAAAGAAACCTTTACTGCAAGAAATAGAAGTACAAGAACCTAGCCGCAAGCAGCTTGGGACAAGAAAGAGAGAAAAATACAAGAGCCACACACAAAGATTCACATAAATCGCCTCTCAAAGGCACTACACCTCAAGGAGGTTGGAAAACAAAGCCGGCCCTCAGGCCAACAAGTGCCCAACGAGGTTGCTCTGTGACCATTTCAGCAAACAACCCAAAGTGGCACCACCTCCTCTTGAAGCGGCTTAAGGCAGTCTTGGCTTGGATAGAATGCCTTTTAATAAGTTGACTAGTAGCCTCCCACTCAACTTGACCATAATCTACCATGCCTAACCAGATATGTTGAACCTTTTTTGTTGGGTGCCACATAGTATCGTTGAAAATGGCATCGTTGCATTCAATCCATAAAGTCCACAAAATCACAGTTCTCAAGACCGCCCACATGTTATTGACCACCTGAAACTTTCGAGGGATGCAGTTTGAGAAAATACCATATTTCTAGGTCAGAGGCCTCCAAAGGCCATGGGCATCCTTGGCAATGATGAGGGCCCCTTGTTCAATTTTGAATGGTTGCCTACATCATGTAAATTAAACTTTAGTCTTGCCTAAGCTTATTTTGGACTTCAATTAAATTTGAGGCACTTGAATGCCTAAGCTACTAGTAAAGTAAGGTAGTAATAAATGTAACCACTACATACAACCAACAAGAGCCAAACAAGGGGCAAAATGACTTATCCTTCCCTCTTGGATTTAAATATCCTTACCATTTATTTCCAACATCCAATTATTTATGAAGTTTTCACTTTGATTGAATGAAATATAATATTCAAAGTTTGAAGAGGAATCTCACCTATCATGTCATTTACTATATTGGATTGTAATGAGTATTAGACTCCACATACCCAAAGGTTCAACTTTGAATTATGCACATATTTTCATCTTTCAACTTCTCTACATAGAGTTTTTATAATTTCCATATTTGATTTTATTGAAGATATGGATCCGTTGGGTGTTAAAGTCAAGTAAGGTCGACAAATTCCATTGGGATTATCAATGGCACTTGTTTCTTAGAGGCAAAAGAAAAACACAAAATGTTACAAAGATTGAACTAATTTTCAACTTTTGACCTATTGATCTTTTATTGTGTAACTCCAATGATTGAGTTGATTAAAGATTTGAAATTTTACCCATGAAAATACACAATTAGGCTAGAAATAATTCTCTTGAGTTTCTAGACAAATATATATTTTGAATGGCATGAAAATTTTAAAAAATATTATAAAAAAACAAAAGGTAGATTATAGGATAAGCTTTACATTTATTTAATTGCTTATTTTTCATAATACTATTAAACCATGTGGATGGGCACCTTTAGTGAGTAGTGGAGGTGACATACATATTTGTAGGTAGACCATTTCTATTCTCTTAACCATTAAACATCCCCCTACTAAATTTCATTTTTTTTTTAGAGTCATGTTCTATTTTTCATTTTGGTTCTCAAAAATATTCATTTTGGAAATTATAAAACATACCAAGTGATGCCTATTTTTTTTCTTTCTCTAATTGAATCAATGATTGAATTTTGTTGTTGATTCAATTAGGTCATGAAAACCAATGTTCTAGATAATTTGTTTTTCCTTGTTTTTCACTAACAGGGTGGATATACAATTAGTTGATTTGGGTTTATATGTAAAGAAACATGCATTTGAAGCACTTGAAGATGAATATTATTATGATTGACAATAAATTCATTGATATGTAGATGATAAATTTTTTGTTGAACTTTTCAAGATTACAAATCTAAAACATTCATATCTCACTTAATCTTGATTACTTCACATGATTCAAAGTGGTAACAAAATAGAAAATTAATAAAATGGGAGTCTTTGTTTAGCACAAAAGCACATGAAACCAATAATTGTACTCCAATTGATTTTTGAGATACTAATGACCAAAGAAGTCAAGCTAGGTGTTTCACTACTAAAAGTTCAAAGTCATGTATTGTTTCTTCAGCAATTCTTGATAGGTTTATGTGATGTTAAATTATAAAATTACTCTTTAAATTTTTTTTGAAGGTAAGGGAATATACTAGATTTTGGGGGATATGAATTTTATTTCAATCTATGCTTCAATTGGGATTGAAAGTTATGTCTTCTCTATCATGAAATACTCAAGCTTATGTAAAAATGATTGCCTCTAAAAATTCAAAATATTTTTTTTCCACATCACATATTTTTGTCTACATAGAAATCATTTGCATTAGTAATTTAAAACTTACAGTGAATTGCTTTACAAGCAATCATAACATCCTCTTGATAATATAAATTATAAAATTCATTTTGAAAATTTCAATTTGCATGATTTTTGGAAAAAAATGGTCCACAAGGTTTGAATTACTTGATACAACAATCTCATTACTAAGATTGACTTGCTTCAATTCCATTTTAGAATTGTTATCAATAGTCAATTTTCCCTTCCATCTTGTATCTATTTCTACTCAACAGATTTTTGAAGAATAAAAATCAATTTTTTTTCTTTGATTTCCCACACACCACACAATATTTTTAATCCAATTATCTACTATAGAGATTTAAACCTTAAAACATAAGCTATCCTCTAACATTCTTTGACTATTTTTCATAAAAAAAAATGTCTAAAAGTATCACTTTCTAGTGCATTCATTATAATTGAGATACAAAAACATATTTCAAGATTTCAGCCATACATATTTTTGCTAGAATAATTTAGAAATATGTAGGAAAAAATCTAGCCCATTTGACCAAGTAAATTGTGAGATTATAATGTTTGCAACTAGAAGAAAATAATTTTCAGGATCTACCCAATAAGGACAATATAGTTTGTTTCCACTTGGTAGAGAAGGAGTCCTTATCCAACTTTAAGAACTCAAACCATTGGGTAGGTAATTATGTTAGTTACTTGCATACCAATTTTCAAAGATAATGGAGGTGTCTAATATACACAAAAATCTTACTCTAAGTAGATGTCTAGAAACAATGACCACATAAGCAAGATTTCAAATCCTTTTGGAGAACTCCTTCTTTGGAAGAATCAAATTCAAACATTCAGCACAAAGCTTTACTTCATTTAATCAAGTACCAAAGAAAAAAAAATGAAAACATTTCATGAATTTTCACTATAATTTGTGTTAATGGTTCTAAAATTGTCTAAAATTGCCATTTTTAGTGCATTGAGTAAAAATTTGGGGAAAAAAAAACATTTTCAATCACATATTTTTTTCAATACTATTGTAAGAATGTGAGGGAAAATTCAGCCAATTTGGCTTCATAGATTGCAAAATATAAGTGTTCAAAGCTAATGAAAAAACTACATGGCTTTTGCCCTCTCTATCATCACAATGCCCAAACTACCTCTCAACTCTTGAGTTCCAAAGTTTTTGACTTTGACACTTGATTGGAAGAAAAATTATATTTTCATTTAAGCTTGTGGAAATGTTCATCTTGGTTAAGAATTTCACTTTCATCCGCTCAAAATTGAAATCATATGAACCTACCCAATCTTTCAAAAAGTTCCATGCACTATAACAAAATATGGTAAATAAAAACTATACTCAAAATTGAGTGCAGTTCTTTTGACCACATATTTGTGCATGCATGCATAGTGGGCTGTTAGCTTCTTTTGCAATTTCTCATTGCAATTTCTAGAATTTTGGGACGTGTATCATACCGTTCAAAAGGTCTTTTCAATACCTTTCATAGTGAGATTGCACAGAAACGTGGCAAAAAGAACTATAGTGATGGAAATGAAAAGAACTTATGGGATTAAGAAGATTCAAAGTATATAAATCTAATATGGAAAGGTACAAAAAAGAACTAAAAAAAACATTTGGAATACTAATATTTGACAATTTTCTAGTTCAAAGTTTCAAAAATTAAAAATTCCATGCATTCTTATGCAAGTGTAGTGCAAGATCTAATGGTTGGATATACAAAAAGGTATATTCTTTCAACAAGGTTGTTTGCACCAAAAATGAGAGTTTGGGAGTTTTTAATAAAACATAGACTTCAAACTATAGGGATAAATCTCAAAAAGTTAATGACAATATTTCACCAAAAATTACTCCAAATTTGTAATTTAAGTCAAATAATGAACAAATCTTTTTAGACACTCAATTTTAGGAAATTTTAGTTAATTCTTTTAAGGTAGAATTGGGAAACTTCAATTGTTTAGATGGAAAAAAGATCTCTACATAAGTAAAAATTTAAATAAAAAGTTGCAAATGAATCCTACAATTGTATAACCTAAAAGTATAAGAATAGCTATCTTTGCACTTCAAATATAAAATTGACCTAATTCCAATTTGTATTTCAATAATACTTTAATTTTAAGTTTTTTTCACCCCCTAATTGATGTAAGATAGGATTTTATCAAATCTTCCATCTATTACAAGAATCCAATTAAATTTAGATGCAAAGGATCTCCTTGTTTGACATAATATGTCAAGAGCTTTCAAACTTTGTGTTAAAGTTTTATTTTTAGACCTTTTTTGTATAAATATTTATTCAAATGAGATGATTTTTATCTTTTACATAAGAATTACAAATACAAGTACCTTGGTCTTGTTTTGAAATAGATATACAAGACAATCAAATAGGAAAAGCATCACTAAGAGTTTTTTTTAATGCCTAGGATATCATTAGTAGAAATATGGTCCATGTATTCTAGACCAGGGAAATGACTCATTGGCATAACATTGTATAACCAAGCAGTGGTCCTCTTCGTGTGGGGAAGGTATTATGTCTCCCTAGATGTGCAAAAGAGATTTTCAGTTTAGTTCGAGAATTGGGATTAGTTGAGGAGCCATCAATAAGACAATTTTGTTTGTTGTAGGGATCCCTTTTTCAAAAATGTAAGAAAGGGACCCTACCTCATTGATAAACAATGTTACGAGAAGACCCATCTGATGAATTTGACTATCTGTAGATCTTTTCCTAGTCATTTTCCTTATCTATGTAGACCATATTTCTACTAGTATATACTTCTCATCCATTTTTTGCCACATGTCTTGTTTGCACCATGTAAAGGTGGTCTTGCTCTAAAAAAAAGCAATACCAAATTCTTGGATGACTGTTTTTTGACCACCCCGTACAAGTAATGTACGTACAAATGCAGGATACAAACCACCAACCGCCCTATAGAATCAAAACAACTGGAGGTAATTGAAAGGGGAAATCAAAGACGTAACTTAAATGAATTTGTGCTCCTTACAGCAGGCTATCATTTATTGGGTCATTGAAATTGTATCACACATGGAACACGCACAGGCTGACCACCATGCTCACTAAAGGAAATTTTCACATAAAAGTTAAAAAACACTTGAAAAAAAGTTATGACACTTGAAAAAATAAAGCTACGACTTGCAGTTTGATCATCCATAAGTGTTGCTGGAAATTGATTGAGCTCAACTCTTTTTCTTTCCTTTTTGGAGCTGAAATTGATTGAGCTTTCAACTTTGAGATTCAGGTGACCCAAACATTTTATGTAAAGTCGAAGAAATCTGACATCTTTTACTCTTACTAGTACCTTACTAGTACCTTACTAGTGCCTTACTAGTGCCTTTAGAGCTCCAATGTACAGTACATCCATCTACCATCTGTGATCAATGTAACCAACTTCCACTTGCTCAACAAACGTCTGTTTTGTATCAACTGTAGAAGTATGTGTAATCGCCACTAATTACAACTGAACCTAGTTACTATCGATCAATAAAAATTATTTTTATTATATCTAGCTAGCAACTAAAAAGAGGATTTCAATGGACTTCAGCATGCATTATTTGGAGACCTTACAAATAGGTATGAATTTTCAAAAGTTTTAATTCTAGGTGTAATGAAAATGAAAAAAAAAAAAAGCTCATTGTAGATTATCATATTTTGATTGTGCACATCTTATGTAATTAGTTTCTAAGAAAAAGTAGTACAATAAACTTGCCAATCACCGCACATGTAAGATTCAAATTCTTCAGCACATAAATATAGAGAATTTCATGTTTTGAAATTTGTTGTGATTATCAAATGTCATGTTAAGATCTACCTTCAAAAAATAGAATGAAAAAAGAGTTCTTCCTACAAATTTTATTGCAATCTAAAGGCAATGACACTAAAATCTAGTTAAAAATTCCTTTCACCCCTCGCTTCAGAATGTGTGGATATTGGGTGGTGATACAAAATTTTGTCCCCATCACAATTGAATCAGTAGTTGCATCATGCGGTCAATGTTTGGTACATGGCAACGGTTGTTGTGTGGTTTAGGGATGTGTGTGATCAATGTCAAGTTTACTCTACTTTGGGGTCACAATGTAGTTGTCACATTATGGGGAATGTTGATTATGGGTGCATATACCTTGATGGGGAATTCATCATATGAAATGAGAATTTTTGGTGCTCATAACTCATGCACTTTGAGAAAATGACCAGTATCACAAATTCCATTATGAATTTGACGAAACAATATTTAAATCAATATTGAAGCCAAATACAAAAGAATCAAACTAACAAGATTTGTAGATCAAAAGATTTTATTATTTCAAGTTGCAAATGTTTTGGGAAAAATAATTTATTAAGTACAATTTGAATTTAATCAATTGTAACTCCAAAATCTTATATTGAAGATGTAAGGGCAAAAGCTCTATTGGAAAGCAAAGTCATATGGGACACACTGCCAAAAAAAAGAAACTAATAATTCAAAGTACTTGTATTAAAATAGGTCCTTGCAAATCCATAAGATTAGAAAAGCTAGTAAACAATTTGGATGTTGAAGGTGGAGATCCAACCATGAAAACCTTTACAATTTGGTGATCTTGTTGACTATTATAACCTCATTCATTGACTTCATGATGACTTTGTTTTGAAATAAATCTATCCAACTCCATATTAAGATAGAAGCATCCAAAACTATTACTTTTTGTATTCCTAGATGGGTGCCCCAAATGATGATTTCTTTGAAATAATGTAAGCCTCCTTGAGAGAAACCAAACCCAAATTATTTCATAAGTTTCTAATAAAATACTCACAACATTTTATGAATTTTCAAAGTTGAAAGTATAGGATAGATATTCATACCACTAGCTCCCCTTAAATGTCCATCTTTGAAGCAATAAATGCATTGATTCCTTTCGATTGCCTCCAATAACTTTTCA
Organism: Straminergon stramineum; assembly: GCA_963920665.1. Classification (NCBI taxonomy): domain Eukaryota; kingdom Viridiplantae; phylum Streptophyta; class Bryopsida; order Hypnales; family Calliergonaceae; genus Straminergon; species Straminergon stramineum. Next base: position 9,897,342 of record OY987266.1, read on the forward strand.
ATTTTCATTGGTTGCTTTTGAGAGCTTGGGATGGTTTGGGATGAATGAAGGTGGACATTCAAGGTCCAGAAATAAGTGACCCAAAAGTGTTTTTTTAGTGGGGTGAATGTGCCTCAAGTCTCTTTGAAGGAAGTTGGCTATCTCTCATTGGTTGCAAAAATAAGCAATATTAAAAACCTTTAACTTTTAAAATATACATTTTTCATTATTAAATGCTTCAATGCTTGATTAACTCAAGCTACATTAGGGTGATTCTCAAAAATACCTAATTTTCTTACAATTGGTGGCAGTAGTGATAGTAGTATGTGCTTTTGAGAAAATTTTGTATGTAAAAAATATAATTGGAAAATTAGTAAAAACCTTAAGGTAGTGAATGTCTTAAAAATTTTAACCAAAAAAAACTCTCCATAAGTTATGCACAAGAACATGGTAATGGGAAATTCAAGAAAATGGATACTTTGATATTTTGTCTTCAAAAAATAGAAAAAAAATTTGGGATTAAATTTTTTTTTACTAAAGATGAGATTCTATCAAAAACATATTGGAAGAGTAATATTGAATGTCCAAAATAAGCGAGGGCAATCGGTCCTTCTTGGCACCTACTTATGTGGAGGACAATTTTCATTTTATTTTGAGTTACCTATTTGCATTGTAGATCCACACCTATTGTGCAATTATACTTGTAGAAGTTCCCCCTTCAAGTGACGTGTCTAAGCATTCAAAAGTCTCATATATTTTATGCTCTCAAGGACTACACAGGCAAATTTAGAAAAATGGATGAAAGCAAATTTTTCCCATGCTCACAAAGTCTTCTTCCATCCATCAAAATATTTGTTGAATTTATGTTAGTTTTCTTACATGTATATGGCATAGATTTTCATAACTTGAGTGTATTTGACATCAAAAACAAACTTTCTAATTTAAAAAATGACCCACCCAAATTGACTTGAAATTTTTATTTTTAAATCACCATAATTAGAACTTGACATTTTGAACTCAAAAAAAAAATCTTGTGAAACTTCCACATATTCAATCTATAGTCAATTTTAAAAAGAATGCACAAATCTTTATTTCAAATTGAATTGAATTTTTTGCTTAATGAAGTTATTGATTTAACTAAATGTAAATGGGCTATGGGCTATATTTTATAAATTTTGTTTGATAGCCATCAATAAATGATTACTCTATTTTTCATTTTATAACACATCTCTACAATTTAGAAAATCTAAACTATCCTCAGTTGGTCTGAAAGGGTTGAAAGCCCAAGTTGTGACACATTAGCAATATTGCCTATTAAGTAGTAGAAGTTAGTTTTTTTTTATTCTTAAAAAATAAAGTTGTGATTGAAGAGGAGCCTTACATCTTTGTTTGAAATTTCAAATGCATCAAGATTGATACTTCACAACTTATGGTAGAAGATATAATATATGGGCAATGTCCGAGTGTTTGAAACCAAAATACTACAAGTATTTCTTAGAATCACCCAATATAAAAACTTGGTGCCAAAGATCCAATCTTTCCTACTAGTGTCTTTCCTATAGGGATCAAGGTAGAAGTCAATTAATAAATCAAACATTGGCATGTTCATTAGATGGAATGTATTACAAAGAAAATAGGAAATTCTTTACCTCTAATCTATTTTAAATGTATTGTATAATTATTAGTAAACACACATGATGTCACTCTTCATTTTTCTCAAGATCTAATGTGGAACCCTAGATGACCAATCTCTTACTTTGCGCCAATCTTCATATGAAGTTGGAGCCATTTTTTTTCTCTTTTTCTTTGGACATGAACCAAAAGTTCTCGTGTAGATACCTCCCTAATTGCTCCTTATCTAAAACCACCATCATTATTGTGAGTACAATTCTAAAACCAATATGCACCTTTGTTGAAGAAACATTTTTTGAACACTTACCAAAACAAAATTTAATCCTTCACAATTTTGGGGTACAACATCCAAATGTTGCATTCTTTTGTGCATTGGAACCTCTTTCCACTTGCCAACAAGAAAATATGAAAAATATGGACAATCTAATAACAATAATTATGCATATCTATAGTTCAAAAAACAACGCTTCCAAGTGTCCCTATCTTACTACACTATTTTGCATGCTTCATCCTTGTCTATGGATTGTAAAGAACTCCATGACTCTAGTAGAGAAATTCAAGGTCTCCATGCTACCCCAAAAGAATGAAATAAAATAAAATAAATTGAACTTTTTCTTGTGGATGAACTTCTCCCCCCTATCCCCCCGACCACCTTTTCTCCCACCCACACTAATTTTATTATAAACCCTAAACCCTAAACCACACATTTATTTAATTAAAATGTTAAATTTTCAAGTCCTAGTGGCGGGGTGGTTAGCTATTTGTCATCGAATAATAAGTAGGCCTCACTGGCTTGGGATCTCTTTCAAGTATTTTTTTTTTCTGACAGGAACATTGGATTTTACTCGGCCCTAGGTCCTCGGATTAAGTTACCCCCTCGATCCGTTTGTCACTTTCTCATTGTCCGTCGTCGGTCCGACCGTCCGTCGCAAGCGTATAATTAAGGTCACCTTCAAACTGCAACGCACGCATGAACAGGCAGACCACAGACAGGTCATGGCATGGCTTCAGTTGTTTCCAGATTAGAACATGACTTTGTTTTCAGAAACAGTTTATAGTACCCTTGTGGCAGGCTCAGTCCGCTGATGGAAGCTAGCATGACATTTGCATCATGGGCGCATCCTAAACAGTCAGCTATTTTACTAATTCCAAAATGATAAGGTGTGAACACCCAAAAGCGTCAATATAAGCAATTCAGCATAGTTGGAGGCATCTTTTCTTTAAAGTTATATTTTTGTAGTAAAATCATGAATATTTAAAAAAGAAAAAAGATTTTTCAGATGTCGTATGTAATTTCTATGATTTTTCAAAGTGCTGGCTCCCTAGACCACTGAATGTGTCACGTAGGTGGACTCAAATCCAAACTCTCTGAAAATTATGGAGGACACATGACCTAAGGGAATAGGGACACATTTAGTGATATCTAGGGTACAAGGATGGGATTCAGGGACGCTAATGGGTGTCTCTACCTTAGTTGGAGGCAAAGTTTTTTTATGCACAAGTTTTAAGATGTTCACTATTTTCTGTGAAGGAATTTTTTTTTTCTTTCAAAATAGGTATTTTATTATTGCTGGTTTTGTGAGACCAATAGGGAAGCTCTTACCGTAGTATCACCTAGTCTTCATATAGATATTAATCACCAACTATTAGCCAGGTATCAAATGAGAATTAAAGAAATAGTTGGCTACTTCTTCAAAATGATAACTTTTCTTTATTGCACTACGACCAAGGGAGGAGGTTCATAAAACGAGACTTGAACCTAGTTGTAGGTATGTACTTGCAACTAGTTGAAAGTGCTTATAACATATGTGCTTGTAACATATGTACACTACAACACAATGGAAATAGTTTAGAAGAAAGGTATCTATAGCATAGACACTAGCTTAAACCATATAAGGTGTCTATTATAATATTTATTCCTAGGCTCATGGACTCATAGATCCTATATGCTCACATGCTAGCACTCCCCCATCTAATCCAAGTTGTTTCATATTTTTTTGAGCTTTGAGGATTTACTTATGAATTTTTGAAGTTTGAATGCAATAGTCACTAAAAGCATCTACCTCCTAAAATATACGCTATTTGTATATTGTTGAAGCAATAAAATGAAGAATGTACAAATAGTGCACACTTTAGGAGGTGAACACTTTAAGAGCCCAAGCTCTTTATGGACTTCCCACCTTACCTTGATTTGGAGAACTGGCCCTTCTCCCTTGGTTAGGTCTTTCCTTGGATAATTGTAAAAAATTAATCCAATTTTGAACAATTAATTTTTTATTTCTTGATCACTAGTGACTAAACTAGTGTTTTTTTTCAAGAATGAATTCCAAATTTCCAAATTTTATCATTGGTTGTAAATAATAAGTTCCAAATTTCTCCCTCTCGGATGAAAAAAGGGGCAATGATGGGTTACTATAGTTCTCCCTAGTCTAGTGTAAGCTTGACAAGTCACCACAATCAAAAGTGGGTTGTGGCAACATCATGGGGCACACTAGTAGTTTTGAATGGGTTCTATTTGTGACAAATTGTTTGTTTCGTTGTAATTGAGTTAAAGCTAGAAATGAAGCATTTTCCATCTAGTTTCTATCTTGCTTGAAAACTTTGTGAATTTCCTACAATGAATAGTGTATTGCAATTTGATATTGAAAGAAAGCAATAAAGTTTTTCAATTCATAACTACATGAAAATTTAGTTTATACTATAACAAATACCAATAATGAAAATAAAACTTCTTTTTAGTGATTTTCGTATTTGGTATATTTTTTTTCCAAGTCATGTCAAAGATTCACAATAACTTTAACTCTTTATAAATAAGTCTAATTTTTTTGAGACTTATAGTAGACATGTGATTTCAACTATATTAAAAAATACCATTTTTTTTTCTTTTCTTTAATATCAAAATAGAAGATACAAAGCCGAATAATTGAAGTTTGAGAATATAGTCATAGATTGTGCCTTTTTGCCCCTAATTTCTCATATTTTCTTAGGCTAAAAAGTGCAATAAAATAATCTTTTCCAAACAAATGCAAACTTGGTTTGATGCCACCTTAGTTAAAATGAAGAAGATGTGTGCCAATTCTTAAAGTGTGAGTTATGACTACAAAAAGTAACAAGATCTAGATGAGAATTCCGTGATAAGTACCTAATGAGCTTTGTTGGACTTGTTAGAACACTTGGGGATTGTAACCTGCCTAATCATCCATGTTTCAATTGTGTCAAGCATATTTGAAAGGAATTGATGAGAATATGCCAAAAAAATATGACAACAAGCACACTAGATCTCTAATAGAAGAAACCTCATTGTAAGCTTTTGAATACCACATAGATTTAAAGTAATTCAAGAAAAAATAGCCACCTATTTCGTGAAGAAATGGAACCTAGGAAAAAACAAGACTCCATTAGTAGAAATATGGTCCTCATAGACTAAAGAAATGGCTCACAAGATGACCCATATGATGAATTTGAGTTCATATGGATCTTTAGACTCTCTTGGTAAACATTTCCGTAGTTTATGCAGACCATGTTTCTCCTAGTGCCCTCAAATATAGATGCTTTACTTAATCCTCAAAGCACATCTCATATGTGGTCTTGGTCAAACTTCATTAGATTTCTAAATCAAAATACACATTTAAAAAATTGGATATTTTTCTCTTGTAGTAATATATGTATAAAATTTAATCTCATCTTTTTATAATTGATTTTTTTGTATAATTTAAAATGATTTTCTTTAAAAAAATCACAATAATTACAAATTGCTTAAAAGATTATGAAATTTTAAGAAAAATGGAAAAAATAGTGACAAACAACATGGTATAATTGATATACTCATTGGAAATATGTCAAGAGAAATTCAATAGAAAAAAGTTCAAAAGTGGTGTATCCCGAGCTTTCAAAGTGCTCTCTTCAAAGTGTTACAAAAATTACAATTTAAAAAATTTTGAAAAAAATGAAAATGATTTAAAAAAACCAGACAGATTATTAGAGCTACATTTTTCTTAGTCAAGCTGAAAAGCAATGAAATCAAAAACTATTTAGAAATTCAGGTTTTGATTTTCAGAACTCCTGTAGGGCTGGCAATGTCCATTAGTAAGGGTTGAAGTCCAGCTTAGCAGACCACTTGTGGCTGGTGACTTGGCACTTTTAATTCTTTGCAATGAAATTCCATTTCATTTGTATAAAAAATAAATAAAAAATTAGGGGTTACAGTAAGTACCTGACTCAATAGACAATTTTTTTGTTGTTGGACACAAATGAAACGGAATTTCATTGCAAAGATAGAAATACATACCAAGCAGTCAGGAGGGGACTTAACTTAATAAGTTATACATTTGGACTTCCATAATTCTGCAATCCAAGCTACGCATCAAACTACCTCCATTAATTCCAATTCCCACATTCCTCTTGTATCCCAATACTCAATAAGTACCATTGAAGTACCATGACGCGTGGCAATGATTTATTACGCTGATTAATGTGAAGTTTTATCATGTCAATGGCACATGTCAAGATTGCGATAGGACTAAGCTTATGTTAAGATAATATCAAGCAGACTGAGACTAGGCTAAAGTTAAGCTTCCCTGCTTCAGTTCCCTGCCGAATCTGTTAACCAACTCAATACATAATTAACTTAACTTATATGCTGTTGTTCAGTTAGTACCATTTTATTCCTGTCATTTACTGAGCCTATGCAAGAGGTACGGTCTTTGTAATCCGATGCGTTTGCAGCAAGTTAATGGCAACTTCAAACACAATTAACTTAAAGCTTAACTTAAACCCCCAAAAGCCAAAACTGCTACAAACTGCTGCAAAGTTATGAACTGTGGGTGTGAAACACAGTGAGTCGTGGTATTCTGACTCCATAACGACATGGCCAGCAAGCTGAAGCCCGCAGCAGCAGCCTCTGTTGCATCTCTGACTCAATTGGTCGAGGAGTTGTAAGTTTTAATTTGCAGGTGTCGCGTGCAGGGCTGCCCCAGCCAGCCAGCCAGCCTTGCAGACTCGGACATGGACTGACCAGGGGCCGCATTGTTGGCAAGCAGGTTGCAAACAATGAAGCTTTTTGAAAAAAAATAAGAGTTTGTGGATGCCCGATGCCCCGATCAACCCAACTCGTCATTGGTTTTATCCTCTCGGTATTTGGCTAAGAAAGAGAGAGAAGTGAAATAGCTTTGGTTCAATCTTCACAAGTAGTGGAAATTTGGGTTGCGGAGATTAGGAAAATGACTACAAGAAGACCCACTAGTAGTCAAGTTTGTCATGTGGGTTGTGTGACTTGTGTCCTTGGTTTTATGTGGCTGAAGTTTGCACCAGTGTAGTGGGACTGATGTATGTTAAGAATTTCTTCATTCAAGGGTCTACAATTGAGTCAAAAAGACTATGTATGCAACTCAAGAATTATCAGAGGTAGACTTTGGTTGTTTACCAATCATATATTGGACCTCTCAAAACCCTAAATCCTAAAACCCTAAACCCTAAAATCTCAAAAGGGTGGTCTTGCACAATAGTTTGACCTTCCATGAATACTCTTGGTTGTTTTTTTATAAACAAATGATTCACACGGTACCCAAAAGGATGATTTCCATGGTGATTTCCAGCCCGGCGTTCCAGGGTTAATTAAGGGGTAATTCCAATTGAAATAGCATGAGAATTTGGAGTTTTGTGAACTTGTTCAGTTCCGTGCCTCTTAATCTTCCATCTCTTCCATCTTCATGTCTGCCTTTCTGGGCTTGTGGGGAACCTAATACGCAAGGCATCTGCAGGTGCTTGAGTGAAATAGAAGACATTCACTGTGATGACAATTAAGCTTATCCAGAGCTCAGAGCAATGAGGTGGTGCAGGGAATGGGGTGCAAAGGAAACATAATGGTATTTCCATTATTTTATCATATTGTTGACGCAAAAAGAAAATAATACTTAAAAACCCCGAATGGGAGCACCACAGCATCAATATGGCCATCACTTCAGTCAGTCAACAAAGAAGTAGATAAAAAAACAAAAGCATGAAGAAGCCATTGACACTCCAAAACATTTAGAATCCTCTTGTAATTAACCCTGGACCCTTGAAGGACAGACTGGTGACCATGGAAATCATCCCTTTTTCAATAGAAATCGTCCATGTGTTTCAAAAAAACAAAAAAACAAATCATCCATTGTGGAACCATGTGACATCATCTAGCTACTAGAAAATCCAATTTTTCTGTTGTTTTGGTCGCATTGATCCAGTTCAATTTACTGTTGATCTTGGCAATAATTTGTTGATTTGAACAACAACATGACCAAATCAACAAAAAACTGAACGAAATCAACGTGACCAAATCTATAGAAAAAGTGGATTTTCTAGATCTACTTTAAAAAAATCAAAATACTCAGTGGAGGTTAAGCTACTATGCAAGATTTCTCCTTTACGCACAAAATTTCAAGGATGAACAATTGCACTTCTCTCTTATATAGGAAGATTCTTTGTCATCCATTGAATAAAAAACATCCTTGGCGTTATTTAAGGGTTAAAGGATGCGGCCCCCCATGACCAAGGTAGTCATCAAAACTATGACGATTATTGGATCAATAGGTGCATTCTCTATTTCTACAATGAATAGTGACTTTTTATCCATCCATTAACTACTTTTTGGCATTAGCGTCCTTCAAGGGTTAAGAATCAAACCTTTGCTATATCTCTAATTAACAACTTTAGGGAGAATGAGATGTGCACTTATGTTTTGACTGATCTTAAGATTATTAGGCATGAGTATTTGAATCCTTTCAACTTAAATATTGCTCAATAGATAGAGCTCATAGTAGAAAATGAAATGGAAAGAAATATGATGACTTCATTGCAGAAATTAGGTGTAATGTCAAATCTTAACCTTGAGATTTGACATCTTACATTATCAAATCTCATGGTAATGAATGAATGAATTGGTAAGTGCTATATGTGCTCAAGCAACTTGTCCCTGTGACACCCCAAGGTTAGTGTTTAATAATGCTTTGACCACAAATGAAGATGTTGAGAAATAATTAATCATCAAAATCTTATGTTATCAAACTTTTAGGAGGAATTTGGGTTTAGCAGCCCCTAGTAGGTAGTGGCCATCTCCAAATGAATCAACCATGCTCTAATATAGAAGATTGGTTTATTACTATTCACAGAGCAACATGCAGAAGAGGTTATTTATTTCTTATTTATTTTGGCACACATTGAAGAGGTTATTTATTTAATTTTAGCACACATTGTAGTTTATTTCTACGGTGAGAAAGAAACCTATACAACAACACTTGGAGATGATGGCTACGGTACCAACGGTGGGACTTGCGACAGAAAGGTTATAAGCTACTACGGCGATTTTTGATGCACCTGACCTTCATCTCATCCCAAGAGCAGATAGGTTTAATTTGACTCCATTTTGTGATCAAATTGCGCCACCTGAACACTTTAGCCAGGCCATACGTCTACAATCTGTTCTGTGAGGTCATTCCACGCCCCCAACTGCTCCATCTTCTCTGAAAAGAGAGTCAAATTTGAGTCCAAGACAGACAGACAGGCAATGTACAGTACAGTAAAAACAACAATGGGTGGGTTGCACATGCGTCCCTGCTGGTAGGAGATGCCAAATACAGACACACACATCATGGCCCTGTTGACAGTAAGATACCAAGATTCTACAAGGCAACACGGTTGGGAACTTGGGGAAGTGCTACAGCGAAAACTCATTGTCTATCATGCAATGGATTCCCTTGCAGCTGGAACACACTGCATTAAGTGCCAATTGTCAGTGTTCCAGTCGACAGTTGGCATCGCAAGATAGAGAAAAAACACTCATTCTCTCAAGGCTCGACTCACTGTGCACGCAGCCCGATGTTCAGAGCTTTTCAAATAAAAGGGCCATAGCGAGGACAATATGGCCCACAACACGGTTGGACACAGGTGGGAAGCGATACAGTTCCAATGGTTTATTTAGAAGCAGAAACAGTAGTCTATTCTGGAGCACACTAATCTTCACAACAAAATCACAATTTGAAGACTGGGGAAACTGTCAGAAACTGGGGAAATCCTTCTCTTACTCTTGTAATACTGGGTTCAACAGATTGTTGTGACCTGGTTTTCAAGAATCTCTAAATGATAGTGTACATAGTTTCAACCATGGCGTGACAATTACAGTTATTCCTAAGTCATCCATGAGGTGCAAATTTTGCACCAGTGGTAGTGTGTTTTCTCCACTTACTAGTTGGTATCCTACTGAAACTACTCTAACTTTTACTTTGCTACAATTTATGCGAGTTACCTAACTGACTCCTCTGGATCTTTACACTCCGTTCGCGACTGTATCATAATCTACGTTTGATATGCACATACAGAATATTTAAAACCTATACAAAGGTGGAAAATGAAAGGCTTACAGGAAGGTAAGAATCATCTGTCACCTTCAGTTGCAGCGCCTAGAACGAATTTGGCAGGATTTTTCTTGCCAATAAGTCAACAGAGATCTTCCACTTGCAGATGTATACTTGTATTGTTTTGAAAAGGTTATTGAATGAGCACCCTTATGCGAACTCCATGCCTTCGATTCTGAATTTCAATCACAACAGTCCTCGTTAGACTTCAGAGAGAAAAGCACTCACGTAGAAACTATTAGCACAAGATTCCCATGTTCTAATAGAAAGGCATCTGCACATATGAACATGCATGTGGCGCCTACTTTTTGCAAAACACAAGCCGTCAGTAGAAAGATGTGCCCAAGACAGGATTTTCAGTCAATTTAGTCCGTTTTCAAGAAATTCTAGACCACAAAATAAAGAAAATCTTCTCCCTGATTCATGAGGTCTGCCTAGGGTAACCATACAGAAGAGACCTTATGAGTCATGATCACTGCGGTCATAGAGATACCTTATGAGTCATGGGAGGATTCTATACGTTCACCAAACAGTCTAATTTAATTAAGAATCCATTTCGTAGTGGAGAAAACTATGGTGCATGCGATTATCTCTCCACCTTGATCCTCCTCAGCTGGGTAGAAACTGAGCATCCCATTTTGCAGACACACTCCCTTTGAAAGTCTCTTGACCCTTCTCGGTGCCATTTGCATTGGGAGATGTCGAGGTGGAAGGGGATGGTGCAGCTGAGACTCCATTGTCCAACAGTCCATGTGACTTATCCGTGGTCCACCAAGCACATGGGTATTGATTTTCTAGAAAATGCTGCAGAATCTCAAAATCGGCAACGTCGTCCCAGATGTTCTCTACTGGAACATCCCAAAAGCCTTTAATATCAGTTGGCACTAGGCTTTCCAAAAACCGAATGACCTCTTTCCCTTTGCGCTTGTCGTGGCACATCAAGGCAAGGCATTCCAGCGCTGTTTTCGAAACTTCATTGTTCCCTTCCATATCAAGCACGGTATCAGCCAGTTTCTGCACAACACTCACACTTGATGTAATCTCAATAGTAGAGGAACTCAGCCTGATCAACCTTAGCAGCAGCATGAGGCTACACAACCTCGGGTCAGTGCCAGCAAATCCAGCATCCGCCTTGGGAACTTCCAAATCGAGAAAGTCCACCAGAGAGTGGATCAAATGCTCAGAAACAATTATGTCGACGATGTCTTTATGGTTAGCGATGGAGTGCGTCAGAATGATCACTAGCTGGGAAAGCATACGAGCTTCAGCCCCAGTGCAGGATATATAACGGCTCACGGCGAGGAAGATGTCAATATAGGATCGGCCAGCTAACAAATACGGCCGCCCTTTGAAGAGCAATAGCAGTGAAAGTATAAGTCTTCTCAGGGAATCAGGATCTTCTGCATATATGCCTAATACAATAGCCTTTTTCACTTCTCGAAGAAATCGTTGCTCCAGGGTCTTGCCGAAGAAAAATTCCGGTATTCTAAGGAACTGATCCACAAAGAACCCCCCCAAGTACAATTCAGGCACATATCCTTCTTCTTTTGAATTCCTGTAGACTGGTTTGCTGTCGACCTCTACAACAGTGGCAAGCGCCCAGCGAGTAAACACTGGTTGTTCTAGCTCCAAAGCCCAGGACCCCAGTCCTGCTACCACCTGGTTCTTCACGAACCCCTGCAGCTTGATGGCCTCCTCTGTAAGCAGCTGCTTGACACCATGCTGTGTTTCATCGTCCCACACTAGCCTTGGAAGGTAGACTGTCTCCTTGTACAGTTCACAAGCTCCTGCTGGGTTATGCGCTAAGGTAGATAGAAGCTCCAGAGGCATCAGTGACACCAATGTTCGAAATACAAGCGGCTTCGCCCCCTTGTGTCTCGGCTCAAGCAAATTCATAAGCTCGTCAATAGCTGTTGTTAACTTTAAATCCTTGGAATTCTCTGCAAGAAAATGTGCACGCTGACTGACCCCAATTGAACACAACAGAAGCTGCCCAAGTATACAAGCTGCTAGTAACCTCTGATGTGGGGTTATCTTTTCAGTCTCCATGATTCCGGTTCTCAAACTCGGTAGATCAACATCACAAAAGAGGCATAACAAGGGGAAGAGTACCCCGCTGCTGGAGAACCAATCGGTAACCTCGACATTCGCTGGAATATTCTCACTCAGAACATGTAGCATTTCGAGAGTAGCGAGGACCACCTCGTTACCCTTGTCCTCAGTCACAGCATCCCAAAGGTATATCCCAGCTATCCCAAGCAGATTTGATTGCAGAATGGCGTTTTGTGATGCCTCCTCCTGAGCCAGGACCTTGAAAAGGTGCATAATCTGAATCCAAACTTTGGGTGCACATTGTTCCACTGACGCAATTTCAAAGAAAGTCTCTAACGTGAGGCTTTTGATTATATCATTCCTGACATGTGACACTGCGAATTTCAGGCACTCCTTTACTGCAACCAGCACAAGGACGAACTTTTCAAGCTCATCTCGCTGCTCTTGCATGCCTTCCGAAAGAATGACGTGCTTGTCCTCATACCCCTCCGTTTCGTTCTCAACCTCAACGACGTTTCGTTCCCTCTCCAGGTATTCCATCATGAGATCCAAAAACTCGGTGTCATCTGGAAGGTCGTCTCCCTCCCATTTCCCAGACGCAAGATGCTTCACAAAAACACCACCAATTACGAACTCTCTTTGAAGACAAGCATACTTGAAGCTCTCCAACCATTGCACTTCACCCTGTTCCTTATGAGTCATGATCCTCGCCAGGGCCCTCTCACGAAGCTCGCCCCGCACCTCAGCAGTCCAAATTGTTGTCGGGGATTGAACGTCCGATCCTGCCATGGAAACGAACTTACCAAGGCCCTCATCATTTTGCAAGCAAGACATAAGTGACCTGGGGAGTAAATTGGAGAGTGAGCTAGACTGGGTCCCCTCCGTTCGTACAAAAGAGCCAAGCACATCTGCAGCCAAAATTGGAAGCGTAGATTTTGCACTATTAGGGTCAATAGTTGGTTCTGGGACTACAAGCAATAGTAGCAAGAGATAGAAGCCTTCATCAATGATCCGCCGGCCGTAGTCCGAATCCCTTGCAAAGTGCTTCAGAGAACTCAAAGCAGTGTATGAGACGGGGCTAGGATCTGTTGCAGTAACGGCAACACTGAGAGCCCACTGCATGCCTTTCTGCCAGCGCGGGTCATTCCAAAGATGCTTCCTCCCGTCCTGACTGCAGGATATAATCTCTAACACAGACAGGGATCCTGCAAGTGCAGCGTCAAGACTGCTGCTGTTGACGCTCCACTGAGTCCCAAGTGAAAGCACGTCCAATGCAAAGTTCAGTGATGGTAGGGGTAAACCTTCGGCCTTTGAATTCCCAGTTACATATTTTCGGAGAACTTTGACTGTGTAATGCAAAACATCCATAGAGAATGGGGCAGAGCTCTCCTTCTCAGCTTGGCAAGTCTGTAAAGAGGGAAGTGACGCTGTTATGAGGAGATACTCTGTGTCGCTCGGTAGCGTGAGCTTGTGTCGGTCGACGACGTATGCCTGCAAGCGGAGAAAAGCTTCAGACTTTATTGATATAACGAGTCAAAGATTTCTCCAGTGCAAAATGAAGACAAGAAGCGCATAGATAAATGAAATCAAGCTAGGCCAAAAAATTTCATAAGAAAGAAGAAACGAGTCTAGGGATTGAGGTCAAAACCAGGGCTTGAATGAGGAGCTGTGTCCGTTGTAGTCCAGGAATAGAATCCCCTCCTTTTACCAAATTCCGAAGATTCTACACCACGACAAGAAAATATTTGGTCAACGTCGTACCCCACAACATCTCAATGGTTACAATTGGTGTCATTCCGCAAAGGACTAAGGCACTGTCTACATATACTCTTTTCATGAAGCGAGGTGAAAATGGATTTTCAAGTCCATTTTAATTCCTTGAGGTTATAAATACACCTTTTTGGAATTGGGCTGCAATATACAGATCCTGATATTCATACTAACCCTGCATCATTATGATGCACAGGTTGTTCCTCCCTAAATGAAACGAATACCTGACACCATAACCTCAACTTACCAGCATGAGGCTGTTCAAGAACCCGTCAGGGTCTCTGATGGGATAGTCTGGGAAGCGATCCTTATCAAGAAGATTTTGTAGATAGAACGGAGCTGAGAATACCATGTCTACACAACAGAAAACTGCAGAGTCAATAGGTGCATACTGAATGACTTTGCTCTGCAAAGCTCAGATTTCTACCAAGTTCTAAGCCGATGATCGCCTTTAAAAGTGTGATTGAACTTGTTAATAAGAGATATCCTACAATTCTTGCAACGTCTTAGTCATAACGTGTAGATGAAATGTGGACTGAATTCAAGGTTATTAATTTCCAATTTGCAGTTACAGATGATTGTGAGATACCCAAAGCCCTTCAACACATCGCAACCACTCACAACAGTGAAAGACATCAACCCTGTACTTACCGGCCAACTCAGGATAGTCAATATGAGCCCGGGTCGTGTGCACGTAAGGTGCCATGGGATCGCTGGCACGAGCTTTAACATATGGCTCCAATTCACTGGTAACATGGTCGAGCAAACGTTGCCGCATATCCTTATTCCAGATGATATCAGGTGTATCTTGTTCTGTGTTCAATATTGACGCAAAGAGTCTGGACGAATCTATATCCTGCACACAAGCCAAACTTCAGCATGCTTACCAAGATGCACTCAAGAAGTGTTACGAGTTTCTGCTGCTAACCATCTAACTTAAGCTAAAAATTAGAAGGTACACTTTGGAAGGTAATAGTAACTTTCAAAACATATTTCTATCGCTCAAAATGAAAGTACAGTTTCTTCTTCAATTGGCACATTTTGATACTTTCCATGAAGTTCCCTAAATGATTTATTTCAACTCCTATAAATATGGCCACTATTGGCCATTCGGGCACTTAGGTTAAGCTCACTTTCTATCAGGGAACAGGCTAATCCAATGTCCTAGTCTAAACGAGTTCAATGGAAATAACAATTTGCCGTAAGTAGTAACAGAGTTGTCGGAATACCTCACACATAAGCCTTAAAATGAGTCCATCAGGTAAGTAGAGTCGGAGTACACTGCCCTTACAAAGTAATTGGTCTTGGTCATTCTCATCTTTCTTGAGGATCGTCCCTTGATCCTGCCACAAAAAAGGTCTCCGCATGTTAGAAATCATGAAAGGAAAACGAGACAAGTAATCTTCCATAGCAAGTCATCACCCATATTTAGAGACTTAAAACACGAAAATTGAAATTCACGTGCATGGTTACATATAATTTGAATTGCAGCAGATATACCTGCTTTAAATGACATTGCAGCAAGAATTTGCAAATCATGTCTTTCTCCCAGTCAACGAGATCTCCAGACAGGATTTTCCACAGGAGGATCTCAAAAGCACCCAGTGAAAAAAGCCGTCGCATGGCACTCTTGTTTGCCTTGACAACAATCAAGAGAATCTCCAAAACCCTGAAAATCAGGTTCTGTAAGTAGGTTGATAATACTCAGACGACACATAAAGTCAGATATTGAGATTTTGTATTTAGGAAGCTCAAAAAGTATACTAAAAGTGATAACAAGAACTCGTAAGAGTTACCAAATTAGCAAGTTTATGTAGGGAGTAGAATATACTATTTGCATTAAATGTAAGCATTTTTACATAAGCAGGAGCGTAATTATTGGGAGATGTATAGGCTTTGGAGAGAACACTTCGGGTTCAAGAGCCAGATTTGTTCAGATTAAAATTTTTTATAAATCAGTGCATGGAGTTCTCACGCAATTTCATAATGAGAGACTGCAGACTAATAGAAATAACAGTAGATAACCCCACTTCCATGTGCCAAAGATCAGTGGCCATAGACATTTAGCCAAATCATGCTTACGCCATTTGCAATTAAATCCAACCAAGTGTATGAATAGATTAGTTGCTGGTGGTAATAGGGTCAAAATAGGAGACGGGATCAAGTCCTTAACAGTCATATTAAACTCTAACTTAGGCGCTCAGCGTCATCACTTCTCAGGAGCTACCGTACAATGAGAAAAATTGTGTACCTGCCGAATTCGGGTGACTTGAGTCGGAGTAATATTTGCACCAGATGATAAAGAGTCTCTTCCTTGGAAAGGCTAACCACTGCAGCCGATGGTGGATAATGCTGTTTATTGCTACTATCACCTGAAATTCTGCGTCACGCGTCACAAGAAAATCATTAAAGCAGAGAAATAACTCCTCTTGCTGTACTCGATGGGCCTATTCAAAATCCTATCAACATAATTCGATAAGCACAGTGATACCTACACTACCACGCTCTCCAGAATTTCCCTCTGAATGACAATATACACTGTCAAGCATCATCGTCTGATTAACCGAGTTACAAGTTGATGTTCAACCCCTACATCGGATTAGCAACCTCGACTAATACAACATTTACAGATTTCAAATTCCAGTAATATGCAAATCTATGAGATTTTTGACAAGAAAGCACCTCAAAAGAGTTTCTAACTGGTCCAAGACAAGGCCCAACTGTATTTTAGGTGGAACTTGTTTATCCTGCCATCTGATCCCATCTTTGGCTTCCAGGCTGCCATCTTGCACGGACTTCCCCATCATTTCCCGAGCCCTTCCCGATGGAATCCTCACCAGCCTTGACACTCCGTCAGAACCCACGTGATCGACCATTTCAAATGCACCCTGCGCTAAAGCATCTCTGCTGGTCGAGCCGTCGCATTCGAACTCCATCTTATTCTTACAACTCTGAGAATGTAAAACCACGGAGGACCACCCGTTTAAGGAAATTTCTCAACAAAGCCTCTCAGACGTCTGCAACAACAGAGGATATTCTAAACTCATCATGGCAAAAAAGAAAAAGATATCTGCATCAGTGCAAAGATCTTTATACAGAGAGGCTTTGCGAAGGAAGTAACCTTCTCTGCAGATATCACCATCAAAGATGCCAAAACAGCACCTCCACCTGCATGAGTAAATCGTATCACGTTCTCTCGTTTGCCTTTCTCCAGAGTAGCCAGTAGGAAAATGACCAGTTTGAATACAAAAACCTCATGCTCACTGTTGATAACTTCCCGCAACATCCCCACTACTGTCTGTGCCACACATCCGTACATGAGTGTACTGTTATTCTCCAGTCGACATGGAGAATGTAGACAAAAGCTCAAACGAGCACTAAACAAGAGACACAACTGTAACCCCAGTGATTATGCAAATGTCAAGAGAAAAATAAAAGGAGATCGCTAAGTTTCATGACATTCTAGAGCATTATATGGTTTGCACCCTTTCCAAGGTAGCACAAAATGAGTTTGGAGCACTGAAACATATAAGAATTGTCCCACTTTTGAAGCAATCTATTTCCAGGAAATGCAATCACTAAACCCATACGCAAACGTGCCGATCAAGGAGGCAAGGACTGTATAAAAGGAGATAAATAATTTTCATGCGAACCACACCCGCCTTCGCAAACATAACATGAGATGAAGCTTATGCACCAAAAGAATCTGGATTCCTTTTCTTATCCCTTTGTTCACTAACTTCAAAGGTGTTCAGGCAGTAAATCAAGAATGTCATGAACCTCAGATGGAGGACAAATCGCAAAATACCTCAATAACTTTCAGTGTCTCCATGCAAAAAGTGACCTCTTCTGTGTAACGTTCGTAGATCCAAGTCAACACATGCACGGCTAAGCGTAGATCAATTTCAGGCAGATTATTACAGCCAAACAAGGGGGTGAAGCCCAAGAGCATGGCTTGGAATACTGACTGGAATAACGGCATAGGGTCTCCAAGCTGTTTCACAAATCACAGAGGCAATGTCAGAGCTACAAAGACCTCTGTGCCTCATCTTCTTCGCTACGGTATGCCATGACATCCAGAACACCAAATGTAGTCGCATAATTATCCAAACACCGGCTACGAATGATAAAGTAAATGTTCGTGGGTGAAAACGTGTATGCATTGTCGAATCAAACTGACCTTCCAAAATGAGTTGTGAAGGCCATGAGCAGGAGGTTGGTAGTCAACAAGAAGCTCCAAGTGAATTCCTCTAACAACAGTTCCTGCTAGGTCACCAATCCCATTTCTATATGTCAAAGAAGTAATCCAAACTGGTCATTTAAAAGCAACCATAATCCAATACACAAGCACGCCAGAATGTTTGCTACCCACGATTGAACCATGCAGGATTTAGTTTCCATAAAATCATGTTAAAGAAAAATATTTGCAAGACACGAATCTTATTTAGGGGAGAAGATAAAAATGACACGAACTGAACATTAGAACTATGCAATTTATTCACCAGGAAAACTCACCTCCACCTTCACTGGCAGTGGAGTAGACAAGCTGAACATCTGCTGCGTTGTACCAAACATCTTTATTCGTTTCTAAGGCCGCAATATACCCCTCCATTTCATCCCGAAGGAACTGCATATGTCAAAGAAAAGCTGTTCAATTTCATAATTAGGCCGCACTTATAGAACTGATGTACTCTACGAGGTATGAATGGGTGATTGTTGCAACAACAGTCACTAGCATGTAACAACATCAAGCGAACGGGTAACTTCATGGCTTCACTGACAACAAGATCACGCAAATTTTTGTCTGTGGATATGCGAAATCAACCAACCAAACACACACAAAATATAGGTACATAAAATGTAAGTCTCTGAAAGCAATTGTACCTTCCTCAACTCCGAACGCTTGACAGCATTCCATACAAGAAGTGGAGTCTCCACGGTTCCATTATGAAGCAACTCTATGGTGTCCATCCACGCAGTGAAACTGCCTGAGGATCCCTTCTACACAATCAGACCGATAAGTCAGCAAATTCCCAAGCTAACAGCAAGACTGGTCTAAATATAATTCAGTCCTAACAAAATGCTTAGGTGAGGGCAGCTTACCTGGACATCCAACTCACTCACTTTATTGGCGTACAAGTTCATCACACCCTGCACGCCAAATGATTTAAGGACCATTAGCAACAAAGTAGAAGATGGACCCAATTTGTTTACTGTTTATCAATTTATTCTAACATTAGAATTGACTGACATGAAAATGCACAGGCTTGCTTTCAGGAGTGCGTGCCCAATCTGTGTCAAGGCATTGTAAGTAGTACACACCGTGGGTAACACAGCCATAATCAGCTTCTTCGCTTCAAGGTTTCCTTCCATCAAGAGAAAGATCTGGCTACAGCTCAACAACCTAAGATGCGACTTCTTTGAGAATACCGCTGTACTTAAGTGCAATAGAAGCACGCACCGGCGAACACATACAGTCTGTACAAGAAATCCACGTTGAACAGTCAGAAATTTTCAACTTCGGACGCACAACAGGAGCAAAGAAATGTGAAATGATTTGGCTTCTTAATCCGTGAAGGGCCAAAGATCATGTTTTCTTCAGCGGTTTCGAAGGTTCAAATGGGACATTCTTTTGTCCATTTTTCTTTTATTCTTTAGCTAGACCTGCAATGCTCTTCACTGATTGTGGTCATATGAATTTGGCCTTCTCTGAAAATATAATTTTAAGAGTATGATCAATTAAAATGGTCATTTTAAATCCATGAACTCTTGGTCCTTCAGGGGTTTAGAACTTGCAAGAATGAAGTCCCGGACTCTGAAAAGTTTGCACAGCAAAGATAAAAACACGACTCTTGTCTTGTAGATGAGGTACTGAAATTGAGAAAAAGAGCTAGAGTAGGCATACTTGCAGATTCTCGCGAACAACTGGTGACATTGTAGTGAGCAGCGCTTGAACAAGAATCGAGAGTCTGTTCACGTGATCCACAGGATGATCAAAGACTAGAACGTGATTCAAACCATTACGTCTCCGTATATGTGACAAGAGAGCAGAACGCTTCGGAGGCACATCAGGAGATGGAGAAAACAAGTAAACAAGTAAAGATGGAAGTAGCTACCTGGTATAAACAACATCGCTGGTTAACCTGAAAAATTCACACAGGAGGTCTGCAGTAGCCATTATGGACGCCTCGTATGCCTGGAACACGAATGAACAAATATCAGGTCTTAACATTCACCAAAGTACACTATCTCTGTGAGGACATCAAAATGCCCCGCTCTCTTCTACATTACATACTCCAGAAGCAGGAGGGAAATGTGTGTATTTCCATTCTACAGATTTTCCATCGTACTTTACATATTTCCATGTGATCTCTAAACATGCTCTCGAAATTTCCATTGCAACTTGCAAACAAAACCCTATAAAATCAACAGATCTAGTAATGCAGAAGATTACTGAGATGGTGAATGGAGAGGGACGTACTCTCAGCCATAGACGACCCGCATCATTATCTGTCGGTGTAGAACTGAGGGCATATGTTAAGATGTCCAAAATACATATCACCTGTTCAATAAACCGTCAGAATTAAATACGCAAGATTCTAGTAATGCCAGATGTCCTTGGTTATACTGAAAATTCAAAGAACCCCTACGACAGTTGGAGTATACATATGCACCCCATACACATAGTGATTTACAGTGTACAACCAAGGTCAGCATGAAAGCTCAGGAGGATAAGATTGAGTTACAGAAAGATAGGGAGCACAAAGAGAGAGAGAACCTGAAGAGAGTTGTGCTTTGAAAGAGCATGCGTATGGAGCAATGCTACCAATTGCTGCAGATTTTCTGCACTTAGCACCAATAATCTGTTGGCAAATTCTTGCTGCAAATACCAGATAATGCATGAGGGATGGTACGATTCCAACGACTTCGAGAATCATATGAGTCAATTGAAATTTTGTCTCAACAGGATTGCAAGAATAGTACGAAGGAAAGTATTTACACTTCCACAATTTGGCCCTTGTATTGCCCTCGCTTTTCCCCTCGTCCTCACAAACTGTTGAATTGTATTCTTTAGAAACTCACCTTGGATGCGATGCCAAAATTAGCTGATCCAGGTTGGACAACAAGCTTGATAGCTGAACGTATGACCAGCGTCGCATGATAAGATAATATGCTATTTTGAGAACGCACACACTGAAATGACGAGATTGGGCAGCATTATCAGTTTTGTTCAAAAGAATAGGCAATCTGTAGATCCATATCCAGAAAAACGATCAAAAAAGAATCTACTGCCTTACAAAAGCGCAAATCCAATAACCAGGTGTACGGAGATCAGACATGATCAATGCATAATTACGAAACATGGGCCTCTGCAAGAGGGCTCGTAATGGAAAACCACGAGTAGGTACCTTACGCAGTAGCCCCTTGGAGCATTTAGACTACTGTGGCCGAGAATCCCATCTTTTCTAAGACACTGGACTTCTTAAACCCAAAGCGCCCAAACTTCAAAAAGGAAACTCCACTCCGGAAGCGAACAGTCGCTCATAGTAACTTTGAAAACAAATTTCTATCGATCAAAACTGTAGAACACGACACTTCTTTCTATTGTTACATTTTGTTACCTTCCTTGCACCTTCATTAATGATTAATTTCAACTCCTATAGGTATGGAAGCAGACACTTTTGGTCATTTGGGCAGTTAGGGATTAAACCAAATATCTGTTAAAAAAAACGTAGGTAATTTCGGGAGCAGTCTGAGCATTGTCTATAAGAATGTGATCAAAATTGATAAAGAGACGAAGAAATACCTGGAACAGAACCGTGGCAAGCTCTGGTAAGTTTCTTACGGCATCAAAGCAAGGTTTAGAACCCAGAAGTCTCACAAGGACCATACAGCATGTTGTGGCTCGTACAATATCTGGCTTTGATTTTCCTGAAACTTGAAACTAAACATGTCACTTTTCACTATACAATCTTCACTGTGGCCCTTTGTGCAATATCGAAGTACAATAGTAGGTACATGAATTCTAGTAAGTACCAGACTAGAACCACCATAGCTCAAGCAGCCAGAGGATGATACAAGCGGCGTACAAGCCCTCAAGGTCTTCAACCGAAAGTCTCCTCATAAAGACAAGTATGCTCGTTCATAAAAAATTCTGAGTATTATCACTCCGCACTATAATAATGCACTCAGACGTCCTCTTGGGAGGCAGGTAAAATGAGAAGACCGAAAGGACTACTAGGCAGTGAAGGTATAACATATAAGGGTATACAGCTTGTCAAAAAAAAAATGTGAGACTCTTACCGATGCATTCTTTCAGCGTGTCCACGACAGCTTGGAGAACTTTCAGGTCAGTGCATTGTGACTCCCCGACCTGCCTGACTACACATGAGACTCTTCACAAATATACCATAGCCAAAGACATGACACTTTATATGGCACAATTTCAAACATGGTTGACAAGCTGTAGCTCACTACTAAGCTATCATTCAGGAACCTGCAACTGAGACATACTAGAACTGATAAGTTGATATTGTAAGCTGGTCTTGACAAGCATAAATTTCTTTTGGCAGAATTACACACCAAACTACTTTTGTCAGACCTAACCATCAATTTCGTCTACAAAAATAACAAAAATTATCATTCAGGTTGACAATTCGTACCAGAATATTTGCAGCATACTCCTTCAATTGCATGTGTAAGGCCCATGCTTCTCGGGTAGAATTATAAGCTGCTATAAAACGATTCACATAGAATGTCTCACATTCACTCTGAAACAGAAACCCTGGCATCAGTTGTGAAGCGCATACTCCATGGCCAAACGATATCCAAGCATGTATAACTCGAAGTCCTTCACGAAAGCACCACAGTTCAATAAACAAATTCGTAGATAAGCTTTGGCTTCACAATTTGCGTTGTAGAAGTAAAAGAACTTCCCCTTGAATGTACATAGCATTTGACAACAAAAATTAGATTGAGTTGGATGGGGTTGAGACCTGGTAAAGAGCGTTTTGTTGCTCCGGAAACGTGTGAGAATGAAATGGCTCCAAGCGAACGCTGAACATGGAGCCCTTTTCCATGCCCATAACGTCTGCCACGCTGGCAATGAAGTCATCACGGTCTCTAAGCAAAAAGTGACAATGTCTCCACGATGCGAACTCGAGGATAATCTCTTGATCATTTCTCTCGTCAACCACGAGACCACGTAAGTCCTCTAGACTGCACAATTATAGTGTTCACCAATTTGCAAGGATTAATAAACTAACACAAGACAAAAGGACCGTCAGGAATAAGAAAAAGAGCGTCAATACGGCTACATGTCCTCAATAACCGTGGACTCAATAGAACGGAATCCAACAACGTATGCTCACTATCTTAGCAGCGGAGTTAGCGAACTCCCCGACTGTAACCCCATAAACAACCTAATTATATTGTGCTGCGTTTTTTTTACATTTCTCCACTCTCCAACCCGAATTTGGGACCTCTGATTGCAAATATGAATTCAAAATTTCCAAATTTTATCATGTGTTGCAAATAAAAAATTCCAGTGTTTTCCACAAAGGGTAAGACGTGGGGTAATGAGGGGGTCAATTCAACCTGGCCCATAAACCCTTAGAGTCCAAATGGTCAGAACGGCCAAAAGTGTCTGCTTCCATATTTACAGGAGGTGAAATAACCATTCACGAAGCTACAAGGAATGTAATAAAATGTATAAATATAGAGAATAACCCATACCCTACATGACTTGAGGAAAATAATGTTTTGAAATCTACTATATTTGACTACTTGCTTCGAAAGGGGACTTTCTATTTTTAGGTTGAACACTTGGGGGGAAATTCTAGTTGATAAGAGACACGTACTGGAAAATGTGTAGTCAGTCACCTGTGAATGTTGATAATGTCATTGAAAGCACTTTCGATAAGGAGATGCTTGGTTATTGACAATGTGCGTGGTCCATCATAATTGTGTAATTTGGATTGTTTCACAGCTTGAAATTCATAAAGGACAGGATATTCTCTCTGCATTCACAAAGCAACTGTAAGAGAAAGAATGATAACTCAATGCCACTGATTGCAAGGGTCTCTCCACACACACTCCATGTTGTGAGCAAAATTTCCATTAGTTGTTAGGTGAAATCAATTCTGAAAATCGTGATCTAGTGCAGGAATATATATATATCGCCGTTCAAATACTCGCCGTGGTGAATGAAAGACTTTGAGCTGGTTCATGCAGAAACCTAATCAAGCTTTAAGCCTTCCAACAAGCTTCTAGGGATAGTTGCTTACAACTCTCTTGTAGTGTTTGGCAAAATAGTCCACCATATCAGATGTTTCTATTTTCTCGATCTCAATGTCCCACTTCAAATATGCCTGCATTCAAAGCCACAGTCGCATCATTCTAACGAAAATTCTGGTTTTAGGGGTACGCGAAACAAAGCCTGAAAAACCCAAATACTACCTCCTTCATACACCTAATCAATTAAAAGGTGTCGAACTCAGTATATGGCCCAGAATTGAAAATTTCATCACTCGCAAATGTACCGCTTACTCACACGAATTGTGACACAGGAAAGTCCGTAAATGTGTGTGTAATCCTTCGTCTTGAAAGGCTTGATTCAGTGGACATATTACCAAGTAGTGTCATAGCTTCTTTTCAGGTAAGAATTAAGTGCGTACCTTCATGTTCCTCTGAATGGCGCAAACAAAAGCCACGGAATCCTTGACCGCTAGCCGCATGGTTCGGGATCTGAGAGAGACCAGCACGATCTGCTCATCATCACTAAGAATTTCCAGCTTAACTATATCTTGGAAGTTTACCTTTTTCGATGGCTTAACCTGCAACACCAGTCTCAATCTCATTCATAACAGCGCATGCTACAAACGCAATACACTGGCTAGAATAATTATTTACTTATTAACAAAACTACGACATGATGAATCTGATGATGAAATCTGGCGCTTTTTCTTGTACAAGAATTACAGATCACGGTAACGGTGGTAATACATTCTGACAACAAAAAAATACATCAATATTCTGCAGAGGCATTATGAGATTCATACTCATGAGACTCTGTATCCATGTAGAGCTCAATCCACGGTACAATACCTTAAAATCTGATCGATGACCTAAATTGACCATTTTCACAATGGAAGCACTCCGCACTCGATACATTGTGTCGACCAACCCTCCCCGCTGGATGCTATGTTTCTTCGCCGAGTAGTCAATCCCTGGTAGCATCAGAAAGATAGAATTGGCATAAATCAAATACAATGCGAACTCAAGCAATCCAGAGAAAGACCACAGCATAGTTGATTTTAGCTCCTTAAATTTTTTCCCTCCTGAGCGGATCTCCTATTATAAGGAGAATCACGATTCAATGACTCGTCACATGTTCCTTCCTTGAAACAATAATCTCACGGGAGTACCTTCAGTACTGTAATTGGCACGGGAACATCGGGACACATACCAATGCCATTCAAGCCCTGACCTACTCTCCTATGGCAAATTTAAGAAGCCCTATCTTAAGGTCTCAAGCATGCGTTAATCACAAAAACGAGTTACCACATGTTCTTTCCTTGAAATCAGAATACCATCATACTATAGAATGCTATAGCATGAAGGTAATGGAATTGGAACAGTATGCAAACAACATACCAATGCCATTCATGTCATCCACGCGATTCAGAAGCGCAGTGAGAAGAGAAGCCCGAGCTTCACAGCAGAACCGAACGCTCTCACACCCGAACCCGGACTTGCTGGTGTCCAGAATCTCGATCCGCAGCTCCGTGGGATCATCATCGGCAGCCACGACCTTGGCAACATGCTCGAATCGGTACTCGGTGGGAGTTCCATTGGGAGTTCCCAGAGGCAACACCGAGATTCCATGGTCCAGGATTCGAAACAGCCGTAATCCTCCTCCTCGAGCACCCCGATTGCTGGTCCCCGGGGGCCTTACCAGAAACATCTGGTAATCCATCACCGTAACCCTAAACCTCTCCAAATGCTTCAACTAAAGTCACCATGGGATAGAACAACAGCCAATCTAAATTAGGCACAGGTGACTAAAGATCCGCACTCAGCATCCCAACTTTCTTGACAGGAGCAGAAAATTCTCCTCGTAAACAGAAACAAACGTAAAGCATATTGAATGACTAACCTCCACTCCAGTGCATGTCGGGTACCAGAGTTACAGAGACCAAGATTGCAGCACGATGCGCACCAATACGTTCATATCACTCTGCAGTGAGAGTACGAATCGCAACCTCGGAATTTAAGCAACGTGACAACTGCAGAAAAATAACGCTAATCGCTCTTGAACGACTTTCGCCACAGGAAGGAGGTCCAACACAGCTTCTCAATTCTCAAGTTCCTAAAAGACGGTTTCTAGAACCCAGAAGAATTCTCTCTCAACAACAGACACCAGACCTCAGATGAGCAGCCATGGAAGCTCAATTACGAAACGCCAACAGAAGACGGGCTCACAAACAGGGGTAACAAGAACAAGAACAACAAGAATAAGAACAGGAAAAAGGTAGACTTCGTCTTGCAGGTAAAATTCCCAAGCACAAGGAAGTTACAAATCACCCAAAAGCAGTTCAACAGAAAAAGAACACCAATTCTGGTCGGAATGCCATTTTTGAAACAACCTCTCTCCCTATCTCTCTCTCTCTCTCACTGCAATTCCAACTGTCAAACCCCAAACGAACCGACCAAAATGTCCAAGTCACCCTTGAATCGCACTCAATCACCGCTCGGTCAACAGCTTCTCTCGACGAAGACGAAATCAAACTGTCACTCATTACATGAAGACCAAGCTATCTCCATACAATTCAATTCAATTCAATTCAATACAATACAATAAAATTCACTTCTCTAGCTTCTCCATCCTTGACGAGTCTCAATCAGACACTTGAGATTGACCAATTCAATGCAGCGATTGCAAGCACGGGAAAACTCTGTGACCATGGACTCCCTGTGACAGGACCAACTGGATTGACGGGTGGAATTTGTTGCTGCAAGTTTGTAATGAGTATCACAAAACTTGTGGGTCTCCTTGATCTGTGCTTGCGATCGGCCTTGTTTTTTGGTTCTGAAGGTCCACAATTGGTAAATCAGTCGGAGGGAAATGCGGGAGCCAGAGGCGTTGTTTTTCTTCTTCGCGTTGGATTCCAGTCGGGTAGGAAAAGGCAGTGGTAGGGTCAGTGCGGGGGGGACGATGAGTTTTGGATGAATAAATGTGCTTTTCATTACTATATGTGTTCGATGTTTTCATCATGTTTCGATGTTTTCATCCATGACTGGATGAGAGTTTCTGAGTGGCATGGCATGGGAAAGTCCCTAAGTAACTCGAGCTATTTCTAACCCTTAGCATCACAGAGAGAATAGCATAAGTGAGGAGCTTTTTTTTTTTTGGATCTAGAAAATCTATAATAATTTGAGAATTACTGGGTTACTCCGGACTTTTTCGTGGTTGAGATTTGAAGCCAACTTACTGATGAGTACAAATCTGCAATTTGTAAGAAAATCCACTATGCGGATTTCAAGATTATAATACTTGATGAACTTGGTATTCCATAAATCCTATTTTCTGAGCATCCAAAAATCGTCCCTTCTGATGTATAGGGGTGAAGCGCCTGAATTCTTTCTTGAATTCTACATATTTTAAGTTATATCTTTAAAAACATACATTATTTACTTCAAACTCGTCAATTTCATAATACAAAATTTTAATTTTTTTTAAAGTCAAGCCTCACTTTGGATGAGTAAAAAGTTTTGTGGTAAAAAAAACCTCAGAGCATCTCTCTAAAATGGGAGATTGGAGCACTAAGGAGTCAAAGGTAGTATACATTAAAGGCCTATTAATAAATTATCCAAAAAATCATCAAATTTTTGGATGACTAGGTGTATTCTTGGTTTCAAAAGTTTCCCTAAAATTCTTTCATTGAACATTTTTAGTCCTCATCATCACATTAATGAAATAAACCTTAAAGGATGCATTGGATAATTGGATGAATAGGTGCATTTTTTTTTCTATCATTTCTTCAAAAGTCATTGATTGGACACTTTTAGTCCTTTGCATCCTTAAACGGTTCAATGCATACACATAAATTTAGTTTTCCAAAGTTTTCAGAGTTGAAATGAATCCTTTCACCCTTTTAAAAACTAATTCCTTAGCTTCTTAGTCAAGTATCTTCTTCAAGCTTAATTGGACCTTTTAATCTATGTATGCAATCAAATTTCACATTTTCATGAAATGAAATGAAGTTTTTTCTATCAATATAGAGAAGCTCATTTAGTTTCATAAAAAATGTGATTTTTAAGTATGGTTTTGTAGCCCAAAATGACAATAAATTGGAAAATACAATTCAAAAAATTTGATTGATTTTAAATGTCTTTTCTACATCCTTATAGCCAATTGAAAATAGGTTGGAAAAGTTTTAAGTAATTGTTTTATATTTTACATTCTTCATGACCTCCGTCTCTAGTTTCCACTATCCAAACAAAATTTCTATATTTTAATTTATCATTGACAAATAAAATCTCAATATTTATAAGAAGTAGAAATATTTTATCTAAGAAAATAGGGAGAAAAAATACTTAAAAAATTTGAAATGTACATTTTTTTTAATACATTAATTAGAATATAAACTAGGATAATTTAAGATATTTACCAAAATTAATCTTGTAACTTACTACTATTGAAGTACTTAGAGTTGGAATCATGGGTCACAAGACTTCAAACCATATCCATTGGAAGCCCCTTCCAATGCACTTCCCACGCTTACGTAGTCACATATGGTCACATATGAAACAAACTCAAGTAGGCTTAAGTAGGCTCAAGTAGATCTGTATTTGAGAAGTCAATCACGTAGAGACACCATGACAATTATGATTATAATCTAGTAAACTAATTTTACGAGCAAATGCATATTGTTACTTCCCAATTTTGATGGTGGATTCTTCCTATATTTTTTCCATAGGCAAAAAATCATATTTTCTATCCATAAGTATACCTTGATTTCTAGATACCAATGCATATAGGTTTGCCATTTTTATAATCCCAATTTTGTCAATTTTTGAAAAAACAACAATGGTCTTTAACCCTGGAAGGACATTGCAGACCAAAGTAGTCCAATGGATGACTTCACTATTCATTGTAGAAAAAAAGAGTGTACCTATTGATCCAATAACTAGAATATTTTGGTGATTACCTTGGTAATGGGAGCCACATCCTTCTAAGGTTAAAGCCTTAATAGATACTCCATTAGTAAGAGGGCTTGACAAAAGTGCAAAATCAATTTAATAATTTTACAAACCAATTTAGCTATAGATTCTACCAATGATCATTGGAATCATGAACTATATAAACAATTAATTTAACTTGAACTTTCAACCAATTTTACTACATGTTGAGAACAATTTTATGATCTGGTACCTATATTCACAATTTCACAAAATCAATTTCATGTACTATATAACTTTATTTCACAAAGAATAGTACATCATGTATAAGATTCTCCTAATTTCTCTCACCAACAATCAGATGCCATAACAACCACATGATACACAATTGAACACTGCTCTCCAAAGACATACTATGCTTTGCTTGTGTGGACAACACTCTTCCCACCACTACAAGAGAAAGGGGTGTTTTAAATGAGTTTTAAAGTATAGTTCTAGACAAAAGATTATAAGTAATGACCTATAATGAGATTCTTAGTAAAAATCTCTTTAAAGGTCATGACTTATAATCTTATGTCTAAGACTATACTTTAAAACTCACTTAAAACACCCCTTTCTCTTGTAGTGCTCAATCAAATCCACAACCACATTACACTTACAAATCCACAAGATTGTTCACTCCAACTACATTAGTTTTGTGTTGTTTGCTTCGGTGCTTAATGTAGTAATCAAAGACCAAAGAAGAACTGACATTGCTTGCTTTAGGCTTTGAGGTATTGTAATGAAAACCAAAGAAAAATCAAAGTTAAGGCTGGAGGCTTCCAAGTATATACAAAACAAAGAACCAATGAACATTGAGATGCAAAGAATGCAAAATGAGGAGGTGAAAAGTTGTAAAGTTGATAATACAAAAACCACAAAATATGAAAAATATTCTTGAAATCAGTTTTGAAGATTCATGAAGTTGCTAGAATTAAAGTTCCACTATCATGAAATTGAAGTGTGCCACATGTCAAGTCGGTTTAGAAGAATCATGAACTAATTTTTAGAAGGTTCATAAAATTAGTAGAACACTTTGGTAATGTTCATTGGTTGGACGATTCATGAACTAGCTTGGAACCCTCATGAAATTGAATTTACACTTCTATAAAGTCATCTTACCAAAGGAGTAATTAACTTTAATCCCATCTCAGATCAAGCATAATGAAGGTGGGTTCCTAAGCAAAGTAGGGTGCTCTAAAAGCAACCCTACTCCAAAAGCGGCATCTAACTCAAAAGTACACTATTTTGTTATCTTCAATGTACCACTAGAGCACATTTCAAGACAAAGTTACTTTTTAGTGACCCTTACATTTCACTTCAAACATCCATACCTTAAGTTAGGCTATTTTGTTTTGTTTTGTTTGTTTGTTTGTTACGTTGAGATCTCCTATACCGTGTTTCCTCCAGTCAAGTTCTTGGTATCTTTGGAAAGCCCTCGGCAAGGAGGGGTGCACAGACTATGTTTTGTGGCGTTTGGATTTACGATGTGAAAGTTATTGAATTTCAAAGTTTTTTTAACAAAAAAATTAAAAAATTAGAAAAATACTTTTACTTTTCTTTTGACTGTGGCAACTGCACAGGCCACACTAGCTCATAACTAATTCCGTGAAGGTCCAAAAAATATGAAACGACTGGGGTTAGATGCCAATTGCATTTGTCATTCATTTATGTGAAAAGATTTAAGATGTTTTAGATGTTGAGTCACTACACATGCATTCCAGCATTCAGTTCCATCATACAGCATGTGTTTGAGTGTAGAAAATAATTGAATACTGTAGCAGCAGGTAGTATGTGACTCGGGGGAAGGGAGGGGGGTCAACATTGTAAGTTATGTTATGGGTACATGAGATTCATAACTCACAGATTTTATAGACACAAAATAAAATCATACTCACACACTCACACTCTTTGAGTGACAGTTTCGCATGTGATCAATACCAAATTTTCTGCAGGTGGCATATTCTGAATCATCTTTTTACTGAATTTAAAGCAACAAGCAACAAGGTAAAGTAGGAGACTTGAAATCCACACATGCTCTAAAACTGCCCACCTCTTCAAATGTACATTGTTTGTACATGGTTTTTTTTCATCCTTACAAGGATGTACCAACAGCATACATTTGAGGAGGTGGGTGATTTTAGAGCCCTATGCCATTTCGACTTAAAAAATTCATAACTATTTTCACAAAGCTCCCAAAATTATGAAACGACTTGGATTAGATGTCAATTCCACTTGTCTTTCAAGGAAAATTTACTGAAATATTTTAATAAGTTTCACCTCCCCAAAATTTAGTTTCAGCTCTTAGATGGGTGCTTTATGGACCTCCTACCTTATGCATTATGGAACCTTTGCATTATGGAACCTCTCTCCCAATTGTGTCCCTTATCTATACTTGTCTAACATTTCAGCCTAAATATCTTGTATAAATGTAGATAGGGGACTCAATTAGTAGAGGGTCCACAATAGGAATAGGTATCTAAGTGCAAGAAATTAATTTCTTGTGTTGCATATATTGGCAAGTGGACTTTATTATGGAAGCTTGAACAAATAAACTCTTGAATTTCAAGAAGAATTAGAGGTTTAATAAAAATAGGTTGGTGAAATATAACATTATTTGGAAATAGAGTCACAATGTTGTTTGAGTTTATTAAAAAGATAGTATACTTTGGCCTATATTTCAACGAAGATTAAAATATGGTTTAATTTGTTGCTATTTACTTTTTTTTAATTTCTTCTTTGAATATTGTCTTGTTAATGCTAGTTTCTTTCTTCATTCTAGACTTGTTTGTTACATCTTTGATACGTGACAATAATAGAATGTTCTCACTTATAGTAAAGAGTTCTTGAAGTACTATACTACAATGCAAGGGAATGGTTCCACAAACACATTTGGACTTCCAATCCTCGTTGAAGATTCAATATGTAATTTAACTTTAAGAGAAAACTAGATTTAAGTAAAAAAAGTGGAAACAACAAAATTGCAATAGTTCATGCAAATTATCATGGTCTCTTACTTTTAAAATCTATTTTTAGCTCAAATTATATATTTTTAGGAGGCATTTGAAATCATAGTAATGAAATAATCTCAAACTAAGATCTATAAAGATATATGCAATTAGACGAAAGTATGATATTTGATTCATAAGCATTATATTCATGGACTTAAATAGTTTCATCATTTTAATATTCATTGCAAGTTCTAGTATATTGGATTTTTTTAAATGATTTAAAATTTTAAAAAGTATTATATAAAATATAGTGTAAATGTCCCTATTAATATACAAGATGCATGATCTTCAAAAGCTGCAATATTTGATAAAATCAGAAAATTCCTTTAATAAGGAAGTTTTAAATTGAGTATTTCATGAATAATTTCATTTATTTGATGAATAATATAATGTTATATTTTGTGTCAACAATACCTAAAAAGTGTAAATGCAAGCAATATGAATGCATATGGCAACTTCTTTGTGAATATTGGAGATTATTACAATTTCTTTTACCCAAAATCTATTTTCAATACTCCATTTTTTTATGAAATAAGGAAAGAGACCATATTTGTACCATATGACTACTCGAGTCACTTTACTATCATTCTATCAGTAGAGTACATTTAAAATTTTGAATTGAACAAGATTGAGATATAGTAGTACAAATAGGATGACTTTTGGAATTGTGGCACAAACATGGGCTCTCACTTTATCCCCTATAGGACCAAGTACTCCCTCAAGAGACACTTGAAGGTTCAAGTAGGTTCCTATGATCTCAATTTTTGACATGATATTTTTTTAAGATAGGAAAGTATATTTGCTTATTGTGAATATAATTTTTATTTCAATTGGTGTAAGGGAGAAAAATTTATGTCACCCAAAGTTCAAAATGGAGCTCACTTAACAACAAAAAATTGCAAAAAATGAAAAAATATGTATTTTAAAAAAAAAATCTCTTAGAAAATATTTTTGTCTACATGGAAAGATTTGATACATTCTCTTTAAATTAGTAATGAGAAAGTTGTGAAGAGTCTTGCCTTGGGGCAATTATAGCACTTTCTTCAAAAAAACAATTCGTAGGGTTCATTTCTGAACTCAATTTTTATAATTTAAAAAAAAAAAAAAATTCCAAAGGGTTGAAAACAATCTCACTTGTGGTATTAACATCATGTATTTCAATTCTATCTTAGAGCTATTAACAATTTAGTGTGTCCTTCTATCTCATACCTACGTCTATATAACATTTTTTTGTGTGAAAATCAAATCTCCCCTTCCTTGAATTTCAACTCAATTTTGCAATGTAAAATAATTTTAAATTTAAATGGATAGTAGAAAAATTTCAGTTAAAAAGATTCAAAGTTTGATAATCTAGTCATGCAAGGTGAAAAAATTCCACCCTTTTCACTTTAAACACTTATATCTTACAATCTATTAGGTCAAAGTTTTTAAATTTCTCCCACACAATCTCATAATTATAGTCTATTGCAAGAGCCTTTGGTTAGATATGCAAAAAAATCAATTTTTAAAGAGTTTTGTACTTTGCAATAGAAATGGCAATTTTTGAGGGGTTTTGATGAAAAGAAGTTCTTGGTCTCGTGTAGGGGTTACCCTAGAAGGACAAGCTAATCACTATAGAAGTACCTTTTTTGGTACAATGTTTATCATTTGCTTAAAAAAACAAGAACACTCATTAGAGGTTGAATTGCTATAGAAGACCTTCCCTTTTTACAAAAAATTTTAGAGATAAACATTTGCACTTTTGTCTTACATGGATGTCATCCATCACACACTTCAATGTGTGTGGCGTCCTTTTAGAGTTATCCCCAATTTCAATGAGTATAGTAAACTCTCAATGAGTATATTAAGGTAACTATACCTAAAATCTCACAAATAAATAATTGAGTATGGTTCCCATTATTATATTAAAGACTTTTTTGTAGGGTCTTGTTGGTAATTGAAAAGGGATTCTAGATTCTCTAGGAATGCATTTTTTTGGACATTGTAAGAATAATAAAAACTACAAATTACCAAAGTACCTAAAATAGGATTTAGGATAACCAATTGCAAACTCTCATGAATATTAGAAGTACATTTTAGGCAAGAATGTAGACTGTGCAATTTTAGAAAGTGGTAGAAATTACAATAGTATGTTGTTATTGCGACCATCTTCTTCAAACAACCTAGTAGGTACATACCTTTGAAATGGACAGTTAGTGGTTCTAAAATGGATTGCCAACAATGTGAGAGCATAATTAAGATTTGTCAAGTATTGATTCATATGGACTTTGCCAATGAATGGAAGAAGAACTAGAGAGGGTTCATTTCAAAGCCAAAGTGTGTCCACATAATTTTTCTGAATGAGAATTGATTGCCCAATTTCCTTCTTACAAATGTTAAAAGAATTTAGGGTTCGTTTAGGTTTATTTTGTAATGGTTGCATTTAGGAACCTTGTGTACTACTTTTTGAATGCTACAGTGCTTGTTTTTGTTCAAGCTATATTTTTTTCAGACTGCATGTGTGTGGGTTTTGCAAGGCCTATGATCCAAAATAGGTGCCTACCACAAATTTCTTTGGAAATTCATAAGTAATTCATAAATGCTCCAAAAAATATGAAACCACTTGTGTTAGATTCCACATCAATTTTTCTTCAAGTGAGAAATAAGGGAAAATATTTTGGGGCATCTGAAAACCATCAAAGTAGAAACACCCATTCATTCATTCCAATGCCCCAAGTTCCATCAATGCCTGCCTAAGTTAGCTTGTTCCACCCGAACTTGATTGGCACAGCCTGTGTTCCACTGGCACATCCTTCTGGACATGCTTGGTCTAACTTCGAGTTTGGACGTTTGAACCGTCAGTCACACACATACGAAGGTAAGGTAAGATAAGGTAAGCTTACGGTTTGACAAAGTAGACGTATATTCATGGTCGGTCCATGAACCCCAAAAGCTCCATGACTGGTCTGCGTTGGCCTGGACAAGGACACCCAAGAGTGGGTCTGGCAATGCAAATGGGCGGTGCCAAAAGTAGGTTGGAATGCACATAGATTGAGGAAAACATTGGAGGAGCCTAAGGTACAGACAATACTATGATTGCCATTCAATTCTTTCTGGCACAGGGAAAACTATTGCACAGATTGAAGTCCTAGTGGTGGTGGCGGCAACTCATAACATACAAGGACGATACTTGCTGTATGTTGTTTTTGTTTTTGTTTTTTAACCCCTGAAGGACGCACCCCATGACTAAGGTAGTGAGCAAAACTGCTCTGATTATTGGATCAATAGGTGCATTCTGTTGTTTTTCTACAGTCAACAGTGAAGTCATCCATCAGACACAAAACATATGTGTGGATGTTGAAGGGTTAAAAATGGAGAGGGAGCAATTAATTAATAAGAGAGGGAAATAAACAGACAAGGATGCCCAGGGCGCTCCTTGTTGTATGTTGCAATTCCAGTAAGCTGTTGCACTCAACTTTTTCAATGTTATGTCATCAGTTGGGGAACTTAATTATGGTTGCCATCCTCACTGGCTCATAAAGCGACCATTTAAGAACTGATCACTTTTTCATGGAAGCTCAGCTCCTTGAAACAATTATCAATAAATTTTTGTAGGAAGAAAAATGTAATTGGCATGATACCCAAGTCGTTTCATATTTTTTGGACCTTTGTGGAATTAGTTACAAATTTTTGAAGTTGAAAAAAGGTAGTCAATCATGGTCATCAAAAGCAACCACCTCCTTAAATGTGCAGAGTTGATACATTGAAAAAAGCAAAATGTACCTCTTAGTCATGTTGGCTTTTAATGCCCAATTGGAATTCGAGCCTCCTACCTTAGACTGCAATTTGGCCAGAGGAGGCTTTGGATTGACTAAGTTAAGGTGGGTATCCCCCCTGACACACACAACTGCCTCTTCTTGCTAATGTGCCTAGTTACTATTATTATACTGGTCAATTTTTCACATTGATTTTTCTTGTTAGCTAGTGAAAGGAGGTTCCAATACACCAAATAATGTGGCATTTGGATACCGTACCCTAAGGTTATGCATGGTCAAAGATTTCTTTTGTTGATCTTCTAAATTCGTTTCTTCAACATATGTACATATTGATTTCAGAGACGTACACCAAGCAATGATGGCATTCTTGGGTGGAGGTGCAATTTGGGGTGTACCACCTTATAGCTACATGTGAGGAAGTTTGAGTAGGACCTCACTTGATATGTATATGAGCCAATGCTATGTAGATGGAGCCTCTCGTAGCTAGCTACTTCTTATCATATTCACTTGACTGAGTTTTATTGGATATAGGCCTACAAATCGTAGAAACGGAGCCCTTGTGTGTAGGAGTGTATAAAGTAAGCCATCCTAGGTATTTGAGCCACGATTTAGTTGGGGTCTATTTGTGCCACTATGTACTAATAGTATACTTTTCGAAGTTTGAATACTATAGATGGGTCATATATCTAATGTTTATTAATAAATTTTGAAAGCAAATAATCCAAAATTCCTATTGGAATTGATTATAAATTCAATTTAGGATTACAAGTTTGAATCTTAGTGTTGTCAATTTTTAAGATTATTCTCTTGTTGACTTATGAGTCATATTTAAAGACCACATCTTGAACTCATAAAGGTTAGATTTTAAGGTGAAGTGTACTGAAACTCCTTGAACTAATTAAGATTATGTATAGAGAGGAGTTTGCAAAATCTAAAGTGTACAAAAGTTAGAAAAGTAATATGAGAATCTACCCAAAATTGGATGGATGAAAAAAACAAGTCTTTGCACACGTGGTTTACTTATGATTAAAAGACAATTGAACAAGCCAAACTTTAGCTTTATATAGGGCTATCTAGAGATGGAAAAGATAGGAATATTAGAAAAATTATTAGATTTAAGCATAGTCAAGTTAACTAACTTCATGTTGTAGGAAAGGAGCTTGACATGTGCTAGTGACCAATTTATAGCAATTACAACATTTTCTTCCTCACATATGTCCATTTAATCTTGCAAAAAATGGTCCCAGGACCACAAATTTCAACATAAAATTCCCTTCATTTCATGATTTTAAACCCAAGCTAAAGGACCATGTGCTCAAATTTTGAACATCAAATGAATGTGACATTACAAAAAATCTAGACCCTAAAAGAGGCCATGAGTTTGTTGCTGCAGCGGTGCAATTAGGGAAAAAATAATAATGAATAATTTATTTGTTTTTTCAGAAATGATAGGGCACTTGTGCAACCACATTGGATATGGTGATTTTCAATTTTTTTCAATTTTTTTTTCAATTTTTTTTCCAAAAAATATTTTTTGTATTGGCACAGCACTGCTATGTGAAACAGCCTCTTTCAGGGTCAAATTTTTTTGTAATGACATATCCAAGTATACAAAAATGTCTTTTTTCATTCATCAATTTTTTTTAAGATTCATGTTCTATTTCTTTAACATTTGTATGGTATAGATTCTAAAGGCTTTGCTTTGTAGATATTCTATTATAGTTCAATAAGTACCAAATAGTTTGGCCTCAAAAAATTCCCTTTTCAATTCAAAAAATGACCCTTTTAAAAAATTAATTGAATTAAAAAGTAGAATAAAAATCTTCACAAATCACTATGATTAGAACTTAAAATTTTAAACTTGAAGAAAAAAACTCTCATAGTATTCACAAATATTCAATCTACAATTGGTTTTAGAATGAATTTTTCATTTTTGGCTTCAAATTTTATTGAAAAATATTGTTTTGTGTACTTGATGATTTAACTTATGGATATGATCTATGAATCATGTTTTACAACTATTATTTGAGACTCATTATTAAATTATTATTCTAAGTTGCATTTTATAATACATCTTTACAATTTGGGAAACCTACACCATCCCTTGGTTCTTAATGGGTTAATGAGTGTATGGTGCATCTTGGTTATGGAATTGTAAATGAAGAAAAAAAAATCTTAAATTTTGCTTATAAAAGTAATGAATTTCCATAGAGACCATTTGTTATCGGAATAGGCCAATCTAAGTCATACTATTAACAATGTTAGGTGGTTTGGTACTACAAAGTAAAAAATTGTGGTTACAATGTATTTTAGGATGATAAAGGAGGTATTGCAGCACTACAATACAATAATTATAGTTTCATTGACTTTGTATTAAACATTTACTAGTACAAATGATAAGGTTGAGTTTAGAAGCAAATAAGAAAAGATTCCCATTAGTATAAACTTTGGGGGGGGTCAACATTAGGCAAAGTTGTATGTGCATACCATGGTGATGTAGTATGAGAACCAATAACCAATAAATGTTGAAAATCAACATACATACATTTGACTTACTACCAATTGTTATAACTAATATCAACATGAGGGCTAAAATCCTAACTAATGAAGTCAAAAGATAATATTTTCAAATAGAAATAGTCTAATTTTATGTTTCTTATGTGATGCTATCATTTCTCTACAACATTTTTGTAATCCACAACATGCTTTTAGAATTTGAAATTCTCAAAGGAAACTTTCTTTGTTCAGTTTTAGATTTCTATCATTTTCTATTCAACAACCACTTATACATAGTGGTGAAGTGCTATAGAAAGAAGTCTCTACTCACTTGTATAAAACAAAAAAAGGCAAAGGCTCAAAATTTGTCAAAAATGAACCCTGCTTTTAAAATCCGGAATAGAGGGCAAAAATGAAAAAATGAAAAAAAATTTCAACAAATTTTTGAGATAACACTCCACAAAAACTATTAAGAGTTTTTCTTTTGTGATTATTTTTGCAAATGAATCTTCATCACTACAATAGTTGATTGCTTCTTGAAACATTCTATTACTATTGAAAAAGTTCCAATAAATGTCCATTTAATGAGGAGGGGTGCATAGGCTTTGATTTGTGGCATTTGGACCTTTAAAAATTATTAAATTTTGAGTTTTTTTTTAATTTAAAAAATGAGAAAATCACTTTTATTTTATTTTTGTTTGTGGCAATGACACATAGCCCACTAATCTATCTATTATATTAAAAACATAGTGTCACAATAAATGTCACGACCTGTTGTGACAAATATGGTCAAGTTTTCATCCTAGATAAATATCATCCAACATTAACAATATTGGAAAACCCACGACACAAAGAGTGAGTGT
Organism: Straminergon stramineum; assembly: GCA_963920665.1. Taxonomy (NCBI): domain Eukaryota; kingdom Viridiplantae; phylum Streptophyta; class Bryopsida; order Hypnales; family Calliergonaceae; genus Straminergon; species Straminergon stramineum. Next base: position 9,936,509 of record OY987266.1, read on the forward strand.
TCTTCCTTGATGTAAGCACAACGATTCATTGCAATTTGAATATATATATATATATATATATATACTTGAAAATATAACACCCATGTTTTCAATAGGAAGTGAAGGTTTGGATCAAAGCTTGAATGGAAAAAGAAACATATGAATATTATACATTACATTTCAATGTAAATGTAGTTGTGACACGGTGCAACAAAGATGTCTATATTGTGAGGTTGATGAAATGCAAACAAAAGTACAAAAGTTAGTATGCAACATATTTGTGCATGGGGTTGATTCAATGTTCAAGAAATCTTAAGATTCTTGTGGTAAAATTGAGTTGTGTTTGGGAAAAGTTTGCTAATCTTTCATAGTTTCATGTTTATCCCCTCATGGTTCCAATATTCCATGGATGTCAAAGCCAAGCATGGGACACAAATTAAATAGACTCTTCAAGTACTCTGATTACTTAGGGCCAACTTCTAAGTGGAGTTGGAGGCTAGTCAATCCTACTAATTAGCAATGAGGCCTATTAATCATTTCTACAATCCCATTACATGCATTAAAATCAACATAGATTTTATAAGGATCTAATAAGAATTGATCCCTTGTACTATCAAAACCATTTTTTCTTCTTGTTAGTTTGCCAATCTAAGAGTATGTGTGAGCCTATATACCAAAAGAGTATGAATTAGAATCTCTATCTCTACGAAAACAATTGCTAAAATTATGTATCATATATGTTGAATTACTACAAAAGCAACATCATCTCTATGTAAAATATCAAACCCTGTTGTAGTCAAGGTAAGAACTTGGTCTCCATCACTTCCGTTTTTGTTTGTTGAAATAGAGTAGGTGCCAAATTGCAAATATTTTTTTACCAAATATGGTAGAAATTTATGGAGTAATTCTTGTTGATTTTTCCAAGCTTGAAAATTGAAAACATCAACAAAAATTATTCCATAAATTTCTACCATATTTGGTAAAGAATAATTGCAATTTAGCACCTACTCTATTTCAACAAACCAAAACGGAAGTGATGGAGACCAAATTCTTACCTTGACTACAACAAGGTTTGATATTTTACATGGAGATGATGTTGCTTTCTATAGTAATATATGTTGACACAAATTTTTTTTTTAATTTATCAAAATTTTGGCTTCCCTTTACAGTGATTTTTGGTTTATTCTATCAACCAAAAAGATTCCTATGATATAATTCTCTATAATGGTCCATGATATAATGTTCTGCATTTTTGCCTCTTTGATACGGATGTCATTGATTTTTTCCAAGAATTGGAATATAATTTATAATTTTATTTCTTGGAACTAAAACCAAGTGTTCTAAACCTTCTTTCTCGATGATGATGAAAACAAAATTCTTCTTTATTCCCCTCATATTTGGGTACAATTGTTCAGTTTCAATCCACCAATGCCCAATGCTATGGGGCACTAGCTTATATAACCTAGGCCATTGTGTTGTCATTGTAATACTATTCTACACATAATATATAAAATCAATGCAAAAACCACATTGATGGTAATGAAACACCAATCTTTAACAATAGATGCAATGAAGAAAATGAAATATATTGTCAACAAGAGAAGATTATATATGTTTGATAATGTAAAAGTAAAGTAAACTAGAGAGTCCATTGTAAAAGTAAAATATTACTTGATTGTATAGTTTTGCATCAAAATGTAAAAGTAGGGATTTTCAAATCATGGTATTCCTAATTTTGACCAACAATGACTAGTAAAACAAAATATAAGGAAATGACAAGAATTTTTATTAACACCAACAAATTTTAAATTGCACAACTATGGCTTTGTGTTGTTGTGTACAATCATTGAGGATTGGGTTGCAAAGAAGAGGTATCAATTTTGATTTATTTTTATTGAAAAAATCATTCCATTAGGGCGCCAACAAAGGAAGTGACATTGCAAATACAATATTTATTTATTTATTTACTAGAACTCTTCAGCAAGCATGAGTTTAATGTGTATAAAGGAAGAATTCACTTCGAGGTCATTGTTCAAAGTATGGTAGCTGAACCACCAAGAGTCTCTTCAAATTTTGTTGAAGATAATTACCTCCCGCCCTTTCATGACATTATGACTAGAGGGTGTGATTTAGAGTTATGGTTCTAGTGGCAATAATTTGCCTTGGGTGGTTATTGCAAATTTAATGTATGAGAGTAACATGAATTTATGATCATAGTGTAAAACACAGTAAAGTCATGAGACTTCACTCCTGGTTCACTTTAGATGTTTAGACTCAATGAATGTTCGAACCCTTGTAGTCTATTTGCTACTTGGCCTTGGCTTTTCACCATATCAACTCAATTTGAGTTGTGGGTTTTTTTGTGTTGTAACTCATACTATAACTTGCAAGATGGCAAGGTCCCAGCTTCCATCGACTAGCCAGGTGCTGGAAAAAATGAGCATTTGAATTGTTACTCATTGAAATTTGTTGAAATTTGTTTGTGATTTTTTCCGAGTGAAAACGATAACAAGTGTAATAGATCTGTAGACAACTTGCATGCGTATCTTAACATACTAATTGGCTATTTTGATACATGGGTGCAGGTGAGGCCCTTTACCTCTCGGAGAAGATTGACATGCATTCAACTATTCTCAAATCAAGTCTACATGATGTATCTGCTTGGACCACAATTGGTTCTTTGTTGTAGGTTTCATCAACAATGTTTGAAGTTACAAACTGCATATTGCAATTATTGATGCTTGCCTAATTAGAGAGTATGCTTGTGGAATGCTTGATGTGTACTGGTTATAAGGCATAGCTCCTACTTGAGACCATCCAGTTGTTGTGTTGAACAACTACATGTATGTACTTTTCCTTGAAAGGATTAACAAGAAATCAAAGTTTCTTGACTGTTCGAGACTAGCTTAGGAACAAAACTGATATGATTGGAAATGATTAGAATTGTGCCCAGAATTAGGGGTGTTCCAGTAAAAAAAAAAATTATTTTTTTATTTTTTTATTTTTTGTGTTAAAACTCTATGCGTCTTCCAGAAAGCACCACAAGCACTCAATTTGAGTGAAGATTGGTAACGGAAATTAAAGGGTTCAGTTGATTCCCAAAACAAACAACAAACAACAAACCAACAAATTTGAGTGAAGATTGTAAGAAGGAAGATCTGCTACAGACTCTGATTCAGAGCTCTCGTTCACATCCAAATTGTCCCTGGCAGAATGACATTGTCTCTCTGGATTTGGGTAAGTTACTAGGGGGGAGAGCTTTGGAAGTTTGTTCCTGTTTTTAGCCCTTCAGTTGTCTCACTTGACGCAGGCAGAGCATGACCTTACTCTGTTTGTGCAGGTGCAAGTTTTGTACGACATCCATTTGAGTGGGATCCTTCAGTTGCATTCATATCATCAGCCAATCCGACATGAATTTCTGGAAAGCTGAGATGTTGTCATTAGAGTCACAGTTGGATCCACTGTTCATTTGTGTCAAAATAGAAAAGAACTTAACTTAACTTAGATCCACAAACTTGTATGTGTGGTGGTGACTGACTTTCACCATTCTCTTATAAGATGGGCACACACCCAAACCGTCACTTTTTGCTGTTGTGCCTCGTTACTATTACTAGAATGGTTAAATTTTCATGTTTTCTTGGTGCCAAGTGAAAGGAGGTTCCAATGCACTAAAGAATGCAACATTATCCCATTAGAAGGAAACTGTGTAGCAGTGAACATATGCTAGCCCACATTTTTTGTAAACTCCATTCTTTGCAACACAATTTTCTGAAAATTGTGTTGTGATGAAAGGAGTTTACAAAAAATGTGGGCTAGCATTTGTTCACGGCTACACAGTTTCCTTCTAATGGGATAATATATGCAAAAGTTATGAAGGGTCAATTTCTTTTTGTAGACCTAAGGTTCTAAAATTGTTTCTTCCACATAGACAGATAGATAGATTGATTGTGGAGATGTACACAAAGTGATGATGGCAATTTTGGGTTAGTAGGTCGGGGGGGGGGGCACCTTAACGTCTTATAGACTTAGGTGTTTAACAATGGAATTGCATGATGTATGGGAGGAGGTCCTTAAAGCAACTATTTATTAGTTGATTCTCAATCTAGGGGAGTTTGACTTTGTGAAATATTTTTGTGTATATTTTTTGAACCTTTGTGGAATTAGTTATGAATCTTGAAGTTGATATAACGAAAGACTTCAAAAGCATCCACCCCAATATAGTCATTGTCATTATTGCACATTGACAAATGCAATTGATACATTAGGGGGCGTCAAAGTTGTGAAGCCCTCCCCCATTCTGGTTTTTGAACTTGTGGAATCTCTCAACATGGAACAATGCAAATGGACACCTATTCTTATGGTGCAAGACTGTAGACTCAAACAAACCTTGAACAAACAAACAAACTCCAAACCCCTATAGTTTTTTGGTGTTTTTCTATCCAAAATTCCTTCAAAGTACTCAAATCCAAAGCAAGACTAAAATCTTCGTCTATATTTATTCATTAACAAATCCAACCATAGGATCATTTAGTTAACTTATTAGAGTACACCCTCCTAAAATTTCAGAACAAGAAACCTTACCCAATTGTAAGATCCAGTTGCTTCATGTTGTCTCGTACTTGGACCCAACTTCTCTGCTCTTCAGGTTTTGTGCCTTAGCTGAGGAAGTTTGTGATGTTGAGACCATTAGGAAAAGAAAATAATTCATGGCCAATATGCAGCAACAGCTTCAGGATTTGATTTAAAATCATGCTTGGTTGAATTCCACAGATGGGATCCAGGACCAAGGATTTCTTTGCTGGAGTAGTCAGATGACCCTTGAGAATTCTAAACAGGAAAAATTTCACTTCAGTTTCTGCTTGTCTAGAGCAGTGTAAGAGCATCCTTAGTGCTACTCGGTATATTGGCTCAGTAACTGTATAACTAACTTTTGAACTGCTAATAATTAGAATTTGAAAATTGTTTTGTTGGAAGCACATCTAAAAAAACTTGGAAAAGGTTAAAAAAACCCCAAATTTAGACACTGGAAAAGTTCTTTAAAAGCAAAGTAAAAATCAGAAATTATAGAGGTCTTAGTAAATCACGGTTACCAAAGCAAGATTTGGCCATTGACCCTCTAAATGTGCCCAAATGTGGAGGGTCAATGACCAAATCTTGCTTTGGTAACTGTGATATGCTAAGACCTCTATAATTTCTGATTTTTACCTTGCTTTTGAAGAACTTTTTCAGTGTCTAAATTTGGATTTTTTTGAACCTTCTCCAAGTTTTTTTAGATGTGCTTCCAACAAAACAATTTTCAAATTCTAATTATTAACAATTCAAAAGTTAGTTATACAGTAACCAAGCCAATATACTGAGTAGTACTAAGGATGCTCTAACTTAATAGCAATGGCATCAAACTTCACAAGCAGATATTGTATGTGGCTTTGCCAAAATGTGTAAGCACTTTGTAAATATTGGTTAAATTGGCCTATTTTATAGTGCCCAATTTCTAGACTTTTTCTTTTCTTTTTTTTTTAAACACATGGACAATTTCCAGTTTTGTGACTTTCAAGTGCACAAAGCTCTGAAAACTAAGTACTGGAATAGATATGAGGGCAGTAGAAAAGCTCTCTCTTTCAAATAATTTGTTCTATTTTAACAAAAATGACTATCCACTCAAAAGATGCAGGCAACCCTGCCTTTGCCTACCTCTTGACTCAAAAAATCACTAGCCGTCGAGCTCAAGAGGAATTTAATTGACCCCCCTTCCAAACCTTTCATCAACATTGTCAAAAAAAAAAATGGCCACTCACCCTTGCCATTGATTTCTATTTCAAAAAGTTGCTCCCCCCGTAATGGTGTTGATTTTCATTCTATGGAAAAAAAACCCGGTGTCCGTCAATCACGCCGCTCTGAAGGACAATCTCCACAGTTTATAAGATTAGGGTTTAATATGCAGGACCTAAGACACTCTGGTTAGGGTGAGGATTTCCAAGTCAAGTACGTCTGGCCAAAGTCCAATGTGATCTTGGTAAGAGAGAAAATGGTGCAGATCTCCTTATCATTTTAGTTGGGTCCTGAACTTCACAGAGAAGTCCTTTGAAATCACAAGAGTGGAAGTTGAGAGAAGTTGTGCCTTAGTGGGGAGTGTGCAAGGACTTAGGTTTTAATATTTTCGAATCGGCAATGCTAGTATGAGGAAGTTTAACTGAAGTGGGGCCTTGTAGTGATTCAGTTCTCAGAGAGAAAACTTGGTAATCACATGATTGTGAGAATCATTTTGCTTCTAGTCGTATTTTCGAAATTTTTTCCTTTTCCTTAATTGTGTTGGAGTTTAGGGTTTTTGATCAGCAATTCTTGAATGAGGAAGTGTGCAGTAGTTTAGGTCCCATTGTGATCCCAATGTGCAGGAGTTTAGGGTTTCATGATCTCATGATTAGGATTATGTTGCTGTTAAAATCAGAATATATTCCTTGCAGGCACTGCCTTGCTCAACCCTAACACATTTGCGTTGTTTGGATCTTTTGATTTTGATGGACAGCTTCCTCGTTTTCAATGAGTGAATCTCACATGTGTTTTCTGGCGGTGAAACCTGTTGCAACACTTTGATCAAAGACGACAATATGGAAGAAGATTGAAGCATGTTGGGGATCCAGTTGTTGCTGAAGCATTAGCTGCTGAAGCTTTGTTTTGGATCTTGAGAGTGAGACTCCAAATGTATATCAATTTTCAATGCTTACAGAGATTGAAGTTGAATCTTTGGAATGCACAAGAGCTTTGAAACCTTCGCTGTGAAATTCTTCTTTAAGTTATGAGAATTTGTTTTTGAGCCCTAGTTTGATGATATGGTACAGTTTAGGATTTTAGTTTCTTTCTGAATATTGCTGAACAGATTGGTGTTGGTGTGGTTTCCTGCAAAGGTTGAAATTGATTCCTTCACATTTGTAGTGTGGAGTATGATCACACATAGGTTTTGAATAAAAAAATTTGAAGCTTTTTTTATAAAAAGGGTTAAAAAAAAAAGGGTTAAAAAAAAAAGGGTTGATGTACCCTTATTTGTCACTCATAATTAATTTTTAAGGTTTTTCTTCAATTGAAAAAATGACAAGTGTATATGTTTTTAATTGATTTGGGGTTTCCATGCTTGTGTACAGTTTTGTCACTATCCACTCAAATGACAATCTTTCTTCTTGCTGCACTCCAATACATCTTATTAATTTAGTCTGAGAATAGCTGAAATGAAATTTTGGTTTCAAGGAGACTGTTTCTTGCATTGGGAATCATACCAGTAATGTAGCTTGTTACTTGCACATCAATTTTACATCTCATAAGTGCAGCCAATAATTTGCACCTCAATACCACTACATAGATTGCTCAATAGCATTGCATAACCCGGCCTCAAGCAAGGCCCAGGCAATTGCTTTACATTTTCACAAGTTTGAACTTTGATTGACAATGCATGTCGTACATCAAGCTTATTTCATGATGTTAAGTGAGGCAACCCATTCCTGATCACTGCCCCCTTTTGACAAAATAGACTCCTCTCTTTCCGTGCAGGAGGAGATGACAATGATTAATTACAGCACAATTTCCCATGCAGTTGTGGCACATTGTGATTGTTTTACATCACTCTCAATTCTTGGGTGGATTTTGCAACCAGCCCTTGTGGGAAACATGAAGGTCTACATGACCAGAGTGGGAGGAGCAGAATCTTCCATTGAAAAATTCATAGTAATTATGTTTTGCAAAATAAAAATCCGGAAAATTATAGAAACCTTCTTAACTCTATTTTTGTACACTGGAAAATCCCCCCCTCCCCCCCCCTCAAGAAACTTGCCTTCCAGATAGGTGTAACCACTTAAGTGGTTAGAAATGGGTTGCCTCCCTTAGTTGTAATTTTGAGCTTCTCCATTCAATATGAACATCATAATATGAAATTCATTTAGATATACTTCTTAGGATGTAGGAAACTAGGAATATGAAGTTATAACTTTGACCTGTTGAACAGGTGAAAGGCCCCAAAATGGCTCCTTGGACATTGAGGGGTTAAATAAAGAAACAGTTTAGATAGCAGTCATGTCAAATGTGCTCTAAATGCTCGTAATTCAGATTGGGGATATAAATGTGCTAAGTTGAAAAGTGGGGACCAGGGCTTTTTTTTTCATTTTTTATGAAGTGCCAAAGCTTTTTTAGGAAGATTTTGCTTTGAAAGAGAAAAGGCATATTCTTGGAATAAACTGCAGGTTTCAAAAAAAGAAGAAAAAAGGCGAATTCAATTCAAAGCAAAGGTGCACCTCAAATGAGAATGCCTCCCAAAACTGAGCACTTACACAGACACAAGCCCAAGCCCCAAATCAATAAAATCTTCCTAAGGAAATTTGGGACTTTTATTTTATTTTTTGAAACTGCAGTTTATTCCAGAATTTTTTGGGGACTTTAGATCCCGGATAACTCAATAGTGATAACTCTAAGGCAGTTCAAGCATAGAAATTGAATAATATGAAATCGGACCTCCAAAGGAACTTTGTGAACTTTGTGTAAACTACCTTAAGTGTAGGGAAGGGTGGGCACTTCTCTGCCCAATATTTATTTTTTCCAAAATATGAGGTTCTACATAAGCTTAAATTTTTTTTTTAATTTCCAATATTTTTTCTTATTATAAAATTATTTGTTAAGTAAATAAATTCCCTAAAATGTTAGTATCTATTTTCATAATTATTTTTTTTGCTGACTCTATCTTCAACTATAGTAGACGAATATTGGAGATCTTGCAATCTATCAAAATGTTACAAGAATTGATGTACAATCGGATACAATAATCTCACAAATTCCATAATTATAACATTCAAAGATTTTTGCATATTATAGAAAAGAATTAAAATTTTTCATCTTGCATACTTAACACTGAGTTCTCACACAATCCCAATAAAGCATACCAAATTTTAGTTTCCAAAAAGCAAAAGTCCATTTTGGGTGAATTTTTGAAGTCAATTTTCATGGTTTTACATACTATTTTATTGAAAACAATTGGTTATGATTTTTTTTTATTTCAATTGCAATATATGCACGGAACATCCATATATACAACATTCATATTAAAAAGATAAAACCATTAAGTAACAAAAATATGATCTATAAAGAATTCAATGCGAAGTGTTGTATGACTAGACTTTGTAAAATAGATATCTCAATATGAGTTAACTAGATTTTGGCAAAGTCATTGTACCATCATGCTAAAATGTTCAAAATTAGTGACCTTGTGAGGGGCAAAGAAAAATCTAATTATAATAAAGAGATGTCTATTTTACAAAATTTGGGCATAGTCACCCCAACATTGAAATCTTTGTAGAAGGAATTGTGAAACTTTTTTGGAGTTGCTTGTTGAAGGAAAGATGTGCCTGTGATCTCACCACTCATCACAATCAAATTTCAAAAATTCATCACCAATGTTTTTCAATCAATTCTCATCTCAAACCATGAAAATGAACTTGAAAATTTCATTGAAAATGAACTTGAAAATGAAATTTATTTATTTTTAAACTAAAAGTTTGTATACTTCGGATTGCATAAGGATGCAATTCTTGAAATTATCTTCTTTGAATATCATCTAATTTTGCTTCACATGGCTGCAGTCTGGATTGCGTAAAGATGTCCCCCATGTTTGTTGTGTTGTTTCCGTCAATCATTGGAAATTGTCCATGTGTTTCAAAAAGAAAAAGAAAAGAAATAATAATTATCTTCTCTGAATATCATATAATTTTGAAATACTCCAAGAATATTCCAAAATATACAAAGAATATTCCAATTTTTTCTAAATTTTTTCCATAGGACAATATTAGAATAACTTGACTTTTATAAGTAGTTTATTTATTTCCATTTTGCATTAAAAGGACCCTATCTTTGCACTCAAGTGGATTTAAAGATTGCAACTAGGTGTCATCAAAGCACCAAAGGAAAGTATCAATCTCGTTGGAGTAGAGTTTGCATGATTTTTTGGTTTCGAACCAAGCAATCCTAGCATGATATGTGAAGGCCTTCTATAACACTAGTTTGAGTTTAACCCTTAAATGCTAGACTGGTGACCATAGAAATCATGCTTTTCGGAACCGTGTCACATCATTCACTTTCAAAAAAACAAAAATACTCATTTGGGAGTCAAACTACTATGGAAGATCTCCCTTTTCCACCCCTAATTCTAAGGATGAATAGTTGCACTTTTGTCCTATACAAGAGAATTCGTGTCATTCATCGGACAAAAAACATCCGCCGCATCGTTTATGGGTTACCCCCCAAACGTCCAAATTCATTTCTAGAATTGATGATTTGAGAAAAATCATTATAAAGTGCTATTTGGAAGCATATTTTCGAATTGATATACAAATGAAAGTTGTAGATTATGATTTTCAGATTCCATCTATATAGTTAGATTCTCCAATTCTATCACCAATCTTACTTTATAAATTTTGGAAGAGAAATTCCAAAATTCCTTCTAAATTTGATTACAAGCAAAATATTATCATTTTTTGAGTAAAATTAGTTGGAATGGATTTGAAATGAGGTTCTCTTCACATGGTGATTTTTTGAAATTTTTGTGTTCTTCAAATCTATGACCTCATTTTGGCAAAACCAATTTTGAACTAAAGTCTATGCAATTTGACCACTTGACATACTTAAACATTTGTAATTTCAGAAAAAAAATATATGTACTCTAGTAACACCAAATCCAACCATTAGATAAGATAACAACTTGATAACCTATCTCCACAAATTAGAATAACTATCATCCAAGTAATTAGGAGGATGAAATTCAATTTTCAATCTGTTCATCGTCCAGAAAATGGACGTCAGAGCGCTTAGGGGTTAAGGGTTGGCCAAGAGGAGTTATTGAAACAAATGACATTCCTATCCAGTCAAGAAATCCATACCACCATACCTAGAAATAAATACTACATGGATGAGCCTCTCTTCAATCAATGAAGGCAACTTTGATCCTAGTACACATTGCTGTCATGTTAACCCCTAGAGGACTAGAAATATATAGTGTTGCAGAAGCCACTTGGTAGCCTTATGGTCCTTCAGGGGTTAAGTCAGACCAATAGTCAGCCATTGTTGGAATTTCTACATTGAATAGGGGTATTAAGGGGACCCATACTAATTATTCGACATTCCACACTAAAGAAATATCTACCTTTATTGTACATCAATAGTAATTGGAGTGTCCGGGTGATGTATATCATGTTTCAAACATCTACGTTTTTCTAGAATCAGTCCCTTCAATATTTTGGTCCCCTTAATACCCCTATTCAGTGTAGTGAAATGTAGCATGTAAGGGTCCTTGCCCACCTAAGCAACTTATCATGTGAAAAATAAAGTCTACCATCGGAGTTCTGAAAAAATCTCTATTCTGTTCAGATTTAGCATTTTGAAAGTAGTTATCTTGAGGTTCGATGAACTCAAGAACCTTTGCTTGGGTTTGGTATTGTGCTGTTAGCAAATGCTCTCTTCGCATCAGGGCTAAATTTATCAAACTCCATTCCATATCGCCACCAAGCAAGAATCACATTGTCTTCACATCAGAGAATTGGTGTTACCTATTGCTCTTGAATGATCTCTTGTGCATACAAACCTAAATTGATTTTCAAAACTCTTTTTCATGCTCCTTGATTTTCATTGGGCAGCATGTTTCAAATTGAGTGCCACGCCAATTTCAATTGCAAAGTTCAAATTGCCGACTCAGAACTCAACATGATTTCTGATCAATACTGGTGTCGTTCTTCATCAGGGTAGGTCTGAACCTTCGCATGCAAACCTATGTTTCTATTGCGACAGTCACAAACTTTGATCTCAACGTAATTCCCATAATGATCACAGAGCCAGAGGAGATTCTGGGCTTGTTGATGGTGTTGATTCTGTTATTACAGAACATTCATGTTAGTATGGAATCACCAAAGCAAGAAAGAGGAGAAGATTCCATGGAGATTACACCTTTCCATCATGTTCACAATACAGTCTAGCAGGTGGCCTGATTCTATTGAGTCTTCTATTCTCCATGACTTTTGCATCAACAATGCAGAAACACTATTGGATGACTAATTGGGATTCTGGATCAAGTTCAAGTCCTTCCGGGGAAGTGGGAACATGAATCCTCCAGCAAGAATCTCAAATAAAACGCAGCAAGATCATGTGTGTGCTAAAGCCTTGATCTTCGTCTATATTTGAAACACTTGCATTCGGAACATCTGTCTGTGATCGATTCTGTAAGTAGGATTTTTTTGAAATGCAAATGTTTCAAACAGATTCTTGTTTAATAGAATTTATACCCTACGTTTAACATATTCTCGAGCTCACATTTTGTGCTCTAATCAGATTCCTGGGATTCTCCCATAGCGCCTGATGCCGCAACCGCTTCCCTTTCACTGAATGCAAGAAAACTGACAATCGGATTTTACAAAGAAAGCAGAAGAATTTGATACGAGAGAATGTGATAATTGACAGAGAAGAATTTGTGAGCCAAAAGAGAAGAATGCAAGAGCCCAAAAAAAATAATGCAATAACCCAAAACAGAGAATCCAAATATTGTGACAAACGAGAATACTGTGCAAAGCGATGAAGCGAGACCGCAATTTGACTGCAAGCAAAGAAAGCAAGGAGCGAGTGAAACGAATTGCAAGCAATGAATTGAAAGGTTGTGAGTGCTTGCAATAGACAAAAAAACTATGAGGATAATTGGAAAAGTGCGGGGTCACGGTGATGTAGCAACCATCGCAAATATGTCCTGGAAATCTTAACATTATGAAAATCTCAAAAATCCCACGATAAATTGAAGTGATATGAACTATATCATACGATAATTGTATGATAAGTGATTATGATACATCTTATGACAACCACCCAACCTTAGGTTTGGGCTTGGTTTGATAATTATCACCGAGTCATGTGTGAAGGCTAAGTTTGCTAATATTTATAATTCCAATTTTGTCATGTTGCTCTTGGAACGGAACTAACCCTCTTCTTTCCATGTCACAATGGACAACCAAAAGATCATTTTGGGACAAATAATTATGGGGAACTAGAAGATCATTTTGGAACGGAGGGAGTATATGTTTTCAGTGTTGTGCCTACCATCTCTACACGACTCAAGTGGGCAGGGACCCTAACACTATAAGAGCAAACCTCCCAACATGCCTTAATGATGAAATTGATGGAGGATGGTTTTATCGATCCCATCTTGATAGCTAGTGCAAATGGTGAAGATGTTTGGTGAAAATCATAAAAATATTGTACTCTTTCCATTGGGACCATTTTCAAAGCAAATGGATGAGTACAATTTTTTAGATCTCAAATCAAGTGAAATTGGCAAACTTTATTCATAGCAAGGAAGTGAAGTATAATTAGCAAACTTTACTCTTCACTTTTGGTACAAATATGTCTGTGAAGACCTCTCAATAATCAAATATTTACCTTTTTTGGTGAAACATAAAAAATTTCAATAGTTATCCTTTATAAATGCCCATACAAAAAAAATTAACCGGTCTAAGGATTTCAGCTGCCCATACCAAAAGGAGCCTGAAATTTCAGATCAACCATCTTATAACTTAAGTTATATGGTTGCTTGGGCACTCAGGACCATTAAGTGACTTCCCTGGGTCCATGCTCTAAATTTTTTGGATTAATAAAATGAATTGAAAGTTCATTCAATGAAGCCAACTGGAAAGAAAACATATTTAATTAGCATATATTAGTTTTATAATAGCTATTATTAATCCTTTCATGTCAGACTAAGTCGAGAAGCTCAGTTCTCTAACGAATCATGTGAACGGCATCTCAAATATTCAATTATACTCCAACATTTTGATTTTTTTCTCTTTGTCTAGAAGATATGCATTTTATCAAGCAAAATTTGTATTTTAAAATCACAATTTGAATGTATCTGCATGGATTTCAATTGAAATATTTGTTATGGTTTTTGTAAAATATCTTTGAGGTTACTTGGTGTTGTAACCACTAAAGGACTAGAATACATTTTGTGCATAAATTGTCAAAAATTGCCACTTTTTAAAAAATGAAATGGAATGAGAAAAAAATTCTAAATGGAATTTTTTTTCTTTGAAATTCAATTGGAGGAACTTGTAGTAGACTACTATCCATAGCAACAATGCTAGTATGTGAACATAGAAATGCAAGTATGTAAGCCTTGAGCATATGTAGAAATAGATATCCTACAACCATTGAAGGTGCTTATAACATAAATATCTATAATTTAGATGTCTATAACATACTTACATTATAATCATGGAAGGTTTCTATAATGTAGACATCTATAACATAGGTGTATAGTCTTCTAGGCTCATAGGCTCACATTCCTAAGCTCATGTACCCCTCCTTTAGAATGGAATAGAAAATATTTCAAAAGCTTTTGCCATAGTTATTTTAAAGATTAGAGCATTCAAAGTAAGAAATTTTTATTTCCCAACCCAACTCAACAAGGTCAACAAACTTTAACACCTTCTAAATTCAGATTTTTGCACTACCTAAGGATTTTTTTTTCCATAGTTGCATCCTATATGATGTTAGCTACATACATATACACTAGCTTTCTAGAGATACAACTTTTCTTTGAATAAGTGCCTGGGTGTAAAAGTAATGCCACACTAAGCTCATAAGCATTTTGCCAAGCTATACAAAAAAGTAACAAACAATGAAAATTAGATTAAAAATTTTCTTTCTCATAAAAAATACTTTGGATTGTAGTCATGGAAAGCTTTTTTTCATTCCATTTAGATTAGTGATGAGAAAGTTATGTTAGGTATTGATTTTTTTAGGAAATGAGAGTATTTTCTTCAATAAATAACTCATATGATGTGTTTATAAATCCAATATTAATAATTTTTCAAATTAGAATAATTCTACATAATTTAGTTTGATTTCTAGAAAAATTTACCATTGAAATTAGTGTATTTCAATTCCATCTAAAAACTATGGACAATTTCCTTTCTATTTTGTACCTACCTTAATTCTCTATAACAATGAAAATTAAGTGAGTTTTTTGAATTTCTTTTCCTCAATTCTGAATTCGACTTTTCATCATAAAAAATTATAAATTATAAATCTTTAGTGCAAAAATTTTTAATAAGAAGACTCAATGCTAGAACTATAATCTAGAGGCAAAGTGCTAAAAAAACTCTTCCCTTTAAACGCAAATATCGTGCAATTTACCCTCTCCAAGTTTATGAAAGATCTTCTACACATTTTTATACTATTCTAGTGCAAGATCCTATAGCTAGGTATGCAAAGAAAACTATTTAAATTTTTTTTTGCTCTTTGCAATAAAGATGGTAGTTTCAAGTGTCTTTTAATGAAAAAAAAGCCTTGGGAATTTAGGGATTGATTTTTGAAACAAAGGTCAAAATAACTTGAACTTAAAAAGAAGGTTGGAATTTTTTTGAGGCAACCATTGGGACTTACATAAACAATTAGAATGTAACCACAAGCTTGGGAACTATATGGAGTTCAATGTCTTTTCAAATGAAAGAGTTGAACTAAAAGTTTTTTTGAGGGAACCAATGGGAACTTTGGGTTCCAATTGATTTATGAAACCAATTGAAAAAATTAGGAAAGAGTTGAAATTTTTTTGATGCAATCAATGATAACTTACTTACTTACAAAACATAGTCAAATATAGGGTCTATTTCACAACCACGAGAATTTTTTTTCGAGGGGGGGGAATCAATAAATATAGGGTTTAACTTGAACTATTGGTCAATATACATCACTAAAGTCTACCATAACAATTTTCAAGTGCCAAGATTTCCATATTAAAAGACTTATGAACATTAGAAGGCAAGCCTATTACCATCTTCTTAAACTTCATTTTTCCGATATCAATAGATATGGGGTTTTGTATTCATTTTTCAAAGATGTGATTACATGTCTTCCATTAGTTACAAAATTTCACAATTTTTTTGTAAAATCACAATGAATTTCTAAAAGTCTCCCTATAGTTTTATATTATAGTGTGGAACATTATGGTGCAATATTTTTCTTTTGTGCAAGATTAGCATTCCATGGATGTAGGCTCTGAGCTCAAATAAGCTCAATTTTAATATTGGAGTAGAAGCTAAACTTAATAAGCTTCATTTCAATATTGGAATCAAATTCCAGAAGGAAATTTCAATATCTAGAATGTTGATAAAGAAAAAAGAGGAAAAATTCCCAAAATACAATACATGGATTTGCCATTTTCATATGTAGGAAAGTCAAAAATGTTTCTAGGAAAGAGTACCAAACATCATTCATTGAAATTGACTTCAAGCATACCCCCAAAAAAATTGGATGGAAAAAAATCCCATTTTATAGCTTTCTCTAAAATCATCTAAAGGATATTTTTCTTCCCAAGGTTTACAATAAGACACTAAAGAAATCTATGTATTTTTAAAGTAAAATTCTAGAATTGAGGAGCAACCTCTCCAACAAAGGATGTCTTTGGCCAACATTCCAATACATGTTTAAATCCTAAAATAATTTGTTTTATAAGGATTTTTCACAAGATTTTGTTTTATTCCAAAATCTTAGGGATTTTCATATTAAAAAATCTTTTTTTTTCCTAAACTTGATATGTAGAATTGATCCAATAAAAATTAGGGTTCTTTTTTGAGATATGGTTAATATTTCATTTTATACCATGTAAAATTACCTCTCTATCTTCCATTATACCACACAATTAAGGAGGGTCAGAATACTGAGGTTGCAATAGAAGCAAGGTAGGATGCTCACACAAGCAGGGCAATCATTGAATACCATCCTCTCTATTATATATGCTCAAAGTTATACCTTAAGTCCCAAGGCTTTTTTTTCATCAAAAATTACTCTAAACTATCAAAGTGCAAAGATTAAAAAATTTGAAGATGATTATTTTGCATATCTAAAAATAGGATCTTGAAATAGAGTAGTATAAAAATGTGTTCAAGGAATTTCAAAAACTTTGACTTCACAAATTGCCAAATAATTGCATTCAAAGTGAAGTATTCTGTTGGAGGGGGGGGGGTACTTTGGCAAACTAGTTTATAGATTTTGAATCCTTTTAATTTACAACTTTTGCATTTAAGATTTTGAATTAAAAAAATTCAATTGAGAGTAGGAAAAAGTTCAATAAAAAAGAAGATTTCCATTCTTTCAAAAATTATGAAATAGAAGTAGGTATGAGATTGAAGAAAAACTAAATCAATAATAGTTCTAACATGAAATTAGAGCACACTAATATATATGGTGAGATTGTTCCATCAAGCAAATTAACCCCTCTAGAATTTTTCCTCTAAAAAAAATACTCAAAAACAAATCTAATAACTTGTTTTTTCAAGAAAGTGCTTTGATTGTGAACAAAACAAGATGCTCCATAACTTTCTCATCACTTATCCAAACAAAATAAATAAAATCTTTTCTAGTAGACAAAAAAAACTTGATTGAAAACAAAAGAACATGACTAATAATTGCAATCAAGGGGAAAATCCAAATAGAGGAGATTGCAATAGATAAAAAGTGAGACACATAAATTAGGATAGGCTTTATAGATAAGGAAGATTTTTTAGGCAACTTCCTTGCCCCTTCTTGTGTTTAGATCTACCTTGGAAGAACAACTTGGAATTCAATAAATTCAATGAAAGTTCAATATCTTTTGGTCTTGGACTAGTTAACTTCAAATTGCTACAAAAGTTTCAATTTTCAGATTTTATTTATTTATATAGTGGATAATAAACTAGACTTCTTGGACTAGACTTTTTTGAAGGCTCAAATCACAAATGGGTTTCTAAAGAAGAAATTTTGTTGGATTCTCCAACTTTTTTTAAGTTCAAAGCTTTTTTGAAAAAGTTATTCTACTTTGAACATATTTTCTAGATTTCGACAATGAGTGGTCAAGCTTTCTCCTTCAAAATATCATATACCTTTTGAGGATTCATGATGGACAATGAATTTCATTTTCTCCACCCTTCATTCTCACTAATTATCAATGAAGTAATTCCTTCATTTGGCCATCCAAAAAATTCTTGATGGTGGATGGTCAAATGATGGATTAGTATTTGACTTTGTATAGATTTTTGGATATTTGGCAAATCATATTTACATTTATTTGTTAAAGTTAGCTATAGTACTAGTACTATATGGTGCTAGAATATGTATGGTGGTACTATTTACCATTATCCAGCTTAATGCCTACTACCCCCACAACTATTGATGGAATATGAATTATTCCACATCATTTCATTGGAGGGGTGAAATGATTGATGTGGAATATTCTACATCATTCTATTTGGAGAAGAATAGTAGATCCACAGGCTATTGAATGTTATGTCACTTTTACTACTTAATGTATGTGAATGTT
The DNA here is from genome assembly GCA_963920665.1 of Straminergon stramineum. Lineage (NCBI taxonomy): Eukaryota > Viridiplantae > Streptophyta > Bryopsida > Hypnales > Calliergonaceae > Straminergon > Straminergon stramineum. The sequence continues at coordinate 9,954,846 of OY987266.1, forward strand.
GCAATCACATAGCTAGAGTAGCTAGTTGCATTATCTTATCGTGCATGCAGTGGATTCAATGATGCTACTATCTGAGTAGGAATATGCAAGCATGCAAGTATAGGAGAATGTGAACCTTGAGTATGTGTATAAGTAGATATCCTACTATCATTGAAGGTGCTTACAAAATAAACAGTTATAATAAAGGTATCTATAACATAGTTACAATATAATTATGGAAGATTTTTATAATATAGACACCTATAACATATGTGCATAATCTTCTAGGCTAATGAGCTCACACTCCTAGGCTTATATAGCAACAACCCTCCAATAGATGAGAGAACTTGCTCAACTAGTTAACCTAGCCTAATTGTTGATTAAAATCAAGTGGGATTCTACAAATTTGCGGTATTTGGAGCTAGTCTAGAAAGATGAGGGGATTTGAATGATCTAGTGGTCAACAAAGATTTCATGGCTTTGAAACAACCAATTTGATCATATTGTAAGGCAAGTGTTTTAGACGGCATCAAAGAATTAGCAAAGAAAATTGGAAAGAAAATGTTCCCATTTTTTCTTTTAAAGTATAGAAATTATATGATACAAGTATTTACTAGGGATCAATTCATAGTTGGTTTGGATAGATTTTCCTATATATTGTACATACAAGGTTACTTCGGGCTTCACACTACATCCTAAGTTCTACATCATTCCCCAAAGCCTAAGGTATACCAACCTATGATAGGTAGAAGACCCATCACTATCTCTTGTGATTACATAACATACTAGTGTGGCATGTGTCGTTGCCACAGTCAAAATAAAAGTAAAAGTATTTTTTTAATTTTTTAATTCATAAAAACTTCGAAATTCCATAACTTTCACACCGTAAGTCCAAATGTCGTGAAACAAAGCCCTGTGCATCCCTCCTCGCCAAGGGCTTTCCAATGGTACCAAAAACTTGATTGGGGGACACACGGTTCGAGAGATCTCAACGTAACAAACAAACAAACAAACAAAACAAATAGCCTATCTTAAGGTATAGACTAGTGTGCCATGTGCCGTTGCCACAGTCAAAAGCAAGTAAAAGTGTTTTTTTCTAATTTTTTTGTTCACTAAAACTTTGAAATTCAATAATTTTCACATCATAGACCCAAATGCCACGAAATGAAGCCCATGCACCCCTCCTTGCCGAGGGCTTTCTGACAGTACCAAACATGCAGCCAGGGGACGCATGGTCCGGGAGATCTCAACGTAACAAACAAACAAAACAAAACAAACAGCCTGCCTTAATGTATGGATGCTGTACACGAGGGGACTGGTGGAGGAATCAGTGGTGCACAGGAATGCACAGGATTCATGAAAAAGGGAATGCAATGCGGCATGCCATGTGTTGCGGGGGATGGGTTGCACTGGAATGCAATTGCCGTTGGCGATGGCGGAGCTTCGGCGGCGGAGGGAAAGGGGAAGGTAGAAGGAGAAGGAGAAGGGGAAGTGCTAGGGGAAGAGGGAAAGGGGGAAAGGATGACGGGAGGATGAGATAGCGCGCGCTAGACGAGAGGTGGACACGTCGCAGGGCGATCTAACGGTCCCTTATCCGGCTACTGTGAAAGGGCGGAACAGTGCTCGTCTTGCCCACCACAAAGAACGGATAGACTGAGGCCCCTCGCCACCTGTTGGTGGAGGGCCGCTATTAATGGCGTCTCGTGGTATTCTGAGCCGGAGGTTTCTGATGCAGGACGTTAAATCCTCCATTCGAACTGGGCCCCGCAGGGGCATTTTGTGTTTTATCTGGGGGTAAAAGTAAAAACTGCCCCCTATTTTGAGCCGTGTCTAGGGTATGTTCTAGACCTTGCTTATCTAATTTGGGGTCTCTGATTGCAAATACGAATTCAGAATTTGCAAAAAAATTAATGTGCAAAAAATAAAAAATTCCTGCGTTTTCCCCATGGTAAATCTGACCCCTGCGGACCCAGTTCGAATGGAGGATTTAATGTCCTCCGTTTCTGATTGCCGCTGTGAAAGAGGATGTAAGTGAAGACACAGTTAAGTTAGTTTAATTTATTCAGCTGCTGTGCTGTCATGGCCGGGTGGAGAGTGAGATCAGTCGGCAATAGAGACAGTGGTAATTTTGATCCGTATCAGTTTTCAGTTAGTCGCTGTGATTGCTGTGAGGTTTGTGGTTTGGGTTGGGAGAGTGAGAGGAGTTTTTGGGAATTGTGAGAGGACTTTTGCCACTGCAACAGTGACTGCAGGGTGGTCTTGGGGATAGTGAACTGTACAGTACAGTAACTGCCGTGAGCCTGGCTGAATTCAACTATCCTCGAAAAGCAACAGTGTGAGGATCGAGGAGTATTGAATAAAAGGGAATAATAAAATTCTAACCTTGTACAGTCATCAAGGCGGTCCGTGATCCTTGCCGTGCACTACGCCACCAGTTGCGCCGCAATTGCATAGGCTGGATGATGGGGCCCGGGCAAGCGCAGGACCGCGACCTCGTCAAAATTGCAGGCCCGCACCCCCAACGCAACTGCAGGACCGCGGTACAATTTTAGTGTTCTATAGGTTTTGCGCATAATGCACAAAACAACGGATTTTAGGGTTCTAGGCCACAGTTTTTAGGGTTTAGGGCAACAAATTCGAAGTTGGAATTATACCGCATATCCCACATGGTTTGTCTTACCTCCTATCATTGCATATGTATATAAAGGCTTGTCTTTCCCAATTCAAAATGCAAATACCAGATGGCTTTTGAAACAAAGTGATGTACATGTTGAATTCAATAAGTGATACGAATTTTCTATTGGAGTACTCATGAGCACTTCTACTTTTAGAATGTCATTGCATTTTCTTGCTTTTCAAAAAAAAATTTGATAGACAATGCACACAACATTGTTTTCTCAAATTTTAACCTTGTACTTCTTAGAAATAATATAATATTAATATTAGTAATATAATATATTTTATTTCATCGTAGTAACCATGCTTAGCAATGTTCTATTTTGGAATGATTATTACTCAAAAGCAATATCATTTTTTTGAGGGAATATTGGACAATAAATTCCCTTGTTTTCAATGGATGAAATCACTCAACTGCTAAGTAATCTAGGGACATTATTGCTCTATTATAGATGACTTTACATACTTTGGGATGAATACATGTGTTTTCATCTAAGTTTTGTATGTTTCATCCATTTCAAAGGATGTAAATAGCTCACTACATCACTATATATTGCTTTTTGTGTTGCCTAAAAATCATGAAAAAATCATCAATACTCAACTATAATCATGAGTAATTATAAGTCGGCACCTTAATCCTAAAACGTCCATCCAACCAGAAAGTGTCTTATACAATCATGCTCAAATATTAGGTCTTATCCAATAAAAATGAATGATTTTTATCCAGATTATTTTGGAAGAGTTCTTTAGATGTGTATGCATGACTTGGTGGTGAAACTCCCCTCAATTGAGAAATTATAAAATTTTCTAGACAAGAAGATGCTAAATTGGCATGTCACAAAAGGCGCCTTCATTTGAAGAAGAATGGGGCCTCAAGAGATTCTATATTTGCACCATAGTGAAAATGATCGTTGAACATAAAATTGTCTAGGCTTAACTATGATCTTTTATTTATTTATTTAAATTGAAAAAATTATTATTTTTGTATTCAATAGTCTATTGTTCTTAGTTGGTCACAGTTTCTCAAAGAGAAAGGGATTACTCTAATCTTTGAAAAATAAAAACTCCATTCTTTTTCTATGACAAAATGTAGCATGCAAGATAGAGGACATTGATGTTCAAGCGTTCTCGGGTTATCCTTTACAACACATTTCACGTCCAAGCTTAGTCAAACTTCATTAGATTTCTACATTAAAATATACATTTCAAAATTTTGATATTTTTTGGATGTATTAATATACATCTAAAATTTAATCTCATTTTTTCATAATTAAAAACATCAAATTAGATTTTGTTTAATTTTTCAAGAAATTTTTGTAGAAAATCATAGTAATTATAAAAATGCCTAAAATAATATTTTTTTTTATAATAAAAAATGTAAATAATAGTGAAAAACATCATGGTGTAATTGATGTAATCCCAAAGTTCACACCAAGAAAAATTCAATAGAAAAATTCAAAAGTGGTGTATTTTGAGCTTTCATGATGCTATCTTCAAGTGTTACAAAAATCATAATTTTAAGAATTTTGAAAAAATGGAAATAGAGTAGCAATAGACTATTGGAACTACATTTTTCTTAAGAACATTTAAAATCAAGAACTATATGAAAAATTTAGGATTTGACTTTCAAGATGTCCCTTAGGCTTGTAGTATCTTTTAACCCCTAAAGGACCATAAGGCCACTAAGGTAAAACAACCCATTACAAATCTTTTATCTATTGTAATTTTCTTTTCTTTTTTGAGATTTGGGCCACATTCAATGTCTTAGTTAACTGGAATGTAGTAATTAGTGACCACAATAGGAACATTTAGTTTTTTAGTTTTAGTTCATTTTAGGAAGTGACTTTTTCAGGTCTTCTATGTTAGAAAATATTGTGACTACAATAGGTCAATAAGATGAGTGTTATGGATCAATTTTGGTTGGTTTTGAAGTAGTCTACATACTCTTCTAGGTTGTAATGGGCTGAACACTTCAAAAATTCATAACAAATTCACACTTTGTCAAAAAAAATAGTTTCAAATGCTCTCGCCATTTCTATCACTTGACTTTCTCTAGAAAAAAGTAGAAAATTTCAGAAACGACAAGAGGGCAAACCCCCCATTTGGTCTGTAATGGGCCGTTTTACCTCACATGGCTTCTACAACTACATTTGTAGACAATGTGAAATGTAAACCCCATTAACAATTTGTGAACAACAAAGAGACTGTAGATGATTTTTTCTACTAAATCCATCGGTACAATCCAATTGAGAATTGATCAAATGATCAATTTGGGGTGAATTTTTTGAGAATCTAAAAGGTGCTTTGGGTTGTTAGTTCACGTCCCCATATCTTTTTTCCCATGCCTAAAAATGATTTGAAAAAAATTGCATGCCTAAATCATGATGATATGTACTTGTAGAAAGAAATCAGAGTTTTTAGATCACTTTTGAGCATTCCGATTTCAAAAGTCTAATTTTAGTGTATTTCCAAAGTTCTACCTAATTGGATTCTTTCATCAATCTTGTCATTGGTGGCATTTCCTCAAAAATTGTATGATTTTATTCATCTCTTTTTTTCAAGGAAGCTACATAAGTTTTCTTTCATTTCAATAGTGGCGATCATCACAATCATTCTACACATTTGAGGAATTAAAGGTACATTTACACTTGGCGTTTGGTAACAATGGTAATAAAATTATAAGACCTCTAACAAAGACAAGAAGTTGTAGGTTATATTTAAACAATTTTTTTAATTAGTCAAGCATTGGTTCAGCATGAATATGGTTGTCACAAGTTATTAGTTTTTTAGACTTCAAGCATAAGAGTCAATAGTCTTCATAGAAGCTACCTTTTCCTTTGCAAAGTCCTCATCCATAAAATTCATCCACAAATCATGGGGATTACAATAAAATACCTATGTCATTTGATCATCTGCCATTTAAAAATACGAGATGGAAAAATGAAGGTAATGCTTCATTGACATGTGTGGGAATGAAGGGTGGGGACATCAATTTTTAATGAAATTCATTTTTCATCATGAATCCTCAAAGGATATGGAATAATGTGAAGATGAGAGCTTGACCACTCATTGTCAAAATGTCGGAATTTTGTGTGAATTAGAATGTTAGACCTCATTTAGGCTTAGTAGAATAGTTTAAAAAAAATTAACTACGGAAAGTTGGAAAATCCAATTAAAGTTCATTTCCCAAAATGTATTTGATATTTAGAGCCTCCTATCAAAAGTTAAGGACAAATTTCAGACATCCTCTCTGAACTTTATCCATATCTTTTGATTAGAGGCTCTAAATATCAATCAGATTTTTGGAGATGAATTTGAACTTGATTTTTCACCTTTTTTGAGTTTAAAATTTCTTCAAAAAAAATTATTCCACTATGCCTTAATGAGGTCTGAAATTCTTATTCACACAAAATTCCTACTTTTGATTTACCTATAAGTGGTTGAGCTCCTACTAATTCTATAATATACATATTCCACATGATTTGTTTAACCTCCTACCATGCCATATGTATATATAGAGCCAGTCTTCTCCATTGAAAATACATTTAATGAATGACATTCAATGCAAATGATGTATTTTGTTGAATTAATTTAGGTAGTATTATGTACTTGCCCTCTTCCCCTTTGCATTATAAAAGACTGTTGTAAGTTCTCTTAAATCTACAAAATCAAAAGATTCAAACTTATGTAACACTAGCTTGTGATGTCAAAGAGTTATGGATAAGACTTAGTCCTTAAATTTTTTTTAGTAAACATTGCTCATAACCCCTTGCCAACTCTACAACTACATAGGTTCGGAGGTTGCAAAAGAACAATGGTCAAAACACTTGTTGAAATAATCACTTACTATCACTGCAAAGTCCAAGTGTGAACATACCATAAGCTTGCTAAAAGTGTTAGTCAAGAAAACAAGAGGTAAATTACACTGACCCCCCCCCCCCTTTCCTTTAGGGGTTAAGGGTTAAGGGTTAACCCCTTACTGCCCAAGGCCTGAGCAAGTCCAAAAACAACATTTTTTTTGAATTGTTATAAATATAACTTTCATTGAGTTATAGAGATCTCAACCATACAATCTTGCAGTGCACTTGTTGTAGATTACATGCACCAAATTTGGTGTCATTTGATTGCAGAGATTGCAAGATTATAAGTTTTAGTGTTGAAAAAGGATGCTGAATTTTTCCTAAAAATACATCTAGAGGCGAAATTCAATTTCTAACTCTACTCAAATGAAGAAACTTTAAGCTATAAAGTGATTCAAAATCAGCATAAAAACACATTGGTGAAAAAAAATATCATTCAATTGACTCATTGTGTTTGCAAAATGACTTTGAAATGTTTGAAAATAGCAAGAAAAGTTGCAAAAAATACATCAAAAACTGAACCTCCTTCTACTAAAATGCTTCTCAGTCATTCATAATTTCTTGGATTGATATGAAATTTTATACACACAAACTAGACTAGTATGCACAACTTTTCCGAATTATTTTATTGAAAAAAAAAACATTGTCTGGAGAAGAAACAAGCCGCCGAAGTTCATTGTAATCCAAAAATGTTGGGATTTTGAACTTCGTATTGCTTCCAAACATTCAAAACAACTTGGATTGATATGAAAATTCTGCCACAATAACTGGACTTCAAGGGGAACGTAACCCAACAAATTTGATTGAAAACGAACTTTGAATGAAGGAGATACAAGCCCCCGAAGTTGTAGCCATCAAAAGCAGTTTGTTCAATTCAAATTGAATTTGTGAACTTTGATTGGCTTCCAAAACTTCAGTAAATCTTGGATTGATTTGAAAATTTTACCACACAAACTAGAAGAGAGAGCGCAAATTTTACAACAAGTTTTATTGAATTCCGGCATCAGATGCAAAAGTTACAGTACTTTGAATTTGACCTGAGGACACTTTTGGTCCCCTTGGGCGGTGAGGGGTTAACTTAGAGCTGGTTGCCATTGGGCTCCTGGACCTCCCAAACCAGATGGTCCCGGGGGGCTCCATTGTAGTTGTTGCTCCAACTGGACCTCCTGCCGGACCTCCAGCCTTCGGCCTTGTAATTCGGCTTTGCAGAACTGGAGGGCCTGGATGGAAGCCTGAAGGGGTTAAGGTGGGAGCACCCAAAAGCGTCAGTTTAAGAAATTCAGCATATTTGGAGGTATCTTTTCTTTAAATTTTTATTTTTGTAGTATTTGCAAGTGAAAATCATGAATATTTTAAAAAAATATAGATTTTTCGGATGTCGTATGTAATTTCTATAATTTTTCAATGTGCTGGCTCCCTAGACCATTGAATGTGTCCTATAGGTGGACCCAAATCTGAACTCTGCGAAAATCAGCTATCAGCGAATCACAATTAAGAATGAGTCCTTCACATGTGTTAGCCAATCAGAATTAAACATATGGAGGACACATTAACTAAAGTCTAGGGACACATTTAGTGATGTATAGGGTGCAAGGATGGGATTAGGGACTCTTTTGGGTGTTTCTACCTTATTTGAAAGAAAAAACAAAGTTCATTAAAACACAAAATCTGCGGGATGGATGTCCCCAGAAGATGGGCGACCTGAAAATGGGCGATTTTGCACTGTAGCAACCTCGAAATGTGTTGTCTGCGTTGTAGTGACCTGGCAATGCGCGGCTGAGACGTCACAGAGGCAAGCGTATGGAGAGCCAATGGAGAGTACCGGAAGTCCAAATTGCTTCCAGGTCCCCTCCGGTTCCTGGACCTCCAGTTCCCCAATGGCAACTGGCCCTTACCAATGATTGGAAAAAACCAGCAGCTAGTTCAAAGTTAGCCGGTGGATTTGGGAAAAAAACCAGTTGCATTTTGAAATTAAAGGATGCGAAATCGGCAAGAAATTTTTAGAACCGGAAATCAACCGGTGCCATCCAAAATTTGGAGGATATTTGACCGCTTCCTTAAAATATTTGGGGGATTTTAGCTGCCTTGCCAAAAAAGTTATCGGCTAATACCCGGCTAATGAAGGTTTGTTGCCACCGGATATCAACCTTTGAACTTGTGCCAAAGGACCTAGTATGAAATTCTCATTATTGAAAAATGAAAAAAAATGGAAAAAAAAATTAGAAACCTTACCTATTCCTAGCTCACAGAGTCGTGGCCCACCACCTCGTAGCAGTGCAAGGCACCTCTTGAAGTTGCTAGAAGAAAAACTTCAAAATCATATGACAACATCCAATTTCAACAGTGTCATGCGATTGGCCTTGGAAGGATCTGACAAAGACTATGACAACAGAATAGACGAGGCCATTATCTTGTGGAAGGATTCTTGTAAGTTTCACCATTTATATGCAAATCTTAAGCGGTACCTTATAGGTGTAACAAAGAAATATTTGAAGAATGTGAAATGGGTATTTCCTAAATTCTTTTGATTTCATGCAACCTTTTCATAACCATCCTCAACTCCATACCGCATGGTTTGGGAGGATCCTTGGCCTTCAAGTGGTGAAGGGCTTTGCCAAGTTCAATTCCTACTAAGGATGCAATATTAATTAGCATTTTCATTTTTCATTTTCTTTTCTATATTTTATACAAATTTTGCAATTTAGCCGGTGTCAATTTCAATTTGGAGGAAATTTGCCGGTGAGAAATTAAAATTGGAGGAAATAAACCGGTACTTTTTGTGATTCAAAGGATGTAACCGGTGCCCATTGAAAAAAAAACGGTTCATTTTCGTGGAAGGAGGAAATCAGCTGGAGGACCTCGAAAAATTTCCCGAACACTGGCCCTTACAGTAAGTCCCTATCGGAGAAACTGTACAGTACGTTTATGGGAATACGGGTTCCTAGATTCGAAGCCATCTGGGAGAGTCACGTTTTAAGCACTCCTGGAATTTCATAGGCTCCTGCGTATCAGGAGAAACCCAATCTCCGCCACTTGGCAGTTGCCCACATGGGGCCCAAGTAACTGAAGTATCTTAACTGACGGAATCTGTTGCTTTTCCGCCCGAGATTTCTGCACACTCAGTCCGCTGATTCCGCTTAGCCCGAAGCTTAGTCAGCATTTCTATGGAAAGTGTGGGCTTCAAAATGGGAAGATCACAACATTTGGTGAGGTAACTAAGTTAATTACACCTAAAATTGCATAAGTAAGCAATTCAGCATGGTTCCCACTGTTCTATCAAAAATCTTTATGTGGGGTCTTGCTGTAAGTGAAAAGGGGATAATAGATTATCTTAGAATATATATATATATATATATTTTTGGACACCATATGAAGAAACTATAAATTTTCATAGTGTTGAAAATAGAATTCAAGGTAACTAACCAAAGACTCTCATGAACAATAGAAGTACATTTTAGGCGAGAATCTAGATTGCGGAATTTGAGAAAGCAATCAAAATTAGGTATAGTTTCAAATCTCAATATTTGTCTTGATTTTTTGAAATTTTTTATGAAGATAGAAAAATTGATGAGCTTCGTGGGGATATGATTTTTTTTCATTTGGTGCATGAGAACAAAAGTTATGCCCAAATAAGCCCAAAACAGGGGAGAGGGGGCAGCAAAAAAAAGTTTCAAAAATTTGAATTTTTTTATTTTTTATTTTTTTTCCCTTGTAGATTATATTTTTGCCTACCTGGAAAGCTTTGATTCATTCCATTTGGATTTGTTATGAGAAAGTTATAGACAATCTTGATTTTCGGGCAACTAGAGCATCTTCTTGAAAAAATAACTTGTAGGATTCATTTTTTAATGCAATTTTTACAATTAAAAAAAAAAAGATCCATATGGTTTCATTTTCTTTCTAGAACAATCTCTCCATTGGGATTAGTGCATTTTAATTCCATCTTAGAGATATTAGTAATTTAGATTTTCCTTTTATCTTGTACCTACTTCTATTTAACAATTTTTTTAAGAATGAAAATTAATTTTTTTTTTAATTTCTTTTTTTTCCTAGACTCTCAACTCAATTCTCCACCATAAAGATTTAAAGCTCAAAACTCTGTAGTGCAAAAAATTAAAGTTAAGAAGGTTCAAAGTCAAATAACCTAATCCCGCAATGTATCAAAAAACTTGTTTTCTTCACTCTAATTGCACATATCTTGCAATCTGTGTGGTCAAAATTTCTGAAATTGTTTCCACACATTTTCATACTAGTTAGGTGAAAGATCCTATGGTTAGATATGCAAAAAATAAAATTTTCAATTTTTTTTACTCTTTGCTCTAAAAATGATAGTTTTGAGTGATTTTTTTTGTAGAAAAAAGGCCTTGGTCCTTTAGGGGTTAATGACACTTTTGAGGGAAACTTCAATGGAAGTCTAGTGTATAAGAATGAATACAAGGATAGTTATGGATGTTTCCACCACATGCAGATAGGTCTTAAATGATGTAAAACACCATGCACTTAAGCATATACACATATTTGCAAGGGAGGTTTCAAAAGTGGGGAAATTTTCCCATTTGTAGAAATAGAGTTCATAAGGTTTCTATGATTTTTCATTTCTCATAACATAATTACTATGAATTTTTCAAATGAAGATTGTGTTCCACCCATATTGGTTATATAGACCTTTCTACTTCCAACCAAAGGCTAGTTACAAAATCCAGCAAGGGTTGGTTGCAATATTGAGAGTCTTGTAGCCAATCATAATGGGCCACAACCGCACCAGGAAGTATGCCAGCATTAATCATGTTAATTACCTCCTAATTGAAATTATTCCACCCTACGGTGCCAGAATGGCACGGTGATCAGGAATGGGTTGCCTTGGCTCATACAAAAGCGCCATCAGTGTACTAGAGAACGCACTGATGCAAGCTCATTCTGCATGGGAGCAAGCCTAAGGGCGAGCCCGGCAGGGTGAGCTCCGGTGAAGAATGCGCCTACAACGGCGAGTTCTCTTACATTAAGAGTCGAGGGAACTCAATTAGAACGCAGTGGGAACATCGGAATTGGCCAGCCCTGCCGATTCGGTGGCAGAATCGTCCTCACCCTTTCCTATGGCAGATTCTGCGTCCGAACTGTACCTTGAAATCGGCCGAATCAGCCACAGAGGCTCTTAACGTCTTGAGAACCAGTCAAAGCTGGAACCGGTCAAAGCCGGGTTGCCTTGGATGTTGTGTCGTGTCAGTCCAGCTGCGGCCCTTGAACATCGTATGTTCAAAAAAAAAAAAAAAGTTGGGCCCAGCGCCGGGCAGAGAGGCCAACCCCTCCAACCCCTCGGCACTAAGATAAGTTAAGTCCCAGGGAGTTTAAGGTTTCCACCTGGCATCCCGTCACTGGAACCCTGAATCCCCCTGGGACTTAGTGCCGAGGCAACCCCTCGGAACTAACGCCGAGGCTGGCGCCCCATCATAACTTACCTTCTGCTTATGTTGTGGCATTGTGCCCTTCAGCTCAGGATTCTCGAGTGCGGTGGAAGAGGTTCTGTTTCGATCTTTGCCTCTCGGATCCTGCAAGAGAAAGTGCTGGAATCTGGGTGCTTCGCTCCCATTCTTCGACCTCTTCTCTTGCACAGCCACGCGAAATGCGAGATACATGACCCATGAGTTCAGTCTGAAGGTTGTCATGGCGAGATAACCCTCGCCATAGCCCCTCACCAGCCTGCTTCTTCTCTGCTTTGCAAGCCTCGTACTTGGCTGAGAGATCTTTACTTCCAAGCGGGCGGGCGGGCGGGCGCGTGTGCATGTGCGTGTGTGTTGGTGGTGGGTGGTGGGGATCGACTCTTGTTCTGTCAATTGAGAGGTATTTCTGCCGTTTCCAGTGTTTTTTCAGGATCATGATTCGTTTCGGTTTGGTGTCTAGAGGTCTTACAAGGTTGGCAAAATTGTTGGTTAAAATGGAGAATGGAATTCCCCATCCCCCTGCTGTTTACTCAGGCAGCCCTGTATGTCACCGGTTCAAGATCTTCCTAATAGAGACAACTTAGAGCGGGAGGTTCCTGATCCTACATCTGTCCCTTAGCTGTCTAATGCAATATCTTCGACCACTTGTTTAGAACGCAGTGGCAAGGTTTGAACCTCGTATCTGTCGTTATATGTGTTTGGCTTGTCACCCGCTTCTGAGACAGACTCCAAGGGTTTACTAGGTTTACAAGATATTGCACGACGGCTCGACTCGGCTCGGTGTAGTTTCTTTTGAATTTGAACCTTAAGTTTCTCCTCGGAAGGAATTAGGTTTGGAATGTGTTTCTGTTATTCCTAGTCACTAAAGAGATTCTTTCATCACCAAAGAGAGGTTTTGGAAGTGTTATAGTCTAGTAGAGAAGTTTTTGAATGTGTACGGCGCTTGAAATGACAGGTTGGGAGAGGTTGCGTATATATCGTGATGGAGGACATTGTGGATGGTCTGTTAGCTGCGAGTCCAGGGCAGGATCTAATCCTCTTTCCAGCTATCAACGAAGAGGAAATTTTTATTCCACAGGACGGACGTCTGATGCACCTCGGGGGTCTTGCTTTGCCCGGAGTTTTTGAGCCGGTTCTGCAGAACCCAGGTTTGTTTGCTTCACTTTTAATTCATGTTTCCTACCTAGGTGTTCCTACGTTTCATTGCCGCACTTGCGTGCAACTTGGTGTCAACTTAGAACAGAGTGAATTTTGAACTGTGTTAGTGATGGAGAAAAGGGGATGTGATGTGAGAGAGGGTGGGATTAATCTCTAGGCGCTCCAAAATCCAAACTTGGGATGATAAACAGAGTGATGTTTCGTCAAAAAAGTTTGCATTCGTCTGAAGTAATGCTCGGATCTTCTAAAAAGGATGTTTCTTTTATGAGCAATTTGATGAAATTGAGGTAAATTAGGTCTGTGTACAGAAATTTGGTATTTGTGCGCGGCCATAGACAGTGGCCATCATTTCACTGGCACCAGATCTAACATTTCTAATCAATCATTCTAATTTCCGTTTTCCAGGTGAATATCTAATGCGAAGATGTGCACCATTTGAGGAGTTGCCTGACCATTGGGAGGTTTTCTCTGGAAACAATTACCTTGGCGTGCAGCAGCATCTTCAAGAGGAATTAAATGCTCCCGAGCAGGTTGAAGACATGGACAATGATGAAGAAACCATGGACCGTTCAGAAATAGCAACTCAAGATGTCGATGCCATGTCATCTGCTTCTCAACATGTCACAAAGCGTGATGATACAATCACCGACGATTGTCGCCTTTTAAAGGACATTCGATCTTCACCTTCCTCGGTTGCCACAATTGGTCTCCAGGACTCGGCCATGCCGGATGCCTCTCCAGCGGTGTTCGTGCCCATTCTTGAGTCAGTAACCCGCATCAGTAACAACCGTTGAGGTGAGGACTCCCACATTCAATCGCCACATTTGTTCAATTTTTGGTGCGTGAGAAAGGATTCCAACGGAGTAAAGAACACATTATTTGGATACCATATGCAATAGTTATGAAGTTCTGTTGGTAATTGTTCTGAAATGGCTTCTTTGGCAATAGGTGCAGAAGCTGAACATCGGATCAAGTGGATGGCTTGGATCCCTGACAATTTCGGGGTGCCCTTACTACATTGAAGAGTGCCCAGCTGTGGATGCCTGATTACATGAGCTAGTGCAGGCAGAAAGATCGCTCGTAAATTAGGCACGACGATTGTCTCTTGTCTCTGGTTTTGTTAATTCTAAATTGTGTATACATTCATGAAGTCCCACACAAGTTTGATAATTATATAGTTTGGCTAGGGATTTTATGGATAACTTTTATAGGGTACCAAGATACCTCAAGGGCTCTTCAGAATTGGGCCAGGATTTTATGGAGCTTGAAGGTTTGTAAATGAGTTCAAGTTCAAAATTGGGATGTGGCCCCTGCAAAGAAGAACTCACCCCCCTCTTCTGGTGGTGTCTATTCTTTCTCTTCTCTCTTATGAGTTTCTCTCTCCTTCAGGAAGTCATATAGGATCTCAACTCTAATGAGTTTGGGACCAGGTCTAAAGGGAAGTTCAGCTCTCTTCCCAAATAGAAATACTCAAATTCTCGGCTCAACTACTTCTTTGAGCCACAGTCTGAAGCGCCGTTCAGAGCATGGTATAGATGTAAATAGACAAATGTTCATTTGCAAAATTTGCAATGAGCTTGAGGCAGTAGTTAGCCCTCGGTTAGTACTTCTCAGAGGACGAAGCCCTCGGAGCTTTTGACGATTTACATTTGATGATCATCAATGTACAGATATATATTTCAGGAGTACATGCTCTATTGGCTCTTGCTTGTAATGTAGCAAGGGCTGAAATTCAGTTCAAGATTGATATTTGGCGAGTACTGACGAGCAAACATTGACGATATGCAAGTGGCTGAATTGGATGATATTTGCGGTTAAGTTGAGAGAGACAACATGGATTCGAGCTGGTTCATTTTTTGATAGAAAGTCCTTGAAATTGTTGACGAGTTTGTGAAAGAAGTTGTTGACATTACAGTTTATGCCTATCGCTGAGTTGTGCTTGTGAGATTGCTACTAGAATTGGTGTTGGAATTGACTGGAATCTCCTTGGATTGCTACATCTCACTCACAGGAAAGATATCTGTGCCAACGCAATCTTTCTTGGAAGTGGTCGCATTCACTTGTTCAAGGATACTCTATTTGTACTCACTTTCAAAGCTGAAATGGTGGTATCTGTTGTGACAGTTGGTGACTTAACTTATGTCGCCCTCCTGGTGAACAGAAAAGGTCTTGTTCAAAAGTGTCAAAATGGACGCTTCATTTATGTACTTGAAATGCTTAACAAGACACTAAGCGGGTGGGTCTTACCTTAATAGTTTTAAAATAAATAAACTCTTGACCAGGAATTGCAAATTTTGTTACTAATTTGTTCAGTCTGTCAGTCTAGTTGTGAATGAATCAGGAGATGCAAATGATGAAAATAGGGTACATGTAGTCTCTAAGACTAAGAGACATGCCCTCATGCCCTCGAGCGCTTGAATACTACCTCAACCGAGTTTTAAACTGCAGAGGTCTCAAACTTTGCACTTCTCCATCAATTCACACTAAGGTAGCCACACCTAATTTCAACCGCTTTCTAAAACTGACCAATCTAGATTCTTACCTAAAGTGTACTCCCACTATTCATGAGAGTCTATGGTTGGTTTTAGAAACACTTGTTTTCAACACTTTGAAAATTCTTAGTTTATTCATACAATGTCTGAAAAATGCATTCTAAGAGAATCTAGAATTCCCTTTTGACTACCGACAAGATGCCTCAAAAAAATTCCAATATAATAATGGGAACCATGTTGAATTGTTTATTTGTATGATTCTAGGTGTAGTTATTGTACTTATACAAGTGCACATGCCTCAAGTATGATTGGTGAACAATTGACATGTATAGAATTAGTACTATAAGACTAGATGAATTTTGTGGCCTTCGGATTCAAATTCACCTAATGTGGGAGACGAGACATTGTAGACTTGTTTTCTTGTTTTTAGTAGTTCATGATTTTTGTAAGTCTTTCCTCCATTACATAACATATTAACCATGTGAAGATGTTCAAGCCAAAAGTGGCCAATGGATGATTTCCAAGATCATTGTAGAAATGAAGAAATGGACCTATTGAACCAAAAATCCAATTGTTTTTTCAATAAATACCTTGGTAATAGATGTTGTACTTTCAAGGTTAAAATTCCTTGTTGGAGAGTCTTTTTGAGTTCTAGACATTTAGGGTGCCCTATATACTAAAATAATCAAAATATACTATTTAATTTTCAAATGGCCAATTCAGTGTAGGCTTCATCTATATTTTCATTTCCACATGGTATTTTGTAAAGGGATACCTTTCTTCCCTAGGACTATGGAGGAATTAGATACTAGCCTATTGACCCTTAAACAACTAACCAAGTCCGAGGGACTTGGCTTTCATAAAATCTTCATGAAAACTCTTCTAATACTCATCTACATGTGAACTTTTTGATATCATTGTCTTCATCTTCATGAGATGCATCTATCAATCTATGTCTTGGGGTTTGAGTCACAATTAGAATTTGTAGTTTTTTCAATAAAAAGTTTGATAAAAAAAAAATAGATAAATGGAATAGTAGCTTTGAGGTTGCCTATAGCCTTGAGAAGGGTGGAAGCTCATTATTGATTGGTCATTTGAACAAGCTACATGATGCCCATTTAAGAAAAAAAATTGAAATCCAATTTAAATTTGGGTAGCTCTCTAAGGATCAATCATCACGGCATCCTTAATAGACTCTAGTATAACTACCTTAACAAATATAATTGTAATTCTTCATTGCTTTGGAATTAGTATTTGAAATTTCTATCATTGGAAGTACATTAAAAACATACTTTGAATATGTATAAGAAATCTCAAATTTAGACATTAGACAAAGAAAATAAACCACTTCAAAAGCTAGCTAATAGGGATTGTTAAAGTAGTCTTGGGCAAGTGATGCATGGTTACCAATGCAAATTTTACTCCAATTTGCATGCAATTTTAAATAAATTTTGCATTGGTAATCGTGATTTGTCAAAACCACAATGAGTTTTGTCTTTTAGCTATCTTTTAGTCCAAGTGCTTTATTTTCTTTGTCCACTATTTAAATTTGAGTTTTCTTGTTCCTACAATATAGGAGGCAACCCATTCTTGATCACTCCCTCATTTTGGCAGTGTAGGGTGGTCTATTTTCAATCAATTATGAGATGAGTAAGTGATCAAGAATGGTGCATTATGATTGGGCTAGAAGACTTTCAATTTTACAAACAACACTTGGTTAGAAATAGGATGATATATATCACTCATATAGGAGGAAAAACATCTTTAGCTAAAAAATTTAAGGTTATTTTGTTTCGAGAAAAAATCATCAAAAAATTTATAAAACCCCTCCAAACTCTATTTCTATACCTGGAAAATTTTTCCTATTGAAGAAACCTTCCATAGAGATATATGTGACTACATAAGTGGTGAGAAACAATGGGTTGCCTATCTTATTCAAAGTAACTTTTTGAATGTGCTTCCAATGATAGAAATTTCAAATTCTAATTCCAAAACAACTAGTGAAAAGTTAGAGCATTTGCAATGCTCCGTGCAATACATACCATATTGACAATTTGCCAAGCATACACTTGTTTCTGATTAAAATTGCACTCCAATGCAACCATTAATGGACCTCCAATTCCATGGCCTCAGATTGCTACCACCCGGGATGTGCTAATTTGCAAAATATAAAGGGCTTGCAAGTTGGCTTCTTTAGGAATAGCTACTATTGTCAATGCTTTTCAAGCATTGGTTTGTGTGCTAATCAATTCAACCTTCCCTTCACTAATAGAAAACATCATTTTAGTCAACAAAAATCACCTAATGTTTTTTTGTTTTTTTTTGCCAAACAACAAAAAATTTGCATTGATTGCAACGTAGTTTTCAAAAATCTTCATTTTTTGCCACATAGTTATTCAAAAATGTTAGCTCATTTTTGTTGTGTAGAACATTGTTTTCTACTAATGCTTGTTTCCATGAAAAAATGTTTTTTTCTCATTGTAGATTCTTTTCTTTCTTTCTTTTTCTAATACAAAAATTAAAGTCCATTTAACGATTGGATTGCAGGCTTCGCATTGAGTCAATTTTTCTAAAGAGAAAAACCAGCACTACGAAGGCCTTGTGGAATGGCCCACCATTTGCCGTTACAAGGCTTGTATGCCGAGTCTCCATTGGAGATGCTCTTAGAGAAGTTATATTTGGCGGGGTAGTTCTACCGGCCTAATTTTTTTTTGAAACAAATGAATTATACCGGCCTATTGAAGACGCCCTCCCTCCCCTGTCCTTGAAGAGTTAATGTTATGCGTGCTCACTGACAATGTACTTGGTGACTTGGTCCCAGGTCCTCGGTGACACTGCAAACTCCTGGAGAGCTGGATTCTCGAGGTGTTTCGTCCTTGATAGTGATACCGTAACTTAGTGAAAAAGGGAACTGCCCTGGTGATGCCGTCAAATATGATTCCTCTGGTTTCAAAAATAGAATGGCTTAATAATGAAAAACAAGGGATCCAACCTACAGTACAGTACAGTACTGAACATTTGCAGTGCCCAACTGCCCATGTTGCATTGTGATTCGAGTGTCTGCAATTTGTGTTGGTCATGCAGGACGTTACAGTGGTCATTCAAAGTCTGCGTTTTTACTCCGTGGGAAAACATGTCTGGAATTTTTTTCATTTGTCACCCGTGACAAAATTAGAAAATTTTGAATTTAAATTTGGATTTGAAGGTTTTTGGAGAAGGTAGGGCAATGTGTTTTCTTTTGGTTTTCAGACAAATGGTTATGTGGCCTTTCTTTGAAGAAGGTTCTGCATTTCCTGTCTCCTTTATTTTGGGGGATTTGAATTGAATGAGGCCAATTATGAGTATACAATTTTAAATATGTAATTTTTGTATGCAATATTTGTATGTATTGGCTCTGCATGATGGATAAAATGAGGTTTTGGAAACATTGTGGCAACAAGGTGTAGGGCCATGATGATAGTCTGACATTTTTTAACCCGTTTACCTCCTTTTTTTTCTATAGGTGTGAAGCTGCCTATTTTTTTGAAGCAATTGGGCATTTAATTGCCTAAATAAAACATTGGGTAGGAGAGGTAAAGAACATAGAATGAGAGGTGAAGTACACATGATAGTAATGGTATGTCCACACCTGGAGTTTGGTAACTTTGGTTATTTAAAGATAATACCTTTGAATATAGATGAGAAGGTCTATATTTTGTGGAAACGCATTTATTGTGTTGGTTCGGTATAAATTTAGTCATCGCAAGTTATCCAACATTCACATATGCAAAACAACTCCTTGTGCGAATTGCACAAATTTGGAAGCATTGTGTTTTGAGCAATGTGCCATGACCCAAAATTTAAAAAATCAATGCTATCGGTTCCTTGCCCTATGCATTGTGAGAGTAAATGCAAGCTCATGAGTATTGTAGGTTCCCAAGCAACAATGGAGTTGCTTCTCCACAAAGATTGTTACCATGTCTTTCAAGTTAGTGGCACCTTTAAAGATCACACACATAAAATTGTTATTACAAAATTTAAATCTACATTATTGATGGATTTTACTTTTTGATACTCTCGTTGGATCTATTGGAAAGGATGCGTTGGCTTTTCTCTATGCCATCGCTCTTGTGAGCTTGCCATGTCAAATGCCAATTGGATGTGGTAGTTACAAAAAGAACACAAGTGTGCATGGTTGAAGCAACTACAAAATAAAAGTAATTTTTACATTTATCTTTGGTTGGAGGAAGATAGATGTAGGATGCAAACTTTAAATGAACACTTTAACATCATGCATTAGTTATTTATGTAGCTACAATTAACATTTGATATGCTTCTTATTTGAAATTTAGGAAATTCGTCAAAGATAACTTCCCAATTGCCAAATATTGGAACCCAAACTTTGAATTCCACCTCAAATATCATTGTTTAACAAGATTTGTTCCCCCTTAAATTGCCTAATGAATATGTCATTGATCTCAAACAATTTGGTTGTGTAACCAAAGCTTAGATGCTTGATATACAAATGTGTGAGAAAAAATCTTGAAAAAAGACACACATTATAAAACTACGTGGGTTTATTTCTAGGCTCTTTAATTAGTATTTTGTTTTAGTCTTCAAAACTCAATCCCCAAGAGTGGTGATTGTTTTTTTTGCACCTTGTAGGGACTTAAATAGGTGCCTATGGGGTATAATTGTCTTTGAAAGTTCAAAACAAATTCCTTGAGGGTTCAAAAAATCATAAACAACTTAGGGTAGATATGTCTTCCTCTTTTCTTTAGAAGAAAATTTATTGAAGAAAATTTTGAGGGATTCAATACATACAAAAGAATCTAAATTACTACTATCTCTAAGATGGAATTGAAACACACTAATCCCCATTGTGAGATTGTTCTAGCAATCAACCTCTACCATGTGGAATTTTTTTTAAATTGTGAAAATTGAGTTTAAAAATGAATCCAACACATTAATTTCTCATGAAGTTGCTATGATTGCCTAGAAAACAAAATTTTCCATAACTTTCACATCACATTAGACAAAATTCAGCTACTCTAAAGGTTTGCAAGTTCCCTCAAGTTCTCAAATTGATGGAACTTAGCCACAAGAGCAAGCTGACGTAGTTGGAGTTTGGCCACATCAAATAATAATAATAAATTATTTTTTCATTATTATTTTTGAATTATTTCTATTTATAGTTTTAATAATTTAATAATTTCTTTCAATTCTGGCCAAAAGTGTCTAGTTTCCAACATGGAGAACCAGTTTGAAATAACCTTCTAATATAGCTGAATTTATTCTAATGCTTATCCAAATAGAATGAATCATTAGGAGAGATTTGAGGCCTTTACAAGATTGCGAGTTCCAAGGCTATGGGAAATGCAAGAACTATGCCTCTACTGCAATTTGATGTCGCCAAGACATTGCCACATCAAAAAAAATTGAAATTTTTTCTCAACTTCTGTTTGCATTTTAGAACTAATTTATATTATTTTATTTTGATATTTTTTTCTAGCAATAGTCAGTCGTTTCCGAACAACACATGGAACAAGCCTAAAAAAGCCCTCCTATAACCTCAAATCCCCTCTAATGCAAAGCTTTCCATGTAGGAAAAGTATATAATCTATGAGGAAAAAATTCAAAACTAAAAAAATTTAAATTCTTGTGATTTTCTTTTGTTGCTTGGTCTTCTTTGTTTTGGGTTTATTTGGCATAATTTTTATTTCTATGCATCAATTGAAAGAAAATAAATATTTTCCTAATGTTGATGTGAATGTCTATCTGAAAAAAAGATACAACAAATCTTGCTGAAAATGGAGACTGTAGGTACCTACCCAAAATCCAACTTGTAACCTAAGAAGATAATGATCCTTTGGGGGGTAAAGCTTAGTCTACACATGCATAGTTTCTACTAGTAGACAAATTAAACCTCTTCATGGCTTCCATTATTGATATGCTTAGAATGTAAAGTTTCAATACCTTAATGTGTTTGAATAAGCAATCAAACATATTTTCCTTGATAATATTGAAAAAGTATTTTTTTTGAGTTTTTTTGGTTGTTAAAAGGGGATTCTACACAAAATCATTAGAAAAAAATTTGAACCTTGAAAGAGATTGCAACTTTGTTGTTGCAATGGTGCAATAAGGAAAAAAATATTTTTCAAAAATAAATAAATAAGTCATTTTTTTCATGAAATGATAGGGCACCACTAATGCCATGTCATGTATAGCAATTTTCAAATTTTTTTTTTTTCTGGTAGTGTTTTTTTAATTTTTTGCTTTCGAAAAAGAAATTTGTATTAGCACCGTGAAACATTGTGAAATGACCTTTTTTAGGGTTCATATTTTTTGTAATCTAGAATTTTTATAATGCATTTTTAGGATACTATATGAACAAACTATGAATTTTCAAAGTACTAAAAATAGGTATTTGAAAAATTACTTGGAGACTCTTGTGAATAGTGAGAATGAATTTTAGGCAAGCTTGAATACACTAGTATAGGGCTTGCTTAGCTAAGAGCATCTCCTATTGTCTTTCAAATGACAACCTTGAGCACTAGTTGAATGATCCTTGGCTCTGCACATGGATTTGGAATTCCCTACCCTTTGTTAACTAGTGCATTAGATGACTGGACCTCCAAAAGTTCTTCTTCCCTACCAAGTGGACTTTTTGTGGAGGGCTCGCCAAAGGGAAAAGACAAAGTATGAATATTCCCATCATTTCACTCAAGATTCTTTTTTGCTATAGAATTGGTCCTCTTAGACTTAGTTATTCCCCTTGCACCCTTTGGATCCCTACTACAGGCAATTAAATGGCAAGAATTGTTTATTAGATCATTTACTCCTGAAATAGATATGAAGCACCCTTCAAGTTGCACTACAAAAGATCTTCTAATTACACACCTACCAATCACTTAAGAAGGCTTCTTGAACAAATATTGAAGGAGAGAATTAAGAAGACAACAAGGGATGCTCTTACTTCCTCCAAGGTACCCCTTAGGTCATCCATGAGACGCAAATATTCTTTACATTCTTTGCATCTCTCAATTCACCAATTACAACCTTCTCAACATTTATCTTTTGATTCTTTACATCCATAAATTCATCCTTGACATCTTCCAACTCCCACAACTTCATCCATGGATCATACTTTAAATCCCGAATTTCATTCTTCACGTGTACACTTCCATGCAAGTAGGGAGAAACTGCATTTTAGAAATAGATTTGTCTTGTTGTCAAACTAGTAGCAATACAAAAGCTCAAGACTAAAATGATAAAATTATTTTTCTAGAAGTCAGAAATAGCATGCACCCCCCACTTTTTCAAGTACTTCACCCTATAATCATGCCAACAAACTATACCAATTCCCCCTTTGCAAATATTGTACACTTCTATGTAGAGTTCTGGAAAACTTTATGTCTCGGGAGTCTGCCCTAAGGTAGGGACATCCAAAAACCACCATGTTTTAACTAGGGACATTTTCTATTATTCGAGTGATAAATTTTCTATATTTTCTCAAATGACAAGTGATAGGAAATTTCAATGCACCAAAGAACACATCATTTAAACAATACCATGTGCAAAAATTATGAAGCGTCATATATTTTTTAGTAGATGTTCTAAAATTGTTTATGCAAGAATAGGTACATATTGACATTGGAGATGTGCACATCATAAGCATCTCAAATTGTGGGGCTTTAAGAATTCCCTTAGTGGTTCCATATAAGGAAGCCGACTGCATTCTAATCACCCCCCCATTTCCGCCATGTAGACTATAGTTCTTTCTGATCGCGTAGTCAGGAGTGGTGATTAATTGTGGCATAGTTCTAAATGTAGTTGTGGCACATTATGATTGGCTATAGGACTGTCAATATTGCAACCAGCCCTTGGTCGATTTTGCAACCAGCCCTTGGTTGGAAATACAGAAATCTATATGACCAATATGGGTCGAACAAAATCTTAAGCTAAAAAATTCAAAGTAATTACGTTTTGAGAAATAAAATTATGAAAAAATATGGAATCCTTCCCAACTCTATTTCTGTACACAGGAAAATTTCCCCACTCGAGAATCCCAAGTTCCATATATGCGTAATTGCTTAAGTGGTTGCAAATGGGTCGTATGCCTTAACCAACTGAATTGTAAGGTATCCCACCAGGCTCTGTGGAGCCCAATGTAAACCTTGAATACTTAAATGTTGAAATTGGCAAAGCAATTCCCATGCAAAATACAGGTTTGACCATATGTTATGGAGTCTGTTGTCAGTTGACTCTGTTCATAGAAATTGTCAACACTCAGATGGTTTGACCATGGTTAAGAAGATCTCTCTCACAGGAACAAATCGCATTCAAACCAGCCCTGCATTGTAATAAAATCAGATGCCGCATTTGACTCAGACAAGGAAACTTTCATATCCCCAAATTGACCTAAGTTGTGTGCCAAGTTTAAATCAGCTGCCCAAACTAACTTGTGCAAGATACAAAATGCACTGCAGTCTTATTATAGTAGAACCACTTATTGCCAACCACTTAAGCATTCTGTGCATGATCTGGAGCAGTGTAAGCAATGCACATTTTCAGCCATGTAGAATGATAGAAATCATGGGTGTTGTCAAATTTTCATAATTTTTTTTCCTTAAATTCAAATTGTTATGAATTTTGGAAGCCCAAGGTTGACCTGCACCCATCTTCAACATGCAGGGTCTTCCATAAGTGCTCATCCAAAGACCAACTTGACTCACAAAATCAAGCACATGTGTTATGATTGTGATGGCTAAAAGATGGTCCAAAACCAAGAAACTAATGGTTAAAAATCAGTTAGATTTTTGTTGAAATTTTCAATGCCTACATGTTGGCTATGGGGCCAAGTTGGTAATGGGTGGTTCTACCATAGAGTCTTACTAGGGCATCCTCAATGGGAATGGCATACAAGTCCTCCAAATAGATTTCAACTTTTCAATGGTGTAGAACTTGAAAATATTATCAATGGGAGCATGTCCAAAAGTACTTTGAATCGACATTGGAAAACTCAAATTTTGATATTGGACAATCAAAATGAATCTTCAAAACAAATCTTTAGAAGTAAGGTGGAAGACAAAATGTAGAGGCCTTGGCAAATCATGGCAATGGCGTGGCAAAATTTCATGTTGAGTTTTTCATTTCAGATGTAGAGTTTCAAATCTCATATCCTTTTTATATTGTATTTGTACTTCTCAACAAATGTCTCTATAATATAATTGCATATTCCTTATCTCCTCATTAGACATTTTATTGAACAACTTTTGCATGACATGTAGCAAACATGTGAAAGCTAGAGTGTAGTATAGGCAAGAGAATCAATCATTATTATGCTAGGTTTGCTCTTTGTTGTTCCTACTAATTCAGAGTTGTTCTTAAAGTGGGGACATGATCAAACTTATGGATTCATTCCTTCATTCATTACATCTCTACCATCTTTGAGGCCCATGCATCCCAAAATCATACACTTTGATTTTTTTTCTATTTTCTATGATAGCAATTAGATACAATCCATTCTATAGTAATTAAACATGCACATCTCTCTCTCAATGGAACATGAGCAATGTAGATGAATTGATATTTATTCATCTATAATCACGTACAACCATCCCAACACAACAATGCATTCACATAAAAATGGCAATATCACTCCTGTAATTTTTTCTTTGAAGATTTCATTAATCTCCCCAAGTGCAAATTGCAAGGGGGCCAACGAAATTACCACCCCCCAAAGCAATAATGGTATGTTTGCACTTGGTTTTAGGGGTGCTCTTTACAACATGAATCTAGTCCCAAAGTAGGTCTAAGTTCGTTCCTAAGACCCTCAGGAACAACACTCTTTAACACGAAGTGTGAACTTACCAAATTAATCACTAAGATAGCCATTTAAATTGGTGCACCATTACTCTCCAGGGCAGTGTCCTTTCAGAAGAGTTAAGTTAAAACTAAGATAAAACATTTCACTAGAATTAACCGAAGCGCAAGAAATCCTCCACGAATATACCCCCACAGCATCCCCAGTCGGTACCCCCTGCCGGTACCCCCTGCCGGTGTGAACCGTTCCAAAGTCGGTAATCCAAGTCCCAAATCCTGCCACGTCAGTTAATCGAGGTCCCGAGCGCCTCTACGCCCGAAAAGGAAAGCTCCTGTGAAAGATAGGCTCCCTCTCGCGGTAGTAGTAAACCGTAGTGCGGCTGGCTATGGTGGAATTTCCATGCATCGAGCTCCATCGATCTACGCCGCCGCAGCTCGGATCTAAGTCTCGGCTCTTCATTAGCTTGTGGCGGCTGTGAGGCATTTGCGCTTCACGCGGATGGGAGTGGTGGCGAGGCCGGGCGCTCGCGCGCGGGACAGGCGTTCTTGTGCCAGCAAATTTTGAATCACGGTTTGCGCCTCTATCTGTTGTAGAGTCTTTTGGGGAATGTAATGTAGGCTTCGGTGATGAGTTTTTGGCTCTTGTCCGAAAGGAAGAGGCAGTTTCTGTGGCAAAGAAGGTTTGATTTGTCTGATGTTTTGGTGTCGAGTGCGTGGTTAGGTCTTGTTTTTTTAATGGCGTGGAAAGGGGTGTTTTCACTTGCATTGGTGCGGTAGTGGCAAGCTTGTGGTTTTTATGATGTTTGGAAGGCAATGCTGCTGCGAGGGACTGAATTCTGAAGTGCGAGTAGCTCTAGTATCATTGGGGTGTCCGTCGGTTCGGTGAGGTTGGGACTGGCATTGCTCTTTCTAAGGAAGATTGATAAAATTTTGATCGGTGATGCGAGTTTTGACTGCGAGTGCTTTGGGCTTGAGGAAAGGGAAATAGCATTTGGTCAACTGGCCTTTTGGAGTTATTCGTCTTTGGCCTCAGGTATGTAGTGTATGCGAGATGCCAGTAACCTGCAAAGAATTTTGAAGTTTATCCCCTGCAAAGAAATGGAGGCTTCAAATTTGACCTAAATGTGCTCAAGGGAGGTTGACGAAGAGTCTTCTTGTTGGGAAATGACACGATATTCTGCTGTATGACACAATGGCTCCTTTGTTTGAGCTGTTTTGCTCAACTGGTTGTCACATTACGATGGTTGAGCTGGTTGGTCGTCCGCACGCTCTCTGTAATGCTGAGACTGGCTACGGTTTCACTTCCGCCGGAAATCGCTTCACATGAGCTTGTGATGCATGGATAGGTTAGACTGCTAATGTCATCCAGTAGACAATGATTAGGAGGCAGCTGTCCGAATGAGAACATGTGTCTGTCTGTTGTTGAATCAGGGTGCTGTTACTTTTGCGCACGAGGTCTTCGGCGTGCAGAGGCCATTCTGTTATATCGAGTGCGTGACAAGATTACCAATCGCTGACTGCAGCGTACTCTCTACAGCTACGAATCCGAAGTCAAACATGGGGATCAAACATTGTTGCCAGAGAAACGCGGGTTACTTCTGCACGCTAGGCTTGTTCTATGTTGCCCAAAGTTGTAGTGATACGTTGCGACCAATTGGATTCATATGCAAAGCAGGCATGTGATATCAGTAAGCTGCAAGCAGAGGATAATTGTCTGAGGAGGCTTTTGTTCAAGAAACCTTCACTGTATCGGAACGGTTGATGCACTTAATACAGAGGATATGGATCTCGTTTGTATGTTCACTCACTTGCGGCACTCGTTCCAGTGATCAATACATACAATTAATCGAAGCAAACACTAGTTAGCCAAATGCGCAGAGATATCCACTGGCAGCGAAGGGGCCTCAGAGGGATTATGGTCGTGAGGAACGTGCTGTAGCTGACCTCTCAAGACCATCTCACAGGATCCTCTGCTGGTACAAGGCTAGCCATTCAAATTAGCTGTATGATATTACAGGGTTTCTCAGTATCGCTTCTACAATACAGTAAGGAAGTTATAGTGAACACGATTCTAAAAGAGCAGCCTAGAAGTGAAGGGAACCCAAGTAGTTGATGGGCTCAATATAGAAGCCTGATACCTTGAGACAATGTAAGGTACACAAATATGACTGACAAGCGAAATCTGGTGATGGTTACTAAGTGGAAAGAGAGAAGGCCTTGAATGTTGCGAGCTCGGTTATAAACCTGGAGTAGTTACGAACCACGTAAGGGCAATCAAGTAGGTGCCTTCACCTATTTCTTCCGAGTTGCACTGGTGCCATTCGTATATCCGTCATTGGGCTTTACGATTTACTGCTTGAAATTGCCGCAGCATTATATTTCTGGCTTACCAATGCTCTCTTTGGATCTATCAGCAGGGGATGGGTGAGATTGCCTTGAGTGGGCAGCGGTTTAGGCGTTTCCCACATCCATACTCAGGGCAGTCAACAGACCTTGAGCCCTTGGTGAGTACTCAGATTCACTTCATTGCTTGGATATGGATTCTCTGTATCATCTTTTCATGTCTTGAATTCACCGTCCGTGAGGCTTATCTGCAAGTTTGCCGGTTAACAATAGTTGCATCTATTACTTTGGTGCCATTGTAAGTTTACGCAGCTTCAATGCTATCTTTCACAGAAGCTACATTCCTAACGATTCTCTGAGGGCTGTTGATGGTTAATTGTCATTTGTGCTATCCACAGTTGAATGGCAACGTGGAGCCATGGCCTCATCTGAAGGAGCTGCTTCAAAGTTACACTGCAGATTGGGTGAAGGATGAACTTAAGTATGGACACTTTGAAAGTGTGCCACCTCCCGTATTTGAGAATCAGATCTTCGAAGGACCTGACACAGATGTAGAGACAGGTCAGTATCCTGTGCATTGACGGTCCCATTTCCATATCAATGTACGTAAGGGCTATTGTGATGTACGATTCTCATTTCAAGAGGGCACCTTCTTTCTTTCTTTCTTTCTTTGGCATTGCAATGTGCTTGATGTGCAGCCTACTATGCTCATAATCATGTTTTATGTTTATAGAGCTGCGCCTGTCAAACATAAGGCTTGGAAGGCATGGAGACGCCACGGATGATGAAGATCCAACAACTTCGGGGAGATATTCGGGAGGATTATTTTCTGGGCGGTTTTCTGGCAGATCAACAGCAAGTGATTTTCCAGATTCAACCGTTGCAAGAGCACCGAAGGTCAGATAACCCTCTCGCTGAATATTGGAGTTATGATTTAATCTTTGAAGAGGGTCACTTTTGTTCTGGCCTTTGGCTGTGTGAGGGTTTCAGGCGTTTTTGGTGGATAGAATCTGTGATACTTGTTGTCCGATTTCTTACATACAGCACTGAACGAAGAGATACCGTGTGATGTATGCAGCACTATGGTGGGGGCTCACTTCCTCCCTATGAGCCGGTTTTCAATTGGCGTGTAGCACGGGCGTCTGTGTTTGGCCACAGGACACCAGAGATTCCATCAGCACTGTCACTGAGGTCTTCTGAGCTGAATTGCGAACTTGCTTGAGATCCAAATTTTAATGTGTTTATTTTGCTCACATATATGTGACTCTGATCCAGTCTTTTAAACGTAACGTATGTTTCGTTTTATTTCTTATTTGCTGTGTGACATTTCTCCTTGAGAATTTGGAAGCTATTCTAGCTGAGACTTTCAAAGGATACACCTGAGCATGTTCTGCCTCGCTAAATCAACTCAATATTTGATGATCGCAGCGGCGGGATGAGGATTTCTGTGAAGGTCGTGTCTTTGAACATTCTGGCTGGTCTTGTTGGTAAGATTTTCTTCTCAAAGACCTTGTGGTTGTTCGCATTCAGTCCGATGGTGCTTACAATCAACTTTGAAGGTTATCGTTGTTGCTTGATATGAACGTTGCATCATGCAGAGCCATGGTATGGTACGGTGTGTCTGTATCACCGAGAGAAGCGGGAAAAGCTCTCTGAGGATTTTCACTTTCGATGCTTACCTGCAGAGTTTCAAGATGTAAGACTTTATTATATTCTCAGTTCTTGTGTTGCGGTTGTATTTACATTTGTGGGACTTCACCAACGACATCATCGCCGTGGCAAGATCACTTTGATGAAGTGTTTTGTATACATTGTATATACAGGAGGCTGGTGGTTACCAACGGAGAGCCATTTTTTCACTCGAGGCACCGTCACCAGCAGTTTGCTTGTTGGTAGAACTTGAGAAGCATGTCACAGAAGAAGGAGGTGTTACTCCTTCTGTCTACACGCGCAAAGAACCTGTGAGTCTGCTATGTGGGTTCCGAAATGTGTGGAAACTGTGAATAATGTTCTTCCCATTCTCTGTGCACCTCGGCTCACATGATATTGTGACACAATCATTATTATTCTTAAATGAAAGAGATGGTGGCTCTTCACTGTCAAATTTCACTCTTCATATCATGATATGAGTCGGAGCCTTGTATGCTGGACATATGACGTAGGCAGCTGAAGCTGCCTCTTTCTAGTCATTGGACATGAACTTTCTCAATGTACTTATGCCTTCGCTATTTTTTAAGACAACGTGTCTTCAATTTGCTGCTATATAAGCCTCTTGGTTTATGTTCGTTATTAGTTTGGTATTCAAGATGCACAGATTTGGCACGGGTCTGGGGTTGATTAATATCAGCTGGTTTTGCTATTTGAAGGTACATTTGACAGAAAGAGAGAAGCAAAAACTGCAAGTATGGGCCAGAGTGATGCCGTTCCGTGAACCTTTCGCCTGGGCAACTGTAGCATTGTTTGACGCAAATGTAACCGGAGGCGTGGGTGGGTTCTCGTCATCTCCTACAAGCAGTCCATTGCCTCCAGGTATCTTGGGGTCGGCGCTTATGGAGGCATCACTCGATCCGGACGGTAGGCTAATTGCCGATTCAAAGACGGAATCTGCCGCCGTTCCAGTTCTGGTTGATGTCCCAGGCCTTCATCGTGTAAAGGAGAATTATACAGATGAGATGCTTCAGGTAAGCTGTACATTTTCACTTACAGTATCAGACACCAGGGGAAGAGAGTTTTAGGTCGCATTAGTGTGACCCAAGGAAAAAGAGCATCAATAGTTGAAGAGAGTGTGTTTGATTCCTGCCTTTTAAATTGAATACCTCGGTAGCTCTGGCTTTTAAGATATGTAGATAGTTTAGTGATTTGATGGATTTTTCATTTTGACTCAGGACCCTAAGCGCAAAGTGCACAAGCCAGTGAAGGCAACTCTGCGGCTTGAAATTGAAAGGTTGTGCAATGATGATCATGAGGTAGACTGCATCTCTGAATCGGGCAGTTTCAGTAATGGCTCTTTCGATGCGGATTCCCGTTCATTAGGAGGAGCTTCATTGTCAGGGCGCTCCACTCAAGGCCTTGAGTTCACAAAGTCGCTATATAATGGTCATCAAAAAAGTAGCCCTGGACATCGTGATTTGCGTTCAGGCAGTGGGAGTAGTATTGAACTGGGACGATCGGAGGTATTTTCTTACAACATCCAAGGACTTCCTTCACTAACAGACCCAAATTTATATATAGATGGAATGATGACCTCAGAGCGATTCATTCAAGGGTTTCAATTTGATACTGCAATAGCTTCGTCTGAGCTCTTTTGTAAAGCGTTCTTTGGATATTTTTAAGGAGATTGAAGCACTTTTGGAAAGATCTAGTGATTCACAATCCTGATACCCATCGGTCTGATGTGCATCTAATCATGTACTTTCGCATGTGGATATGACAGTTTCGTGCTGTTGAATTTCGACTGGGTCCAAAACCTGAACCGTTTCCCCAGCTGTTGCACTGCCTGTATGTTTATCCCCAATCTGTAAATCTTAACCGAAAGCGAAACATGTTTATTCGATTAGAGCTCCGAAAGGACGATAGCGATATTCGGAAACCACCCCTCGAGGTACGGTTTCCATCCAAGTAAGGAGAATCCATTTTTCGTAGTGTGATGGTTATTAGAATTTCTTGATGTTGATGTTAGTTTTGGTTTAGCTGCTTTTGACAAGTTGCACATAACAGGCTCTTTATCCGAGGGATGCCGACAGCTCAATGCAAAAATATGCACACTCTCAGATTGATGCT
Organism: Straminergon stramineum; assembly: GCA_963920665.1. Classification (NCBI taxonomy): domain Eukaryota; kingdom Viridiplantae; phylum Streptophyta; class Bryopsida; order Hypnales; family Calliergonaceae; genus Straminergon; species Straminergon stramineum. The sequence goes on from OY987266.1 coordinate 9,986,376, forward strand.
AATACCAAGACAGCGCACTTCCACGACGAATTTAAAGTTCAACTTCCTGCCAGTCTGGCTCCTGAACACCATCTGCTTTTCACATTTTTCCATGTGGACCTTCAAATGAAGCTCGAAGCGCCAAAGCCAGTATGTTACTGTGTTTCTATTTTCTTTTCTTTTACTATTTTTTTTTGTCGCCAATGCTACTTGAATTTCGTTTGACTTTGGTTCGGCTGTATTGCAGGTGGTAGTAGGTTACGCTGTGCTTCCACTCTTATTCGCCTCTCAGTAAGTCCCTATCTCACATACTATCAATAGAAATTTGTCTTGATCAGTCGCGTTATTTCAAGTTTGCTTCACTAGTAGGTTTGTCTTCGTCAATCGTAGTACCTGCATTTCTGCTCTATACTGAGTTTTTTGCAGTTTGAGGATTTTCCTCTTTATATTTCGGCTGGAGGTCTCATGTATCTTAGAGCAGTGCTCAAGAATCATCTCATGGGTTGGTTATCGCTAGGGGTTTGAGCATTGCCTTTGATTGATTACTGTTCCATATCGAATGCTAGTATGTTTGCTCACCTTTTCGCGTGGAATTGTGTTGCAGGGTGATTCGGTTGGATGGTACCCTCCCAATTGCGAAGGAGCTGTATCCAAACTACTTGCAAGATAATGTGAAGGTAAGTTGGGTCGCGTTTTTAACAGTGCAAGCATTCTCTATGTAATTTATTCATTCCCTATACTTGTTTTTCACATATTCATCTCATCACTATAGCGTCTAAACTACTTAAGAGTGGTGATTGACGTATGACCTCCTGTGTGGTGCAGGATAGGTTGGAATACCTCGATGATGGCAGAACAGTATTTAAATTACGGTCCCGTTTGTGCTCCTCTCTTTATCCCGTCAATGAGAGGATACGAGATTTTTTCGCTGAGTACGATCGCCATATTTTGCGGACAACTCCCTGGGGAAATGAGCTCATGGAGGTGCGTTATTCAAGACTTTAGTATAGAATGCCTCTGATGTAGCATAAAACTTTGAGGATTTTATGATGTACGTTCCTCGTTCTGCATGTGATTTTGGTTCTGAGGTTGTTGGAATTCTAGGAAGTACCTGAATCTGAAGAACAATCAGTCTCTGTGCAAGGAGATCTTTGAAATAGTTGATTTTTGGAGATATCTAAGAGGCCACGGTCACTTTATAGTTGATGCTGAACCAAGTGACTTGCTATATTCTGACTTTACACTGAAAGTACTTGTAGGCAATTAATGCATTGAAAAATGTCGAAGCTTCATCGATGCTCCAGTTCCTTGAACCCTGTCTCAACATGCTGCTTCGAATGATCGGTGATGGGGGTGAAACATTACAGGTGTTTCATAGTTTTCGGGGTACTTCGTGTTTTGTTCGTTTCGGCAGATAAACTAGAAAATATTTTTGTCTAATATTTCTATTGGCTTTCGTAACTGTACCGCGTTGTCTAGCTGGTTTAACTATTAGGCTGAATCTTGTAGTTTGTCTTAATCGTGAAAAGTCTCTAGCGAGGGATTTCTGACATACTTCTGAATTTTGAATTCGTTGAACTAAAATACTTCAATAAATCTTCAATTAACATTTGTATGTTTTGCTTCTACTTCTTCAATGTCCTTTTTAGGTTGCTGCATTCCGATCAATGGTCAATATCATCACCAGGTACTTGCGCTCCACAAACCTGGTACCAATTTCTATGGAGCTCCGATTCAGGTTTATGCACTTATATTTTGCCCTGACCTATGAATTGCTTCTCTGTTTGCAGGGTTCAAGGAGAAACATCAGATGGAGCTGAGCGTAATCGCTATCTTGTTCATTACTTGGATTTTGCATTCGATGATTTTGGTGGGCGCCATGATCCTGTGTATCCTGGTCTCTGCAGCGTTTGGCGCAGCCTTGCTCGGAGCAAGGTCCATATCTCAAGCCCAGGAAATTTAGTTTTCTTTAGAATGTTGTGGACATGGTAAAACGACCTTGGCCTTGGGTGATTATTCTAACAGCGTTGTTGTAATGCAGGCTAAAGGCTACAGAGTCGGACCTGTTTATGACGATGTCTTGTCCATGGCTTGGGTCTTCCTTGAGTTGATCGTAAAGTCAATGGCACTTGAGCAGTCTCGTACGTATAGTGAGGCTCTTCCTCCAGGTTTGTTCCCGTGTCATCACCTCCTCGCTATTAGTGAAGGTGACCATAAGCTTGACATATTAAATTAGATCGTTTGGCATTATCTGGGAAATGAGGTGTTTTCGATCTTTATAGACGATATGCCAAGGGCATGCCATCTATTGTTTTAATCTTTGAGGGAGGTGAATACCTCGGAAATTGAAGATCCTCTGAAGATTATCTGAATAATTTGTTTTCAGGTGAAGAATTGCCACCGTTGCAGCTCAATGATGAGGTCTTTAAAAGTATCGGACAGCTGTATGATTGTTTGCTGACGGAGGTTCAGGAGCGAGGAAAGAAAGGCTTATACCTTGCCAAGAAACTTAATAGTAGTTTGGGCTTTTTCTGCTACGATCTTCTCTCTGTCATTGAACCACGGCAAGTTTTTGAGTTAGTGAGTCAATCAACCATTAAACTCTTTGTTGCTTATTTCTGAATGGTTAAAACTGAACAAATAATGTGAGCTTGGATCTATTTGACAGTGCTACCTGGAGACGTTTTCATTGGCAATTGCTTTCTAAGCAGAGAATGACAGAACAGGTTGTGTCTTGTTATGGCGTGCTAATTCCTTATAATTCTTTGACAATCTTGTATGGCCATATAATTTTTGACTGACTTTGAAAGATGCTCGCTGAAGTGTACGAGGATCTGATATTCAATCTATGGTGAAAAAAATATCAAGTTTGGTTTATTCATATGGTTTGCATTTTTACTATAATTCAACCACCTTTGACACCTGTGGATCATACCTTCTTATTGACAGATTGATTTCTGGTGCATTTGCAGGTTGCACTCTACTTCAACAAATTTTCAGGAGTCTGTCAGTCAACAATTCATGAATACAAACTTAATTTTCTCCGCATCATCTGTGATCACGACTTATTCGTTGAAATGCCTGGCAGAGATCCTACAGAGAGGTTCGTTATTTGAAATCCTCTTCTTTACACTGGTACCTGCTGAAGCGTATCCCTGTAGTCCTAATTCATTCTCTCTCGCTAACTGTTTTGCACCCGGACTGACGTTGGATGCGCTCGCGCTTGTGAACATACGTCAATGATATGTATTTGGCGTGACTGGAAGACTGTGACTTCCTCTGACAATTTGTTCCATTTGGCTTGTGTCACCAGATGAAAAGACTTGTGTTCTGGGTTGGAGGAGGTTGCAGTCTCTTTGTCAAATTTGATTAATAGACTTACCGTGTTATGGATTGAACTGATATGTGGTAATGGCAGGAATTACTTGGCATCGCTCTTGATGCAGGAGCTATTCATCACTTGGGACCATGAAGAGCCAGCCTTAAAGGCTAAGGTGAACAACAGGCTTGATAATTAATTGTAAACTTGCACTACTTTGATTATATTTTGGTCAATATCAACTGGATAACTGTGTGAAATTTGAAGACTCTCATGGATTGTGCGACATCTTACGCATTGCCTCTCATGCTGAGTTGACAAAGGCTTTCCTGGAACCATCAATGTGCTTGCATTTACAAGATCTAATTTCCTGTTGTGTTTCTTTTTTCTCTCCTTTCTAGGCATGTCGAATATTTGTACAGCTCTTGTGCAAGCATGAGTATGATGCACGGTACCAAACACTGGACGATAAATTGTACATTTCACAGCGTTACTTTGCTTTGGTTGGACTGGTAAGCTTAAATGCATTGTTCTCTTTTATTTCATGCAGTATCTCAGTACTCTAAATCTAGGAGGTCCGACCTTTCAGATACGCACCAATCTGGTTAGAATGAAGTATCTATTTTTCTGGAGTGCTTCACTCTAGCACATAACTAGCAGTGACGTCTCGTATATCTGAATCCTTTGTCACACAGGCGATGTAACAAATTTTCTGCTTTATATCAACCTAGTCAACATATAAGAATCTTTTTTGGAATTGCCCTGACAGATTTTGGACGAAATGCCGGTATTTTATGGCTTGAGCTCAATGGAGAAACGTGAATCCCTGGTGTGTGTGCTCCACATTTTGCGCTACTTGGATGACGCTTCCCTTGTGAAGGCTTGGCAGCAGAACGTTGCTCGAACAAGACTGTTTTTCAAACTGCTCGAAGAGTGCCAAGAGCTTTTTGAGGTTGGGCTTTTATGTTGACATTCACTGTTAATATATGTAGCGGAATATATCAGCATCAACGAATATAATTGAATATTAATGTAGTATGCTAGCAGGTTTTTAGAGCTGAAAAGACTTGGGGCCCCTAATTGTTCTTTCGTTTTTGATGCTTCATGGGATATCATTGTCAGAGATTGGCCAGTTGACTGAAGATAGACTCTGAATATGCAACTTTTTTTATCAATCTGAATTTGCAGACTGTTGATAAATGCGTTCACTTTTGCAGTATAAGAAAGCAGGAGCCGATGGCTTAATGGGTGCAATGCCTGCAAATGAGCAAGGAGAAGGACCCCTCCAATATTCTGAGAAGCTATCTCCTGCCGTCAATCAGTTTCTGGCTGAAGCTTCACGACAAGATGTCAGGGTACGTTTATTAATCAGGATGATTGTACAAATCCTGACGATCTGTCTCCTAGATGTTGATATATTTTCTATTATTATTTAGTCTTACAAAGTTCCCACGAACTTTACATTTGTTTATTCTAGAATCACTGCATATGCAATGGCATGCCCTCACTTCATGCCCTGCAGTTCAGTGCTTGAGGATCTCCTTCTGGTCGATTATTCTAATTCATTTCACTTCAAATTCGACATACTGTGAAAACGACGTTTGTAGAGTATGTTAAATCGTTTCCTTAATTTGTTGCAGCTTACGAAGAGTTCTCCAGGTGCTCAGTGGATAGTGCCACAGGTGAGTCCAGATACCGGCACACTCTGGAAAAGGGTAAGCCCAATTTCTAACAGTTCAAGCAGCCCAAGCCAGCCGCACTCTTTGCGTGAAGCGTTGGCGCAAGCTCAATCAGCTGGAAGAGGGGGAGGCAGACCCCTTAAAGAGAGCTTACATCCCATGCTGCGGCAGAAACTGGTCTGTAGGGCTCTTTGTTGTCCTCTTGCGCTTTTGTTTGTGTGAATTATAAATGCTGCTTCTCCCCTGAAGTACGAAATTGGCCTTGCACTACAAACTAACATTTACTCTGTTGATGCGATTAATGTTTCAGGAGCTGTGGGAAGAGAATCTTAGTGCTTCAGTTATGCTCCAAATTCTCGAAATCGTTGAGAAATTTATGGAGGCCACATCGAGCCAAGCTGTTGCTACCGATTACATCAGGCTTGATTGCATCACCAGCATTGTAGTTGGATTTCTAGGGCGCAGTCAGCCTCTACCCTTTTGGAAGGCTTTCTTACCTGTGTTTAACAATTTGTTTAGTCAGCACGGAGTTACTCTCATGAGCCGTGAAAACGACAGGTTTCTAAAGCAAGTTGCGTTTCATCTATTACGGCTGGGAGTTTTTCGTAATGAATCTATTCGAAAACGAGCTGTTGTGGGTCTCCAAATTCTCGTGCGAGTAAGTTTATTAAAATACCTATATGCTTTCGTAGCATCTTCTAATGCACGATTAATCATCTTCTGGAAAGAGCTGTAGTTCGCAAATTTTTTTACTACCTGAAATTACAGCTTTAACATAGGTTGCAAGCGTAGTGTTTTAGTGACTTGTTTATCGTGCAGCTATTTCATTCTGTTATTGCCAACTCATTTCAACTTTCTGCAGACTGCTTTTCATTTTTTTCAAGGCCTCTCTCGTCTGCGCGTACTGCTCACAATCACATTATCGGAGCTTATGTCGGATGTTCAAGTAACACAGCATCGAATCGATGGATCCTTGGAAGAAAGTGGTGAATCTCAGCGCCTTCGCAGATCGCTGAGACAGATTTCCCAGGAAAACATCAGTTCAGATCTTCTTCGAGAATGTGGCCTTCCTGAAAATACACTCACGGCGATGCCAGAAGGAGGATGTGATCAGAACTGGAGTTGGGCAGTGGTGACCGAGCTTTCCAGCACTCTGCTGAAAGCTGTTGAGGCTGCTGTTGGACATGCTCTACTGGTATTCCAGCTATCTTTTTCGTGAAATTGGAAACCACTGTGATGGTTTCTCATCTTTTTTTGTTTTTTATGTGACTTTATCAAGTGTGGATCTGGCAATTCCTTGAAGTCCTACCTGTTTGAAGATCAAAATACTTGACTGTATATTGTTCCTATCTATTGTTTGTCTCTGGACGATTCTATGACTCTCCAAAGTCAGAAAGGTGCACTTGTGTCCTCATACTCTGTTCTGGTTTGGTGCAGGGGCCTGAAGTCGTGACCACCGACAAGTATGCCACTGCAGAGGCATACTATGGTCTTGCCAGGGCGTACTCTAATGTCCCGGATCTACATATTATGTGGCTTCTTTACCTTTGTGAAGTTCATCAGGGCAATCAGTCTTATGCAGAAGCCGCTCAATGTGCGGTTGCTGTTGCGGGTGTCATTATGCAGGTATTTGTACTTGTAAGCTGTTGGCCAGGATGATAAGAATCGTCATTAAATGCTGCTACGTTTTTCGACTTGTGAATTATGCATCGTCCCCATTGTTGGGATTCGGGTGTAGTTTGGTTTTCTGAGGTTTGGTTTCTCTTAATAGTTTCATGTTTTAGTTTGTTCATTAGCAATTCTGTCAATATTGTGTACTCGTAACAAATTGTCTGTATTTGACTATACAGGCCATAGTAGGAAAAGGAGAATTGATGTGGAGTAAGGAACATGTTGATGCTCTTCGAAAAATATGCCCTATGCTTACTGGTGCAAGCTTTGGTGAAGCTGCAAGTGCTGAAATAGAAGGCTATGGTTCATCTAAGCTCACGGTGGAATCAGCTGTGAAGTATCTCCAGCTTGCTAACAAACTTTTTGTTCAGGCCGAGCTTTTTCACTTTTGTGCTGGTAAGACTGGCACTTTCTTTGGTTATTGGATGTTAAACCTTGTTCATTGCCTCCGTATGCATTTTGGGGGAATACTGATGTTATCATTTGCTGCTGATCTTGTTCAGGCATTTTGGAGCTTATCATCCCTGTTCATAAAGCAAGACGTGCTTATGGACAGCTCTCAAAGTGCCACACTAATTTGACCAGCATTTATGAAGCCATTGTAGAGCAGGAGTCTAGTCCAATACCTTTCTCAGATGCCACTTACTACCGTGTGGGTTTCTATGGTAAAAGTTTTGCCAGTCTAAATTGCAAGGAATATGTTTATAGAGAGGCAAGGGACGTGCGACTAGGAGATATAATGAGAAGCTTGGGGAATATTTATGAGCCGAGAGTGATGGAGGGAAAACAGTCTTTGCATATTATACCCGATTCTCGGCAAGTGAATGTCGAAGACCTTCAACCAGAGATATGCTATATGCAAATTACATCTGTTGAACCTGTGACGGAAGATGAAGACTTAGAGTGTAGACGAGAGAGACAATCTTGTAAACCAACAGCACCAGTGAGTGCTCGGGTTTTCAATCGGTTCCTGTTCGATACCCCCTTCACGAAAAATGGCAGGTCGCAAGGAGGTTTAGAGGATCAATGGAAAAGACGCACAGTGTTATGGACAGAGGGTCCTTTCCCTGCCCTTGTGAATCGTTTAACTGTAGTCAAGTCAGAGTCCCGGGAATTTTCGCCAATTGAGAATGCTATAGGCATGATTGAAACCCGTACAGCTGCTTTAGCCGGGGAGCTTGATGACCACCGTTTGAATGAAGGTGACCACCTGCCTCGGTTGCAAAGTCTGCAACGGATATTGCAAGGAAGTGTTGCAGTGCAGGTAAGTCTTGGAAGTGCTCAGCGTTTGATTAGCATATTTAAATTGTATCGGACACGGTTTTGAGCGAGTTATTGTTTTGTCCTGGTTTTCTATATTGCAACCACTAATTATGCTTTAACATTTATTGCGATAAATTTCCTTAACTGTTTCCTTAACCTTCAAAATTGCATCTTTTATGATGCACTTGTTGTCTTGCAGGTTAACAGTGGTGTACTTGGGGTGTGTGCTGCTTTCTTGTCTGGAGAACCTGCAACAAGGCTGAGCTCCCAGGAACTTCAGCAACTTATTGCAGCACTACTGGAGTTCATGGCTGTGTGCAAGAAAGCGATTCGTATGCATGCGCGACTTATAGGAGAAGAAGATCAAGAATTCCATTCGCAGCTTGTGATTGGGTTCCAATCTCTCACAGCAGAGCTCTCACACTTCATTCCTGCCATTTTGTCAGAGTTGTGACGCCTGGAATGCTGTAAAGTGCAAGTGTTAACGAAGGAAAAGTTCCAACTTCGGTAGTTTTCTTGAACTGGCTGCTATCTTAGACTCGTCACAGGGTACATAGGTTAGGGAGTTAATGACATCTAAGTCATGTGTTCAACTCCTTAGGTGGTTTGAGAAGGTGACATTGTCACTCCAATGCAGGTCGTTCGAACTAGTTTACAGTTTAAAGAATTAGTGGAGATCAGTGCAGCCTTAATCTTTTTCACCGTTTTTGACATAGTTGGATAGAGCAGGGCGCTGCTCTGACAAGTTTCTAACAATGTGTTATTGGTGCGCTCATTGAGTAGTTCACGCCCGATCCATGGCCCAAGGTACAACTGCCTTCGATAATCCCTGTACTGCTGGAAGTTCTGGCTCCCAACCAATGGATTCGAACACTCAGCAATCTTTGTTAAAAGACAGATGGTCAGGGTTGGTGATTTTTAATTAGTGACATTACAATTCGTTTTGTACCCATTTTTGTATCAATATAGAGGCAATTCTTTTGGTCTTCTGCCAATTTTAAAGCCAGGTTTGATGCAGTGAAATCCTCGTACACGTGCTCATGTCTTTTCAGGTGTTACCAATATAACTTGAAATCTGTCACTTAAAAATGTCTTTACACATGGTGCAATATGGCTGTAAAGTAATAGAGCCTTGGGTGAATGGTTTTAAGTAATTTTGATGGTGATTCAAATATTGAAATGGTAATGTGCTAATTTTGGGTTAGCTTCAATACAATTTGTGTCATCATTTTTACACATTTAGCACAAAACCATTTCATCCCAAGGTGGATTTGTACTAGTGATTGGAAGAGTAAAATGTTTAAACTTGGTGCATTTTCAGGCTTGCAAACAAAATGTGAATCATATCATCAAAACTTTGAAGTTGTAGTTTTAACCCTTGAAGTTTATCATATTTGGAGGCCCAATACTACTTCAAAATACTCATCTCTAAAGCAGGGTCAATGTCTTCATCAATGTTTATTTTATAACAAATCCAACCATAGGATCCTTTGGTTAACTTGTTCAAGTATATAATCCAGAAATTTTAGAGTAAAATTCCCCATTGATTGCAAGTTCAATGTGCCTAAACTTCAAAATTTAGGCTTTTCTAGTCCTTCCAAAAGGTGAAGTTTTATCTTTCAACATATTTAGAAAAAACAATGATATATCCTAGAACTTGTGCATTTTAGTCAATATGTTGGAAAATGTGTTGAAAATACATGTAAGAGAATTCAACCAAAAGAACTTCCATATTGATCTTTAAGAAAATTATAAAATAGAAGGTGGTATTGAATGAAAGAAAAAACTAATCTACTAATAATTTTAACAAAAAATTGTTAATTGTTAATTCTAATGGTAAGAATGTTCTAGTAACAATTGATAACTTCTATATTTTTTTATTTGACAATTTCCAAAATTGAGAATAAAAGACAACTTCTACCTTCATTGCCCACAAAATAAAACTCCTCGTACCTTTCACCTCATTCGTTGGAATGGAATGGTTCAAATGATTTTTAGTAGCTATCAATCTATATAATCACCCAAAAAGAATGAATCTTTTTTAGATTATATTTTTTGATACCCATTTTGCATTGAAATCAAACAAATCCTTCTAATTTTTGTGATATTTATTGGAATGATGAGAAACAAAGCTACTCATGTAGATTATAACGAGCAACATCCATTCTAAAAAATTCAAGAAAAAATTCCAAATTATGAAGTCAATAGGGCTTGTCCAATTTTCCAAAATTCCAAAGTGAATTCCTTGGTCTTTTGGGGTTTAAACCATTTGTTCATTAAAAAAATTGGCACGTGTACGAACAAACAAAAGTTTTGAAAGAAAAGATTAACTTTGAAGCCATAATCAAGCATATATAGGTATAGGAAATTCTAAAATTTGTCAACAAAGGAGATGGGACATAATAACTTAGTTGCATTCAAAATCTTTAAGTTTAAAAGTTGCTCTTACAAAGAGTTAAACATTTTGGTCATGTAACTATGCACTATGCTTGTTCAAATCCCTCAAGATATGCCTGATACTTGCCTTGTCCCTCATCAACCATATTTTCACTAGCTTTAAGAAGTTCAATATATATAAGGCTTGGCTTGACTCCTAAATGCCCAAAGACTTTTTGAGCTTCTTAGAATTTGCTCAAAATTGAACAAAAAACTCAAGTTTGAATAAGTTTTATCAATTTAAAAAAATCATAACTATACAAATACAAACTAGACATGTCACTAGATCACATAGGAAAAGAAAATATAACAATATCACTTGTGGATTGAAATATTATAAAGTTTGATCAAGAGGGTGTTAACACTTCAAAAGTGATTTGAAGTCTTAAAATCTTTTTTTAACATGTTGAATCTATTATTGAAGCCATGAAAAAAAATTGAGGTTAACCCATAAGTGAATGTAATCTTCTCTAGAATTGGTGATTTGAGAAAAATCATTATAAAGTGTTATTTTGAAAAATATTTTGGAATTAATATACAATTAAAGTTATAGACTTTAAGATTTAGAGTCGATCCATACAATTAAATTCACCAATGCTATCACCAATATCTTTTTATAAATTTTAAAAGGAAATATCAAAATTCCTTCTAAATTCAAGTACAAGCAAAATATTATCATTTTTTTGAGAAAAATTTGTTGGAATGGATTTGAAATGAGGTTATCTTGACATGATGGTTTTTGGAAATTTTTGTGTTCCTAAAATCTATGACCTCATTTTTGCAAATACACTTTTGACTATAGAGTAAATATAATTTTGGCTTAGTCAACCACTTGACATATTTACAAATTTATTATTTTAGAAAATATGTATTCTAATAACACCAAATCTAACCACTAGATGGGACAACAACTTGATAAAATATCTCCACAAATTAGGATGACTTTCATCCAAGAAATAATGATGATGAAACTTGATCTTCAATTTGTTTGTTGTTAAGAAAGTGGATGTCAAAGTGCTTAGGGGTTAAGGCCTAAAATGTTGGGTTGGTCCCCATGGAAATCATCCATTCAAGTATTGTGCAAATCATTTAATTTTAAGATCCCAAGAGCACTTATTGAAGGTCAAACTACTATATAAGAGCTCCCCTTCTTACACAAAATTCGAAAGATGAATATCTACACTTCTATCTTGTGTAGAAGGGTTCTCTATCAAGCATAAGACACTTAGTGTCTGTGGTGTCTTCTAAGGGTTAGGCCGCCATGTCGTTACAAGGTTAACCCCTAAGCGCTCCAACGTCCATTTTTTGAACAATAAACATATTGAAACTCCAGTTTCATCTTCATTATTCTTATTTATTGCTTGGATGAAAGTCATCCTAATTTTTCTAGATACTTTATCAAGTCAATCTTGTTCTATCTAAGGATTGGATTTGGAATTACCAGAGTACATATTTTTCTAAAGTTACAAATGTGCAAGTATGTCAAGTGGTCAAATTGCATTGACTTTAGTTCAAAATGGGATTTGCCAAAACAAGGTTCCTAGATTTGAAGAACACAAAAATTCCAAAGAATCACCATGTGAAGAGAAACTCATTTCCAAGCCATTCCAACTAATTGTACTAAAAAAATGATAGTATTTTGTTTGCAATCAAATTTTGAAACTATTTTAGAATTTCTCTTTCAAAATTTATAAAAAAAAGATTGGTAATAGCATTAGCGAATCTAAATGTACAAATGGAATCTACAAATCAAAATCTACAACTTTTGTATGTAAGGTAAAACAACCTATTACAGACCAAATGGGGGTTTTGCCCTCTTGTCAATTCTGAAATTTTCTACTTTTTTTTCCAGAGAAATTCAAGTGACAGAAATGGCAAGAGCATTTGAAATTATATTTTTTTGACAAAGTGTGAATTTGTTATGAATTTTTTTAAGTGTTCAGCCCATCATAGCCTGTAGACTACCCCAAAACCAACAAAAACTGATCCATAACACTCATCTTACTTACCTATTACAATCACAATATTTTCTAACAGAGAAGACTTGAAAAAGGCACTTCCTTCAATGAACTAACACTAAAAAACTGAAAGTTCCTATTGCAGTACCTAATTACTCCATTCCAGTTAGCTAAGACATTGAATGTGGCCCATATCTCAAAAATTAAAAGAAAACTGTAATAGGCTCATTCATAGAGTTCCGTAATGGACAAAAGTTCCGTAATGGGCTGTTTTACCTTATATCAATTCCAAAATATGCTTCCAAATTGCACTTTATAATGTTTTTTCTCAAATCGTCAATTCTGGAGATGAATCTGGACATTTAGGGGTTCAAACACCAAATGACACCCTTATTTTTGTACCCTGAAATAAAGATTACGTACAGTAGAGAATGAGTTCTTTCTAAAAGAAATATTTGCAGAAATAGTCCAGTCCAAAGTCCCGGCTTGTCTTTTTACTCTACGTTGGATCCAGAGCCCAGGGAAAGAATATTTGATTGTTGGCCTATGAAATCCGGTCATGTAAAGTACCGAGGGATTCTATGAAAATGCAGTCCTCTGATAAGCTTAAGTTAGTGTGAAGCCTAACCCAGCCTGACTCACCTGCAAAGGAGCTGATTGAACGGAAAAATTTGAACGGTGCACAATTAGATCACACAGATGAGTAGATTAGGTCCATCCGCACATCAAAAAATTCTACAGTAATCAAAACCAAGATTCCTTCATGATATATTCCACACACCTAGATTTCCCTGTTCAAATCTAGCCACTTCCCAAGAAAATGCAGTAGCTACCAACCAGGTAGCCTATGTGAGGGTCAGATTTGGTATACAGTAAGTACTTTCTTATCAAAAGTGTCACATGTCATCTTGTGATTGGTTTGAGGTGACTTGGAAATTCAATAAGAGTACTTCCTTGTCATCATTGTCATGGACAGTACTCATCTACATTCTTTTCCAAAGATGCATTCAACTAAAATACACTCAAATCCACTTATTGATACACTCCAATATCTCATTCTAGAATATTCTTTGGATATGTCATAAGGTGTTCGTATAGGTGGACACCTACCACTTGTCACATTTTGAATACAAAAAGAGAAGACCCGTCATCTCCATGATGGGTTGTGAAATATTAGTGAACATGTGCATTACCCCAAGGTAACTGCACCTAATTTCAACCATCTTTGAAAACTGCACACTCTAGATTCTTGCCTAAAATGTACTTCCACTGTTCATAAGAGTCTATTGATTGGTTACCCTAAACCCTGTTTTCAGCACCTTGAAAATTGGTAGTTTATTCATACGGTGTCCAAATACAGGAAATGAGATAGAAAAGAAAGGAAACCACTTAGAATTGACTGTAGGTTACTATACTAGGGTTTAACTTAGTGTGGATAAAAAAAATAAATTGGGGCACAAACATGTGATTTTCAGTTGCTGTCGCACTGACGTTGTGATTCAACCAGGAATTCGGGACAATATTACAGTAAGAGTGAAGAAAACTAAATTAACTGAACATTCGCTCCAGAAACTAAAAAGTTCATGGAATGGATCAGTCCTGCAGCTTACTGGTAGCAAATAGTACAATGATTTTTCGACAAATCAGGATGACGCATCGGCTGTCAAATTCTCCACAGAAGCAGGAATTCCTGCCACGTCCTTCAGTGGCTTCCATTTGTATTTTCGCCTGTGCAAAAAAAATTTCATGAAAATCAGAGAAGACAAGGCAGACGGAATTGTTATTCAAGTAAATACGTTAATAATAAGAAAAATTCAAACAATCCTTACAATCAGGAATCAGACCTGCAACTTGATAGAGAAAGCCATTCCAATAAAGTAAGATAACTTAGTCACTGAATAACTGAGCAATGACCCTGACTGCTGACATAGAGAGCATCGTGACAGAACGACACGTGTAGCTACACTGCGAAATATCGCTCCTCGTGTCCAGGCCCCTGCACGTCTTACCAGATTTTTTTCCCTAGAATCAAAGAATGCACCTTTTGTTACCAACCGGCCTTCCCTTTCCCCAACAATTCAGGTAGACACAAAAATCTCAGTTGGAAACACATCCATCATGGAGGTGCAATCAGCTGGGGGAGGACTTGTCACAAGGTGTACCCACAACCAACAGGGAACCTAAAATTGACACTTTGTACCATTAACATACGTTTGAATGCCTCTAAATGTACGTTAGGACTGTAGATAAGTGAGTGAAACCCTTCTAGGGTAGACTTAGGGCTGTAGATAAACATAAAGGAGGCGAGATTGAACATTACATCACAGAGGTACTTTACTGGAAGCGTACTATAAGAGTAGTCAAATCCTCATTAGACACGTATATCCAAAAATCAATAATGAATCTATTTTTGACACAAAATATACATTCAAGGTCTTGAATGTACGTACGTAGTGAGGTATGCATACCCAAAAATGTAGACACTGAATCTAAAACCAACACTGTGTACGATTTGGGGTATGCTTACCTCAACAAGAGTACCCTTGCTACCCCACCCATGAGTATTGGAGAGTCGAACTACTACTCCAAACAGACTTGTCATTCACAGTGATCTACGGACCAGCGTTGTGATTACTAGTATTATACTTATTTCATAGATCATACACCAGTGACATAACTATGTAAAAACATCTGAAGAGAAGTAACGCATAAAGTAATTTACCAGGTGCCGCATTCAGCAATGACCTTCACCTTGGGTCGAATGGCTGGGAGAAGTGCAAGGTACTGCAGCTCTGACTTAGATAGCACCTGCAGACACCGAGGCCACTTTTTATGGAAAAATTCAACTGCCAGGGTCGTCTCCCTTGGAGATCCCACTGGTGCACATTCTCTTAAAACTCATGTCAAACTTAAGCTCATGTGCTGCAGTTTTCCCAATGTGATACACCTAAACCTCTTTATTATCACCCTTCTGTAGAATCACATCCTTTGTGATTTACCCAAACCCTAGGTACTAATGTGAAAATATGCATTTTGAAAATGCACTTTGTAATCTCACTATTTCACTTTGTTGGCTATAGACGAAATGGGAGGAGGCTTTGCATTCACAAAAGCTACATGTGAAAGTTTGAGTAAGACTTTATTCAATAGGCAAGCTAATGCTACAAGGACAAAGTCTCTCGTAGTGTAGTTGCTTGTTATCTCATCAAAAATTACGTACAAGTATGATAAGGTGGAGTTTAAGAAGTGCAAAAAGGTCTATACCACCTGTTCTAATCCCAAATACTTCTTCAATGTCCCTCTTTATATGCAATAATATTAGTCACAATGTTGTAAACTCCATATGATCATAAGTAATTTGGGTGCCTTGATTGTATGATTTAAGAGGTTTGTGTATTCTATATTATATTCTTGACATATGAACAACCAAGTTAGATTAATACTTACCTTTGCTTCCAAAACCCAAAGAACTATGCCTTTACAATTCTTAGGCAATAGAGATAGACGGTAATCAATCTCTGGTGGACGATACCATCGTACAATAGCTTGCTTTCCAAGATGGGGCTACAAAATCCAAGTACATTTGTTACTCCTAAGTGCCTAAAATGTCCAAAATGATTGCATCCATATCAATAGGAGTTGAAAGAAATGATTTAGAATGCATCAAGGAAGGTAACAAATTATACTAAAACAAAGAAGAAACCATGTCCTACATTTTTGAACATGTAGAAGTTACTATGACTAGTTATGAACTTTCAAAATGAACTTCCTATTTTGAGTTTAGACATTACAAATTTATGGGTTTAATTTTCCATTACAATACTTGCAACAAATCTCAAACTCTTTAATTCAATTGCCTCCCTTCAAAAAAGATGGTGTACATAAAACCCTCACCCCCTGAGAACCTCTAGTATGTTTTTATAGTTTGAAGGCTCTAGTAAGTCTGATTTAAGCCTTTAAAATTCTTAGATGAAAGTGATAGCAAGTTAGTTGTTCACAAATCTTAGAAATGAAAAGAAAATGAAAAAAACAAAAGCCATACAAATGAAATGATGTAATAGAGAAAATACAATTCTAAAGTGGAAGCCACATGTATGGACTAGTCTCATAAAGAGAACAAAATTCTAGAGAAGAAGCCATAAAGAGAACATAATTCTAGAGAGAGCCACATTATGAATGGAATTGTCATATAGAGGGAATAGAATTCTAGAGAGGAAGCCACATGGATGGACTAGTCTTACGGAGATAATAGATTTGTAGAGAGGAAGAATTCAAGCAGTCCCCCCCTTTTTTCCATTCTATGACTAGTCTTACGGAGATAATAGATTTGTAGAGAGGAAGAATTCAAGTGCAGTACCCCCCCTTTTCCATTCTATGATTTCCATTGCGGGGCTCCCAAAACCTAGATGAGCCTATCAATCCTACCCAAGTTTGCAAAACATTTTTGTTACTTTGGTAGTCACATTTGAGTTCCTGGCGATTTACAGCAAATTTTCACTATAGGAAGTCACAGAGCAGCCTTCTTCTTTCATTTTATCTACGTTTTCACTGCGGTGGCTCCAAAAACTGAGTTGAGGATTTTTGCAAAACATTCTTGTTACTTAAGCAGCTACATTTGAGTCTCTGACGATTGAATCTCTCACAGCAAATTCCCAACAAAATTGCAATAACAGCTCCCTGAACCATCCTAATTCCTCCTTGCATTTCCTGTAGGTTTGGTGGAAGCTTACAGAGAGCCCTGGTGGATGCTTCTAGAGAGTTTTTGGTGAATGCTTACAGAGAATTTTGGTGGATGCTTACAGATAGTTTTGGCAAATGCTTCTGGAGAGATTTGGTGGATGCTTAAAGAGAATTCTTAATGGATGCTCCTAGAGAGAGTTTTGGTGGATACTTACAGAGAGTACTGGTGGATGCATGTAGAGAGTTCTGGTGGATGTTTATAGAGAGATTTGTTGGATTCTTATAGAGAGTTCTGGTGGACGCTTAAGTTATAGAGATTTTTAGTTAATCCTTCTACAGAGTTTTGGTGGTGGATGCTTACGGGTCGGACGCCATGGACTTTGGTGAGGTAGGACTCCGGGTCGCCCAATCCCCTGGCGGAGATGTTCATGAAATGATAACCCTCGCCCTTCAAGCGCGTGACGTACCGGCCCTCGTAACCCCCTTCCGCAGGGGCATACACGGCGAGGGAGCCGTAATTCTCCACGTCCGCCACCCAGTCGTCCAGGTCGAAGCCCAGCAGGTCCCCGCCCACGAAGTCGCCCAGCCCCGCACACTCCACAACCTGTCGCTCGGGACGCAACGGACTCGGAATCGTTGCAACACGCAGCGCTCGCCCGCGGAACGATGTCTCAGGCGTGGATTTTGAAACCCTAGGGGCAAATTGCACGCTACGAGTGGTGATGGGTTGCAAAGCAACCTGCCAAATGAGAACCCACGAAATTTTAGGGATGCAATTTGGGATGCAGGGATGCAAGTTTGCGATGCAATTGCTGGGAAGAATTGCAAATGAAGAAACTGTAAAGGGGAGTGCCAGAAATGTAGTTGCTCTTTGGAATGAAATGGATATGAAGCCCTTCAATCTTGAGCAATTGCTTGGAAGGTTCAAGATTAGATCGAAGTTTGATGAATGAAAACTCTCCGTAAAGACCCACTACAGAAAAGGAATTGCTGCATTACGCCGACATAACCTAGCTCGAATTTCGACAAAATTCGCAAGATAATCAGAATGAACGCACGAGTGGTCAATCCCACCAGCGAAAATTTGAGGACTCCGGCGAAGATTATCACGTTGTACGGTGGTTAACAGGGACACAAGTAAGGCAAAACCAGCAACCAAGAATTCGCATTTCCCAAGTTGTGGAGACGGATAACGAAGTCAACATTGAATAATCTACCGGCATGGAAGAATTGAAAGTCTTCAATATTCACATGTGCAATGCACTTCATTCCACGAAGTTTGAAAACCCACAATTGCCAATGCCAATGCGAGTGCGCGTTTCCCAAGTTGCACCACACTCGCAAGCAGAATTTCGTAAAGCTCACCTGTGCAGAAGTGGAGACCGCCATAGCTCCCGACATGGTCCTATTAGCACACCCCAAAGCCTCCATCCATCAAAAATCCCGAAACGCGAAACCCAAAGCTCCTCGGAAACCTGCACTACCTCACTAATTACAACAACTGAAGCTCAAGAACCAAAGCTTCAGTAATCGCTACAGCAACAAAAAAATGCTTGGACGGCGACCTCAGGACTCGCCAGAGGATGAGCTTCCCCCTGTGGCCCACTCACTTCTGATTTCGATGAACGTCTTGTGCGTGCCATGCGGAATCTCTATCCATTGCTCAAAATGTCATATTCCCCCAAAGATTCCGAGGAATGAGGGATTGTGGGATGCAGCAGTGGTTTCTGTCCATCCATGGCGGTTTTAGGGTAGGGGGAGGTTCCTGCGCCAGCAACGCTGCACTTGTCGCCGTCGAGATTGTTGCCACTAGCGAACAAAGAGCTCGGATGCTGCCTTAGGAGGTTGGGTAAGCGAGGTGGACATTCTTCTTCTTTCAGCGTTGCCGCTGCCGCTGTCTGCTGCCTGCTGCCCCGTCTGCATCCGATTTGAGTGCCACATTCTTCATCGGTTGAAGACGCAGCTATGGTAGCCGAGCGCCACATTCTTCAGCAAGGATTGTAGAGTTTGGTTGTGTCCTCATCAAGCGTTTTGCTGCTTGTGCTTCGCCGAATGTGTGAGCAATTTTCGTTGTGACAACCGTCTTGGCGGGCCATGTGGCGCGGATCGGTGCGTGTTTAGTTGTTTTTGAAGGGGTGGAGAGGTTGCCGTCGTGTTGTTGTCGTTTGCATTCTGTGTGATTGTGCTCTGCCGGCCTAAACCCCCGGTGCCGGCCAATTTGACTCGTGCATTTAGTAACTCTGTTTTGGGGACCTTACGAGAGGACTTTGATGGGGAATGTGTTGGCATTGGAGTCAGAGTGGATGCGTGAGCGTAGGATTTCGAGTTTTTGATGTAAGAATGGTGTTGTTTTCCTTTCTTGTTCGCTTTGTGAGAATCGTCGTGGTGTTGCAACAGGTGGACTAGGGTTTGGTAGGATCTGTGCGTGCAATCGGGTTGGTTTGACGGAAACAGGAATTTTGTTGACTCCTGACTCAATTCGTGGCGACGTTTGGGCGTGAAGGGAATTGGGGAGTGGTTTGGGGTGCACATTGAGATTTTTTCCTGGAGTGGTGGCCACGGATGGAATGAAATGCGATCATCCACGCTTGTCGCTCAAGCTCTGCAAATGTCGGAGGCAAGGTTTCACGGGTCATGCAACAGGGGCTCCGTGAGTCTGCGTGATCACTTGTGCTTTCGAAGCTTGTGGCGCTCTGTGTAGTTGCGGTGGTGAAGAAGGTCTTATGGGAAGTTTGATCGAAACGTGAGTGGTCTCATTGCATCGGCATCATCTCTGTCTCCCGTAGAGGATCAAACTCTGTGAAGAAAGGGTCTGGCTGCCTGGATTTCTGTGGTGATGGTAGTGAGGCCGGTGATCAGCGCTTGCAATTTTAAACACGTTGTAGATCTGTGAAAATTAGAAGGAAAGGCGAGCCTGTGACGGCGATTGGGAGCCCTGGAACTGGATGATTGCGTGCCAGTGGAAGCAATTGTTGGTGGCCTTCGCTACAGAGGGGGACGCCTTCAAGCTTGGGCACGACGTCTCGTCCAGGTAAGGAACGATTGTAGGGTGCTCGCGTCGCTCCTTTTCAGATCATACAGGTTCTCGACCAACAGCCTGTGATGAAACATGCAACAGGAAGCAAGGGAATTGGGAGTAAGCATCTGCTATTTAGCGACGTTTTTCCATTTGTAGTGAAGCTGTGCTGCATTTTTTGACATAGCTGGAGGTTCTTGTATGCCCTCTGGAGATTATAATAAAATTATATAGTAGAACATGTGTGCTGGATGCGTCTGGGATTACGAAGCTCTTCCCAAACCCTCTTGACATAAGGTAGTGCAATTACGAAGTTCGAGGGTTTGTTGGTGATATATTTTAGGACACTTTTAGCAGACAGTTTTGTGAATTTGAGTGTTGAGCTCGGACTTAACCGAGATGAAATTCGTAATGGCTGATGACAAATTTCCTGTGGTTGGTGCAGGTATGCCTTCGAATGCACAAGGCCCAGTGCAAATGCGGAAACCTTTGGCAGTTGCGGACACAGTTAATGGCCAGATCCTGAGCAGAAATGGCTTCTATCAAAGTGCATGTCGCCATGTGGGCGGGCGACGCGTTTTCGTGCAAACTTGTTCAGGTGAAGATATTCGCCGCCAATATGACAAACCATTGCCTTTGAATTCATGGCTAGCTTTATTTATCGCATTACATGGTTTGCATGCTTTGCTTCGTTGGTCATCTTATTGGCAAGCGCTTACACCAAGAAAGCACTAAGAACCCAAATTTTCATCTCTTGTATTCTTGTAAACAGTTTCGAGTAGGTCATCTGGGCACTGTCTTCTGTTCAATTGTACTTTTATTTTCGACTAATTCTCTTCACAGATTCTGGTTAAACGAACTTAAGCCACTCCACAACATGACCAGTCAAATTGGTCATTTTGAAGGATAAATCCTCAGTACTTATGTTAGGTCAGTATTGCTTTTTGCGGTAATTACTACCGCTTAAACCTGCATTCGTAAAATCTTACCACCCACCTATTCGGTATGGATGCTTTACCTACAACATTGGGCTTCTTGGGACTGAAAAGTGTGTGAGTCGTTGGATACTACAGGAAGCGTTCTTGGAATAGAGTTGGACAGAGGTGACAACGCTTTATCAGTAAAGAAGAAAGTACAGGCGGCATTTGGCGTCCCGACCGACCAAAGCACGCTCGTCTTCGGTGACCACATTCTCGACAAGGATTTGAGCGAAATCAGAGGAGACGCTCCTTTGTTGCTGACGAGGGGAATCTACCGGAGCTCTTCCACGCCGTGTCTGTCACCGAGAGGAAGAGATTTTCATCAGAACAGCGTGTTCGAAATCGTGGGCGGCTCGAAAACCTCTCTCAAGGTTAGGCGACTCGTACGTGAGGCAGCGAAAGGCATTGAAGCCGGCGTGCAACCCGTTCTAGTTGGAGGTGGTCTCGGTGGAGCATACTATTTCCGGAACAACAAAGGAGACAACGTCGCGATTGTGAAGCCCACGGATGAGGAGCCTTTCGCACCCAACAATCCGAAGGGGTTCACTGGTCGAGCGTTGGGTCAACCGGGTTTGAAGCCCTCGATCCGCGTCGGGGAGACGGGTGTGCGAGAGGTCGCTGCGTATCTGCTGGACCACGGGCATTTCGCCAAGGTTCCCGTGACGGCTCTGGTGAACGCGACGCACTCCGTTTTCCATGTGAATGCGGATTACGCCAGCGCAGGCCAAGCTCAGAATGCGAAGATTGCTTCGTTCCAGCAGTTCGTGAGACACGACTACGACGCCAACGATCACGGCACATCCCAGTTTCCCGTTTCCAATGTCCATCGCATCGCCATCCTGGACGTTCGCCTGTTCAACACCGACCGTCACGCAGGCAACATCCTGGTGAAGAAGATGGACGTGGAGTCCGGGAGTTTGTTCGACGTGGACGCCGTGGAGCTGATTCCCATCGACCACGGCCTCTGCCTTCCTGAGACTCTGGACGAGCCCTACTTCGAATGGCTGCATTGGCCGCAAGCGTCGATCCCATTTTCCAAGGAGGAGCTGGAGTACATCGATCGTCTGGACCCCGCGTTCGACTGTTCTCTGTTGCGCGAGGAGCTTCCGAGCCTGCGCGAGGCTTGTCTCCGCATGCTGGTTCTTTCGACGACGTTCCTGAAGCTGGCCGCTTTGGAAGGTCTGACGCTCTGCGAGATCGGTGGGATGATGACTCGTGAGCTTTGCGGCGTGGAGGAGGAAGCCAGCGAGCTGGAGAAGGTGTGCGTGCTTGCGATGTGGGAGGCGAAGAAGGATTTTCGTTTGGAAGAGGACGGAGTGGAGGATTCTTTAGTTTCTGAGGATTTTAGTGCGGAGGATGACAACGTGCAGTTCGAAATGGACGACGACGACGAAGTTCCTGAGCTGAAGCTTCCTGAGCGTGCTTTTTACTCTCCTACGTACGGGTGCAGATCGATTTCCCCCCGTGCGCCCCTGTCCCCTCAGCAGTGGTCTCTGAACGATTCCAGTCCGGAGATGGTGTTGCCGAGTTTTCAGTCTCTGGAGATTTCTGCGTTTCCCCGATCCCCTCTGGGCCTGGCGCAGTTGCAGCCTTCCCCCACGATGTGTGACTCCTATTCTTTGTCCCGCATGTCCTCTCTGAAGCTGAATCCGAAGTTCCGTTCGCACACTCAGATCGAGAAGCCTCGTCCGATCGGTCTTCGTGGGTACGCGGCGTTGAATGTGACGCAGGCGGTGCGTGATGCGAGCGAGGACGGCCGGGAGCGACCGGAGGGTCCTTTGGTGTTGACGGACATGAACGAGAAGGTTTGGTCTCTGTTCCTGGTGCACTTGACGCAGCTGCTTCCCGAGTCGTTTCTGAGGGTGAAGCTGAAGAGCAAGAACCAGGTGCAGAGACTGGGCACTTCTTGCCGGTTCTGAGTCGGCGGACGGATGCAGCTTGGAGCCTTCGTAATCGGCCTTGAATGTTATTATTTGGGTGGCGATGTTGTAAGGAGTGAGTGCTGGTTTGGGGTCCTTGGACGGCGTCCGTTTTGTAGATTTGACTAGCTAGCGTGCTTCAGGGTGATCACCCGTGGCTTTTGGTGACGCCTGGCGTATGTGGGGTGTGATTGATACCCTTGTTTGATAGAGTTGTTTTGTTTCTGACGTGGTGGTCCGAGTCTGGGAGCAGGGTCTCAGTTGGCAGCCGAGTAGTTGCAGTGGGAACTCGCAGTCTTCGTGGGTTGCTGTAAAATGTGGCATGAAAGCACTTGAGAGGCAACAGCTATCAAGCAGAATGTAAACTCAAGCAGTAAATATCACTGGATTTTGGTGTTTCATTTTTTTACATGTGGTGTCGGGTGGAAATGGGGTCGGAACATTGTATCTGTTGTGACCTATTGTTCGGAGAGTTTAGTACGATTAACTGTTGGAAGTGCCTATTTTTCTAGGTTAGACGTGGTTCTGATGTTTTCTGAATAGACTTTGTCCATGTCCGCAACGAAACACTTTGATTGGAACTGCTTTGTTTTGCCAACCCTACTGCTGGTTCTTCCAACAGTCGTCATTTTGTCGTTAATTAGTGTCTTCAGTTCTACTGCTTAAACTTTGTCCTGGTATGAGATTGCAGCGGGGTGAAAGTTTTGATGAGGGTTTTGGATACGGTTATATGTGGCTGTACCTGTAGAGTTAATTATCCTATTAGCGAGGATTAGCGACACCTGCCAAATCTATTTAGTTTGTGGAAATTGATGCAATACGACAACATCTCAGCCTGCACTAATTTAAAATAGTGTAGACTTGGGTAATTTAGTGTTGCACACACTATTAGAATTAATTATAGAAGTAACTAAAATTGCAGTGGGAGGTACTTCATATTTGTGTTATGTAAATCGATTCGAGCATACACAAGGAACTAACTCAATGGATCGACTTTTCAACTTGGATAACTACAAAGATAAGGATGTTGAGGCAAAAAGAATATGACTACTTTGTGTCAAAAATGTACATAAATTCATAAAGGAAGTATAAAGGTGTCAATATGTGGCACAAGGGATTGGGGATTGGAGTTCTTGTTAAGAAGGCACATTTTAGATATTTTGTCCGATCTTGGCAATTAGGAAATGGGTCCTTTGTAATCATGCATTCAACTTAAAGTGACTATTCTTGAATAATTGAGATTTAGGACCACAATCAAAGCTTTGAGTGATAGTAATGAAGTGAGTTTAATGCTATAAGTTCCTATTTCTTACATCTCAATTTGCCTTGATCAACCTTGATTGTAATTTTCAAAACATCCATTTTTGGTTTTTGATTCAAACAAAGAGAATCTTGAAGCTTGACAAACAACTAAAGGTGCAATTCCATCTTAAAATTTCAAAAAAATCCAGAAAGTTCAAAGAATTTTTGCAATTACAAGATCCATGTGTTAGAATCCTAATTACCAAATATTTCTTATTTTTCATTTGTATTTTCTTCTTGAAAATGATTCTTAATTTTCTTTACAAAACATTGTTTCAAAATGTAACCTTCATTTTAGGTTAATAATCCAAGATTATTATATTAGTAAAAACAATTTAATATACATAAATTATTTTCAAGATATTTTAATAAGTGGAATGAGAATTCTTTTTAAAAATTTTCGATTAGAATTTCAGAATTTTAAAATTTTAGTGAGTGAAATATTACTCACTAAAATGACTCCAAATTTGAAAAGTGTATAAAATATTTCAATATATAAAATTTAATGATTTTTTAGAGATTTATATAGTGGATAATAAGAAATGTAAAACTTTACAATTACAGTTTAGTCAATAATATTTCACTTAATAAAATTTTGAAATTCATAAAATTCTTATGAGAAATTATAAAAAGAAATCTCATTCCACTTCCTAAAAAATCTTGAAAAAATATTTAGTTGTATTAAGAGTTTTCTTCACTAGTAAGTTAAATTAAATTATAAAACATCAAAAAGTATTTTAAATTTTTTGGAAAATCATTTTATATGAATGTGCTACTTTTCTTTCAACATATCCAAAATTTCTTGTGAAAATCTAATTTCACAATTAGTGATGGCAATTTTTGAAGTATATAAATACTTATGAGAGCCATTGTACATTTAAGAATTAATATGACTTTATGAAAATTTTCCATTTTATAAAATCACAATAAATTTACTTTCACTGATTTTCATGAAAAATTCAACATTCAATAAAAAAACTTTTTCAACTGAAAATGATCAAATTTTCATCAATAAATTCAATAAATATATGAGGGTTAAATTTTGATACAATAGCTTTCATATGTATTATATACTTCAAAATTGCAATAACTAATTGAGAAATTAGATTTTATCAACAAATTTTTGATATGTAGAAGTATAAGTAATACAATTATATAGAATGTTTTTTCAAAATTCTAAAAAATATTATTTTTTAATAATTTAATTGATGAGATTTTTTAAATTTTAGAAAGTGGTAGGAGAGTTAGTTTTAGTTTTTTTTGGCAAGAATTTTAGAATTAAAATTTTTTTGAATGAAATATCATTAACTGAAATATGAGTCTAAATTTTTAAATTTCCAATAGTTCATTCCAAAAAATTTCCAAAAATCATGATAAATAATATACAAATATTATATACATTTTAAAAATTTTCTAAATTTTTATTAAAATTTTTGAAGTGAATCATATAAAATATAAAAATTTGAAGTTATATTTTAGTCAATAACTCCATTAACTTGGAGTCATATTCTAGATTCTAGTATTTCAATAATTTTAGTCCAAATATTTTTCTAGTCACATTTTAGTCAATAATATTTCATTCAATAAAATTTAAAAATTTGGGAAATTCTGACCAGAAAATTCTAAAATGTTTTCTCATTCCACCTATTAAATTTTTTTCAAAAATAATTTATTTGTATTAAAAGTTTTTTGTAAGCTTGATTAGATTATTAAAAAAAA
The DNA here is from genome assembly GCA_963920665.1 of Straminergon stramineum. Classification (NCBI taxonomy): domain Eukaryota; kingdom Viridiplantae; phylum Streptophyta; class Bryopsida; order Hypnales; family Calliergonaceae; genus Straminergon; species Straminergon stramineum. The sequence continues at coordinate 10,012,297 of OY987266.1, forward strand.
TAAAAAAGTACTTCAAAATTTTCAAAACTCACTTTTAATTATGCAAGTGTGTTACTTGTACTACAACTTTTCCAAATTTTGTTTAAAATCTCTCATTCTTCAATTAGCTGTAGCAATTATTGTAAGCTTACAAAAATATGGAGAGACATTGTAGATTTATAGTTACTAATAGACTTCAAGGGTCATCTCCAAGGCTATTATTATTGGGGTGAAGTATAATATAATTGCTAGAAAGATTTTCAATCAATTCTTCTTTACTACTTGTACAATATCTTAACAAAGACTTCAAATTATTTGAATTATTATTTTCAAATTTATCAATTTATCTTCAATTTTTGCTATAAAGTTATAACAATGTCATTTTTTTTAAGAAATTAGAGTTTTTTTTTCATTGATAGATAGCATACCCTATATTGTAAGAAGAATATAAGATTAAACCTTGAGTGCGTTTTAAATGCTCTTTGCTATTGATGTGAATTCCAAATAATGTTAATTTGTTTGCAATTATATTAGTATTTTTTTCTTAAATTTTACTGTTTTTTGAAATACTCAACAAAGTCACAATACAAGGTTTTGGAATCTATTTCAATTGCCAACAAAATCATACAAAATTAACCTTGGAATGAAGTTATGAAAATTTGTATATGATACAAGATTTGGGGGGAGATATAATAAATAGAAAATAGTACCTTTTTCATCCAAATTTTCCTTGGGAAGTTCCTTAAACTCATTTGTAGTGACATTGGTTTGTGTTGGAAATTTTTGTTGTAATATTATTAAATTTTCTACAAAAGAAGACACTCAATCCACAAATCACTTGGATAATGTATTGTCATCACTTCTTGCTCCTTACTCCCAATTTGAATTTCAGCCATAAAAATTATCCATTTTAAATTTGAGCCCAACTATTGATATGAGTTTTTTTAAGTTTAGTTCCACTCAAAGAGGAAAATTATAAAAAATTTAGATTTTTCACATTTATTTTGATATATATTTTTCCACTTCTTTTTCAAAACTTCTCATTAATTTCAAGTTTTCACAAAAAATCTAAATTTCGTGTGGATTTTATAGCTATATCCCAAGAAATAAACATTCTAATTTGAAAGCCTTAATCCCTAAAGGACTCGGGGGTGAGCATAACTTTGGTTTTCTTCTTTAGTTCTTATAACAAGTATAACTCCTCATTTGTATCGAATAATTTTGATGATCACCATTGTTGAAATGAAACAAGACTTATATAGCTTTCTTGTGAAAAAAAGATCAATGAAATTGTATAATTTTTGAGAAAATCCCATTGTTGACAAGATTGATGAAAGATGCTTGGTTAGGTGGTACTTTGTACATATGTTGAAATCAAAATGCTCAAAAGTACTCCCAAAGCTTTAATTTTCCTTTCCATGGGTACATATCATCATGATTATGATGTCTAATACTTTTCAAATCATTTTGAAGTGTGGAAAAATAGATATGAAAATAGAAAATGATAACCCAAAGCACCTTCTCCATTCTCTAAAAATTCTCCAAAAATTGCATGGTTGATCATTTCTTGATTTGGATTGCATCAACAAATTCAATAGATAAAATCATTTAGGGTCTCTTTGTAGTTCATTGATTTTTAGTGAGGTTCACATTTGAATTTTTTGCAAATGGTGGTCTTGTGGTGCCTTTGTCATGGCTCCTTGTGGTCCTTTTAAGAATTAAAGACTCTTGTAGTCTAAATTTGAAGTTCAAATTTCTAAAATTGTGGTAATGTATTATAAAATGGAATTTCGAATAATAATTTCATGGTGATTTTCAAATAATATTTGTAAAATTTGATTCATAAATCATATCCATATGATTAGATCAACTAGTATTCAAACCAATATTTTTTGACGCCAGAAAATGCAAATTCCTTCCATTAGAGAAATTTTGGATTCTCTAGAGGGTTGGCAAGGTTTGACAAGCCAGTCTATTTCTAGAGCCTATCGAAGCTACTCAGAACAAGAATTTTCTTAACAAAACAAAGATTCATCGTGTGTGAATATTGGGAGTTCCAAGAAATATATTTTGGTTTTCTATTTCACAATTGTCAAAGGGAGGTGCTTAAGAGGTGCTTTCAAATATTAAAACAACCTTTGTCACAACCTTAACTAATAGTATTTGAGAATGAATACTCTGACATTTGGAAGTGACAAAGTGCAGAAATAGGGGAAAAGTTCCTCAAGCAAAATAAATGTAATGCATTGAGGTTTCCTCTTGGCACTTCTTGGCAGCCCTGTGGAGAGTCCAAAAATTTTCTAATGTATAATTGATTTGTAGATTGAATATTTTTAGAGTTTTTTTTTCCTTTCAATTCAAAATGTTGAATTCAAAAATTTATCTATCTAAAGAAATATTTGTGTTCATTTGTTGTTCAAATTTGAATGTCTACTCCTTAGTGGTTGTAGGCATTGAAATTTTAAAATTTTTGGCTAATTGTTATATACAGTGTAGATAAGGGAAATTTGATGAATTGTTTTTACATTGATAAAGAATTAGAGGCTAAGTGATGATGTCAAACAACTCAATGAGACAAGTTTAAAATAATGACCAATTGTCTTGGTATCCTTTCAAGGCAAACAATCATCTTAGTGTTGTCTAGATCAATATATGTGAGACAATTCGCATTCTCTCTCTCTAGCTCTCTCTATGTCCTTTTGTATGTCAAATTGTCAACTTTTTGTATTAGTGGAAAACTTCATAATGTAATTACTATTTTCTATCACATCAATTTGTTTAGTAATTGTTGATTGTGTTGTATGTATTGATATAGTGATTAGATTTTCTTTTACGTTTTGTCAAATTTTTTAGTTTGGTCACTTGGTGTGTGTGTGTGTGTAGTATTCAAAGGATTGGAATTTATTGTGGTGTTGGGATTAAACAAATTTTTGTGTTGTTAACATGCTATGATTTTGAAATAGAAGTATTGAATGATTGGGTATATATTTCCACTTGGCATTAAGTTGCTGTTGTTTGGCTAATGATGTAGTGGTTTTTGGCAACACATTCCCACCTACGTTCTTTAGAATCTTTTGAACCTACATGGCCTATGACGTCACGCTAAGTTAGGAGGGTGATTGTAAGAAACATTGTCTTATGTTTTGTCCCCTTGTTCTTGGACATGTGGTTTTTTGGTCATAACTTTTGCAACATAAGTCTGTTTGTTTTGAAATTTGGAATGAAGGTATACATAAAAGTTTCATACATTTTTCATATTTTTTTAATTTAAAAAAAATTACTTTACAATTTTTTAAGTACCCCCGAGTGGGTGTCTACCTTGGCCATTTGGATTTTTTTGGGTCCAATGTTGTACCCAAAGATGTGAATTAGAAGCGACAAATTAGAGTCTTTTTGCAAAAAACCTTTGCATAAGGTGTCTACATGGGGCCAAAGTGACCATTGTTCATGCACATTTTTTGGGCAAGAGAAAATTTTCCTTTAAGAATTTTTTGGTGCAATGTGAGAGCAAGCTTGTCTATAAAAATGACTTTTTTTTATAGGAATTTTTCGAATTTTTTTTAATTACTAAAAATGAAAAGATCTATAGACCTTTTTTCTGCTATTTTCTACTCCCAGTGACTTCTATAGTACTCCATAGTACTATATAGTACTGAATCAACGATTTTGATTTGCAAGTGCTCCAAATCGATGATTGAAATTCGCAAGCACACATTGACAAGCAGATTTGATAGTCGTCCATAGTACTTCTAGTTTTTCTTTCAAAAATTGTGTTTTTGAGCCAAAAACATGAAGTGTTTCTTGCAATCACCCATGATTAGTCTTAGAAACATTTATTATTTGTATTCTCAAGCCTACTACTATCCAAATCATTGGTAACTAGGATTTGACAATCTTGTGGAAATGTAGATTTGAGAAATTTTAGTGCACTCTTATGTATTGGTGCTCTTGACACCCCTTGGCCCGATGTCTCAAGGAGATCAAAGCTTCCACCTACCAGCCCGCCTAAAAAAAACCTCATAATCTCCAACCCACTGGCCCCTAAAAATCTCAACCCCCACTAACAAACTTCAACGGAAGTCTAGCCTTTTCAAGGTGGAGTTGCGCAGTTGTGTTTGTGATCCTTGGTAGCCATGCATTGTAGGCCAAGGTGTGTGGCTTGGGTAGAGAGTGCTACATCCTTTTAGAATGCAATGTATAGCCACCACCATCTCAACAATTGCCCCTCCTATGGTTTTATAAAATTTGTATGGCTACCACCATCTTTTTATGAATATGTTTTTTTTCAAATTTGTATGACTAGCACCATCTTTGTAGGGAGTTTGTGCACATATTAGCTCTAGAATTACTACGGTTATCCAAGTAGCAAGGTACCATCATTCTCACATTCTCCCCCCATGATTTGGATCCGCAATTTTTAGAGCTAGAGCGAGGTGGCCAATTTTGGGCCGTTTTTTGACTTTTTAAACTGTTTTTTGGTGTTTCTAGCACGATTTGGTAGTTTTATTAGCAGAATTCTAGGCATATATTGGACTAGCCATCCAACAGATGTTGAGACGAAGCTATAGCACTCAGTTTCATTGAAATCGGTTGAGAATTGGGAGAAATCAGTGTATCGGAAGTGCCGATATGTTGGTTGCTACCGGTGCTAGACTTTTAGGGTTTCTCTTTTGGTGTGAGGTTTCTCTTGTTAATTTGCGTTACCACAATCGTTTAGTACAGTTCGGTTGAGTAGGAATACGTACATGAAAGATTAGCTCTTTTCTAGAGTTGCAATTAGTTTGAATTTGGTGTGTACAGTTGAGGGGGTAGGATAACTTGTGCGACTTGTGTGAGGATTTTCGAGCTTGTGTGAGGTTGGTTTTTCATTGGATTTGCTTCACATAGTGGATTGACATACACAACTGGAAATTCAGATGAGAGTCTTATTGCTATAGCCAGGAATTTGTTTTTTAGTTAAACCTTAGGGGTTCTTTGCGAAAAGAAAAGCAAGGTGCTTCACTGGTACTCGCATGAGATTCTTGTTGGGCTTTTGGTCTCGGTGAGAGTTGCGTAAGGAGAATGACGACAGAAGTTCAACTTTCGGAGTTATCTTGAGATGGTTGGAGGTCTTTTGACACTTCAATTGACAATTCAGTTCCTCTGGAAGGCTATGCACCACATGCAAGTGCGGAACAATAGCTTGATGTAGATCCGGTGGCAGGGAACGATTTACAGGAGGTGGCAGCGCTGCCCAAAATAGAGAGGGATTGGAAGTTAACTTTAGATCTATCGCAAGAACAGCTGCTCGTAATCAAGGTGGCGAAGGAAGGATTGAGCAAATGGCTTGTTTTGGATAGGATTTCTGGACCCTCGCCAGGATATGTGGTGCTTTCTAAATTTGTATCTAAAATACTGCAAGATGCATTCTCTTCGTTGTAAATCCTTTCTAAATGTTTCTTTAGGTTGGAATTTCTGAATGCAGGCGTAGCCCAACGGTGCATACAAATTAGCACATTGGAATTATCAGGAAAAGCGGTTAATTTTTTCACATGGTCTGAAGATTCTCTTTGGAAACACTACCGCTTGCAGTGGATTTGAGTTTCTTGATTTGTGTACAGTTCTCGGATTTGGATCCGGTCTTTTAAAAGGAGGGATGGCTGTGTCAATTTGTAGGCTTGATCGAAGAAATTCAATCGGTGGAACAAAAAGAAACGACGTGTAAACGTCTATCTAGAACTATGGTCTTTATCTGGGTACTTGAGCTTTCAAAGCTACCGGGGTGTAAACGAATTCCTTCTTTGAAGGATGGATCAAATATGATCGCATTTAGTGAGTAGTATGTGAGTTACTTAGGTTTGCCGAACCAATGCAATCGTTGTCGCAAGTTTGGACATAAGGCTTCCGACTGTCTTCTAAACAGATCGAAAAGTGACCAAAGGAAGAAAAAGGAAAAAGATACAAGGGACAAGTCTAGAAGTGTTTTTTCAGAGCAGCAGGAAAAGTCAGAGCAAGAAAAGGTTGACTTTTTTTTCACACAAGATGGATTTATTCTAGTCAAGTATAAGGGTAGAGTTCGCAATAAGGGAAGAGAAGCTTCAGTGCATCTACAATAGACCTGGGTGGCCAAAAAGAGCTCGGTCCCGGCGGAAAAGAAGGATTAGGAGTTGCTCGATTTGGTCATGACAAAAGCTTTGAGGTTTTAGGCTAGTTTGGATCTTTTGGCTTGTGACGCAGCTGTGGATACTAGAACTCAAGAGTGCGCACTATCATGATTGCCTCAGAATGAGTTCTCAGAGCTCTTTTTGCTTGTGTGTTAAGAAAATCCGGAGGTGAGTAATGCAGGTATCGGTGTTTTGCATCTTGTTCCCCCATTGCTTAATCCTTTCGGAGAGAACAGGAGTTTATCGATGGAGGAATTCCCTCCTTTGATACAGGTTTTTTAGTCAAGAGTTTGGAGAGGGACTCGGTTAACTAAAATATTGGAAAAGGAAACTGAACCGCCGGTGATGCCCAAGGAAGTTTTTGTTTTAAGTCTTTCAAGTGAGAAAAGAATTGTGGTGGAATCTGATGGTGGTAGCTTTATGAAATTTGATCTTCTTACCGGTTGATTCTGGAGTCAGAAAACTGAGCGTTCTTCGACTCATCTCTCTGATCAATGGTGGTCGAGATAGTCTGCCAATTGTCTATTAGATCTATTCAAATCCGAGTTCATGGAAATTTCGAGTTTAGGAGCTAAATTTTTTTCTATCTGGCCCATTATTTGTAAAGATATTAATGATAGACAGGTAGTTCTTCTGGAGCCATCAGGAGAGGCTCAAAGTCTTCCTAAACCATTGAAACTATCATTCACAGATGAGATTTGTGATCTAGAGGCTTTCAAAGAAACAATTTTTGGTGCAGTTAGAGAATACTTGAAGCTTCATTTACGCAAGCCTCCTAAGTTGTAGCATTGGGACTCGATCCATTGGTTTGCTCAGTGGAATACAGATGGGAGCTTGCATGAGCTCATAGTTACAGCCGTCATTAAGGTGACATTGAAGGCCAAATGTCTGAATGGAATTAAGCTGATCTGGTAGGAAGTGAGTATGTTGGAGAAGCTTGCTCTGTAGAAGGGCAAGTCTAAAGCAAACGATTTATTTCGAGACTGGGCTGGTTCAAGTGATACAACGGTACTTCAAGCTGCATGGAGGCTAGGACTTCACGCATCACCGCATCAAGCTCTGAAATAAGTAAGACACAAGAACAGGGATCTTCAGAATGCCGTGTTTCACTTGGCTTCGAGCAAGCCGTTACTTCTCCACGAAATCTTGAATGATGGACGTAATTTTTTTCTTTGGCGACTATTAATATTAAGGGTGCAGGGGTCGGCACTAAGGGTTTAGAAAAACAAGTGCACATTCGATGTCACTTTGATAGAATGGATAATTCTCCTCAAATAATTTTGTTATAGGAGCACTAGTTAAGTGTTGACAAATGTAGGAATAGAACACACAGTTTGCCATATGGAAATGGTCACAGATCTTAGAATCCGGCCATCAAGAGCAATGGTAGCATTGGGAGGTGGTGTGCAAGGACAGGAATTCTAGTGTCTCGCAATTTTGCTATGAGGGTATGTAGGGAAGGTATTATTAAAGAAGGACGAGCTCAATTCATTTCTATCATTTCGGATTCTAATTTTACACTTACCATTATCAATGTGTACGCTCTGAGATTGTCTTAGGATAGAGGCACACTCTAGATGGATTTAGTTGAAGCTGATTTATAAGGAGATGGCTTCATTATAGTTGGAGATTTTAATATGGTGGAAAGTGATTCGGATCGTCTAAAGAGTTCTAGATACTGTATTAGCCCCAATAAAAGGGAGAAGGTGGCTTGGGCTCGATTATTCGATCATTACGGGTTGGAGGATACATGGGATTCAAATCATATAAGGAAAGGCTTGGACAAAAGGTTTCTTGGGAAAACAATAGATCGGGAGCCTCTAGACAAAGTGCCCGGATAGATTGGATTTATTTGTCCAGCTTGTTGTGTGTACAAGGTGGAGTTTTGAACACTTTACCGCATACCAAAATTTCGGATCATACCACAATCCAATTACAACTCTTTTCGCTTTTCAACCCCCCCAAAAGAAGCAATAGTTTCATATTGATATCTTACAGGATGATTTGGCAAAGGACAAACTAGGCTGGGTTTAGCATCAGGTAGACAAATCCACTAGCTCAAAGTCTTGGCTAGATTGGGTTGGACAAGCCTAGGAGCAAGTATTACAGAAAGCATTGACGATCAGTAAGGAACACAAGATATTAAAATACAAATTAGAGAATCGATCGCTCTGAGAGATTCCTGTTGCGGAAGAGTTCCTTCGCCTGCACCCAAGTGACACCAGTACTATCAAAAGTCTTGAATCTATTTAGTTTGTACTGTAGGAACTCACTCTAGCTAAGTTCGAAGCTCAGTATCATTCTATTTTAGTTAGGTGGTTTAAAAATGGTGATCACTGCACAAAAAAATTCTTTCAAGAATACAAAGATGTGTACAAGAAGTTCTACATTCCGCAACTTTTGGTTGGCCAGAAAATAATCACTGATCAAGCAGCAAAGATTGCTGCAGCCACTGATTTTTACAAGAATTTATATCGAGCGGACCCTAACACGATAGGCATAATTGTAGCCCGGGAGCAAGTACTGCAGAGTATTCTGCAAGGAATTACGGCCTCTTAGAATTCTCAATTATCCAAACTAGTATCTCTTTCTAAATTGTTGGAGGCTATAAAGGATCTTTCTACTAGTAATGTAGTTGAAGTGGATTGCATACCCATTGATTTTTTCAAATCTTGCTCGGATGTTTTTGAGAAGGATTTATTGGCTATGGTGCAAGAAGTTATGCGGTTTGTTGAGTTATCCAAAGCACATAATAAGGGACTCATTGCCTTAATTTCTAAGGGAGGGGACGCTACTCTAATGAAGAATTTCAGACCAATCACACTTCTTTCTTCCTTTTATAAGTTGGTTGCCAAAATTTTGGCCAAAAGATTGTAGATCCTGTTACCAGAATTGGTCAGACCTAACCAGACCAAATTTGTACAAGGGCGGTGTATTATTGATAATATATTCTTGGCACAAGAATCTATGCATTATACTGAAGAATCGAGGCAAGACCTTACCCTTTTTCTTTTGGATTTTGAGAAAGCCTATGACCACATCTCTTGGACATTTATGGAGGCGGTGTTGGTGAAACGGGGCTTTCATCAAGATTTTGTTAAAGGAGTTATAGCATTGTATAAGAATGATTCTTCATCAGTAACAATCAATAGAGTAGTTGGAGAGGAGTTTGAGATTTCACGTTCCATGCGCTAGGGTTGCCCATTAGCTCTTTTTTTATTTATTGTACTCTTGGATGCTCTTGGTTTCATACTCGAGGATTCAAAATATGGGGTTATTGGTTTTTCCTTACTAGATGGTTCCAAGGTGACAGATGCTTCTTTTGTAGATGACACTTCTTTATATTTGCTTGGAATGGTGGAGAACTTGAAGAGGGCCTATTCGGTTTTGTTTATCTTTTGCTTAGCTTTAGGTTCTAAAGTCAATTGGGAGAAAACAGTTGCTATTTGGGCATCTCGGAATCCAAAATTGATATCATGGGGCGAAGACTTGGAACTCAAATGGATACCAGAGGACGAGGGGGTCAGATATTTAGGGCCTCTAATAGGCTTTCATTTGGCACCAAATGCTAATACTATCCCATTGCTTACTTCCCTCAAGTCGAAGTTTAGGTCTTGGGTAGCAAAAATGATTTCTTTAGCAGGGAGAGTGATTATTTGTAATCAAGTATTGTTGGCAACATGTTGGTATACGACGGCTTGTTGTGGAATTTCAACACGGAATTGTGACTTGATTCGGGGTTTAATGATACAATATTTGTGGGCAAGGAAAGATGAGGATAAATGTGCTTCTAGGGTGAAATGGAACTCTTGCATTTTGCCTCAAATGGAAGGAGGCATTAGTCTTATAGACCCTTTTCTACAGACATAGACACTCTTGGCTAAATTGGTGGTCAGAGCATTGTCTCCCAAGAATGAGCCTTGAAAGAAACTTTTGAAACATAAAGTTAATGAAGGGAGACCTCTAGGGGATGCTAAATGGCACAAATCTAATAATTGGCTCCTTTTTAGTAAAGGGCTATAAAGGGAGAATCACTCTCCTTTATTTCATGCTTGTATTCAAGTTTTTATTGTTGTGAGGAAATGTTTGGAACAACATTGTCTAGAAGAAGTGGGGAGTGTTTTGCGCCAACCTCTTTTTGGAAACCCATTGGTTCAAAAAGAAGAGAATGTTTCCTTAGGTCTAGGACCTAATTTGGGGTTGCATTTATGGGCTAAAGGCGGAATTTCCAAGGTTGTAGATTTATGGGATCCGGATAAAGATGATTGGTTGGAAATAAAGGAGATTCAAAGAAAACTACCCCGGAAAAGGCCTATGTTAGAAAAGGCTAGGTTACAAAGATTAAAGGTATTATCACACAATCCTTAGGACTCGAGAGCCTGTCCCCTCAGAGGTCTAGTTTTTTGGCTTTATGAGAGTGGGTCCTTAAATTTTTATTTACATGATGCTTCTGATCCTAAAGAAGAGTTGATTTCCCATTTTGAGTTGGATAGGACTAGGGGGTTATTAATATATAGGAACCAGATTCTGACATTACCACAGGGAGACTTGCATGTAGCTCGAGTTGTGAAGTGGGATGCTCTCATACATTCCTTCCAAGAGTGTAATCTAGATTCAACTCCTGACAAACCTAGCTCTGTTTGGGTGCACCAAAAGGAGACTGTATTACTATACAGGATCTCTCCTGGGATCCCCAAGATTGGTCTTGGAAAAAGATTGGCAAGTTTAAAGAAGCATTGTTTTTTGGATACACAATCAAGCGAGGGTATTTGATTGGTTTGGTATCTAAAGCAGAAACTCCAATTGGAGTCCAGGAGTTGAAAAATATAGGATTCTCTGTTGCAAAAATTCAAAGGATCTTTCGTTTGTTGTGGCACAATTCTAGGCCAAGAAAATAGGCCATGTTTATATGGATGGTAATTAACAAGGGTGTAGTGACGGGTGACTAGTTATCCTAAAGAATCCGGTCGGTTGAAGTTGGATGTTCCTTATGTTCCTATACAATTGGAAACTAGTGCGCATTTGTTTTGGGAGTGCCCAAGTACCCGGGAGTTATGGTCTAAGTTTAATATTTTATTTGTGTCGGCAAACATCCTCGCCATCTTGTCTCTTCAAACTGCACTTTTAGGATATGATAACTTGATAGAGCTTCAAAGTTTAGGGAAATATGTGTATCCTAGACAACCTTGGGACATTATGAGAACTTTTTTAATTTGGCACATTTGGACAGAAAGGTGTAGTTGCCGTTATGGCAATGAAACTTTTAGTTTTTATAGAGTTTTAGGTTCTACTTCAACTTCCACTATTCATTCCGGAATGGCTATCTAGAAACATATTCATTCAGTGGTTTCTAATAGAGAAACCTTAGATAATATTTCTACTCAGTTTACTTCGGTTTTGGCGCCGGTTTTCTGCACTGACGGAAATGGGACTTGGCATTTCACTTTGCCTCCCATTTTCATGTAATTTTTGTTGTTCTTTTCATTTGAAGGGGACGTTCCGTCCCTCCCCAGCCTTTCAAGGCTTTCCCAACACCATCTTTGTAGCAAGAGTGCTAAAGTTTTTATAAAATTTATATAGTTGAAGTACTAACTTGTGTTCAGGTATTCACACGTAATTTTGACACCTACCAAAATGTGATATTTTTAAATGTTGCATGATTTGACCTAATCATGTGGCCTAGATACATTAAAATTGACAATTTAGGCAAACATGTCTTACTTTAATGATTATGAATAGGGTTCATTTCTAGAAATAATTTGTATACCTACATAGATGGCCTTGAATACAAATGTCAAAATTAACTAGAAACAACATAAAATGTAGCACGAATATATTGATAAATGTATAGAACAAACTTGTAGCCAAGAAAATAGTATAAAAATTAGAAATAGTCCACTATTAATTAGTTCTATTAAGACTTTTTGATACTTTTCCTTCCAAAGTTCCATTGTTGAATAATAGTTTAGGTGAATGATAGGTTCATCAAAATACATTTTTTCCTTAAGAATAAAAGAAGTACCATTGTTGTCTTTTACATTGTACTTTATCATACAAATATATGTACTAAAAATTGTAGATTAGCATTGCAACTATAAAGGATTTATTTCAATTACAATTATGTCTTCCATGTTTGTAGGTATGTTTGAGAACTTGTTTTTACAATACAAATATCTAAATGAATAAAGTGGTAAATAAAATATATTTATAGATACACTGTCAAATGATAAATGCTTTTAATAAATTTTGTTAATAATGAAGTTCTCTATTTTAGGCCGTTTCACTTTTCAACTTTAGAAAGGAAAAAAGCTCCAACCCTAGTGGACACTTTATGTTCATTTGAAGTACTTGTACTAGTTGGTTTTGAATTTTAGGGTTGTAGAGAGAAATTTATTCTAAACATGTAGAGGATGCTTTTCATGAAATTTATTACTATGTTGTCACGTAGAGAGGAGAATGCCTTAGGAATACGTAGAGTAATTAGCTACGACTAGGAATAATTTTCTAGGAAGTTGAGTCGAGTTTTCTAATCTTCAAGTCTTCGAATCTTCAAATTGCTCTTCGTTAGCCTCTCCTGAAATGGGTTTAAATGGATTTAAAAGTTATGGTAAGTGATAAGAAACCACAATCTTTAGACAAGTAAAACGGAATGGTCAATCCACGAGCGGAGCCGTTCAAAAGATTGGCTCCTAAATTTCAAACCCCCAGGGGACCAACAATCGTACCTTACCAATGGGAACAACAAAAATGATGACTTTGTGGGTAATCAATTCCACGTCATTGTCAGAAATACAAAATTAAATTATTATTGAATACCCACATAACCCGCAACAATGTTTACAATGTACAAATGAAAACAACAAGCCTCCAAAACCAACTACAAATAACAATAAAAAGACAATGAGCTTTCAAAACTAATTAGGAATAACAAGTTACAAGCCACCACACATGAGTCTTCAATCTTCAAGTCTTCAAGTCTTCAAATCTTCAAGTCTTCAAGTCTTCAAGTCTTCAAATCTTCAAGTCTTCAAGTCTTCAAATCTTCAAATCTTCAAGTCTTTAAACAAAACACAAATATAAATCTAATCAAACTATATTCTACTCAAAATGAGAAGACAACAAATATTCCTTTGCTTCACTATCTATAATTTTTACAATTTTTCTTCAAACCAAGAGATTGATAGCTTTTCATAAAGTTAACAAATTCTCTGACTTTCACTAAAATTTTCACTTGCAATTGATTTTTAAAATAAACTCTATAGCCTTATAAAATTTTAGGTTTTGAACAATAAAGGTAGTAGACCCTTTACTACTTAAACACCTACATTTTTCTCTACAAAACTCCAATTTCTTCAAGTGATGAGTCTTTGAAAACATAAAAAAAAATTCTATTGCAATAAAATTTCAAAGAAATAAGCAAAAAAAACATACTTTGGTGACCACTTGAATTTCTGCTCTTCTTTGTCAGATGGTAGTAGATCCTCCTCCACTCACATACTTGTAACTTTTTACTCCCAACTTCAATTCATATAAGAAAAGGATTTTTCAAATGTCAATGAGAAGAGGATCATAACCCCAAATTTTCATTCTAAAACTCCTTATATACCATAAAATATGTCTGTTTCAATTCTCAATATCTAAAACCTAGTACACACACCAAATTCCCACACATTAGAAGAAGAGAAAAGAAGCCTATTTACTTTTTTACCCTAAAGTAGGTGGATTCATCCCATGTATACTTTACATCGGCTTCTAAATACCCATTGGCCCAAAGGAAACACCAAAAAGTAAATTTCTCTTCATCTTTTAAGGCCAAAGAACTTAAAGATCAAAACTAAGAGGTAAAGTACACACTTCTATCCCCTAACTTTCAATTCTTAACATATAAATGAAATACCAAAAACTTGAATTAGCTAAAAATATTTAACCAAAATCAAATGGAGGTAAAAACTAAAGTTGAAGAAGAGTACTATTCCATCTACCAAAACTTAAGGATGCCTTTGATTGCGTTTGTGACATAATCTGCACGTTAAGCCTTCGTTAAAGGATTCATTAGCCCTATCAACCAACATTAGTGGCCAGGATTTTCCTTGACTAGTTTAACCGTACAATAGTATTAATCGACATTCAGGCCATTATAACTTGTTTCAAATGTCACATCTTGGTATCCGGTTCAACAGATCCAACTTAAAGTAGAATCACCAAAGCACAAGCATCTCTTTGAAGATTTTTTTGCCAATGCTGCTCTACGCGAGGTTTTTTCAACAAATGAGAAGATTTAGCTTTGTCTTGCAAATGAATTTGCAATGGTGAAGAAACCACCAGCTAAGATGATTGAATTGACAATTATAATAAGAAAAATTCTATTTCAATCTATAATTGAGATTTTGGATCTTGTGACTCCATAAAAATCCTCTAATTCGACATTCTAAAATTGAACTTCAAACTCACTCACAGATTCTATAAAACTTAAGAAAATTCCCCAAACTGTTGAAACTTGTCTAGGACTTTCATCTTTTAAACAACTCCACAAGCAATTATCATCACCTTGAAGTCACTACATTCATCACCAATAAATTTGTCCTCAAAATCATAAAATCTATTTAAATACAAAATATATACACATTTTATATAATGTATATATGTTCATTACGACAACGTGTGTAGGGTTTATAGAGAGAGGATTCTCTAAAGAGTTTAAGGATGTTTGATGTAAATTCTATTACTACATGTTTCAAGCATTGAGCTTTTGTTTTTAAGGATTGTCTATAATAACTTTCAAGTTATGGTTTAGAGTTTCATTATTAAAAAAGACAATGAGTTCAATGAGAATAAGTGTTTATTATCCTTCTGATTTTGAAGATGATCTAGAATATGTTCTAAGAGTGCAAAATGTACTTCATGGAGTTTGTAGAAGTCATGGAGCCACTTCTTCTCCAACCTTTGAAGAGGCTTACTTCCATTTATCAGATTTTGAATCTAATTCAAGCTATGATGAAAGCATAGACGAGATGTTTAAAAAGGATAGTAGATAGACCTCAAACCTCATGACTATAGACTTATCATAGTTTATGAGCCTCCCTAACCTTCATTTGATTATGTTTCAATAGAATCTTTTCTAAAATTTATTCAATTCATATTTGCTAATAATAATTTCATGATTGATTATTTACAAAGAAAGAGGTTTTCTACTTTTCATGAGATTCGTAAAGTGGATGAAAACTTCCATCCGTTTCTTACAAGCCATGGAGAATCTATGGATCCCAATGATGTTATGCACACTCAAGAATGATGAGAAAAACTTCAAAAGAGTTTGAAGTTTATAAAAATTATTAATGGAATTAATCTTTCACCTTCAAGTGACTTGAAACAACGAGAAGTTTTTCCTATTGAAAACTAATATTTTATAGTGTCAAACTCTCATGTCAATCCTAAGAATAAGCACTTATCATTAAATGTCACTACTTCTTCTATACGAAGTAAGTGGAGCATTGACCAAAAAATAGAAGATATTTCTCAATTATATATTGAGAATTGTATTAAGTCTTTTCCAAATTGTCAAGAAACACAACTATGAGATGAAGTTCACAAAACATAGATCATCATAGGGTTACATATTATTGTTGATATAGAGGTGAAAAGAAAAGATCTCGAAAGAGGAGAAAAAAAGAAAATGTTTCTATTTCAACACTAAAAAGAGAGTGAAGATCTAAAAAATGTCATTGAATTTCAAATCAAAGTTATCGTGCTATTGGGTCTGAGCCTAGAATTCGTCACCAAGGACTCATTGATTTCTTTTTTTGTATTTTATAATTTTGAGTGTAGTTTTATATAAAAAAAACTCCAAAAAAGAGTGTAAAATCAAAATAGTTGTGTTACACACCAATATAGTATGTGGTCTAGATTTAGAATATTGTAGCTAGAATATCCAAAACCTTGACTTATACATAGGTTAGAACCTGACTAATTGTAGTAAATTAGAGAATTATATAATATTGATACAATTGGCTTAAACTTCACATAAGAGAGACATATATAGTCTAATATTGGTTGAGGGAACCCTAGTGAGGTATTTAGGTTAGTTCTTAAAGATAAGTTTCAGTTTTTCCAATTCATCGACGAAAGAGCGAACTCTCAATTGTAGGCTTGTAAGAGTAAAAAATACCAAAATATAACCTTGGGAGAATCTATGGTCAAAAGAGGGTGACTTTGATTTAAAAGCATGCTTCAAACTCAACAACAAAATTGGTTTGCCAAAATTTCTTTTGTTGTAAAAAATTCTCTGATCTTTGATAATTAAATGCGAGGGGTGGATTTAATTCCCTCTATGACAATGGATAGAGTAAAAATATGAGCCTAAACATGTGTTGCGAGATTCCATGGGAGGTTTCACCAACAATTTCGAAATTTTTTGATAGTCAAAAGATGCCTTTCCAAATGGTCAAGTACCCAAATCTATGATGGAAAAATTCCTGGAAATCACCTAGGTGATTTTTAAATCTCACTAAAAAATAAACTAATTTCTTTTATGTTAATAAGGCATCCTACCAAGTTTTAAGACATTTCGATAGTCAAAAGTACTTGAATCTACAAGATTCCCTGACAATCGGTTTAACTTAAAGATTACGACGGAATTGATCATTAAAATAGGAGCATATAAAAGCGGAATGAGGTTGAAGATACATCTTTTCTTACTCCCCATACCTACTTAAGAACCTAAGTTAATTACTTTTTTTTATAAAAATCAAACTCTCAAAGTTGAATTTTTATCTGATTTTGGGATTATGTTGGCACTAGATTTCGTTGACATTTGGAAGTTAGGAAAAGGGGTGGCGGTTTCTTCCAAACAAAAATGGCCTCTAAAGCCAACACCGCAATCTATTTGTAATTTAGAATTAATCTTCAAAAATGAAGTTTACAGTGCAAATGAAAATCCTTGAGGATGAAAATCTAAAATGATAGGGTTACCTTAGATGAATGAGAGGAGGTAAGTACTTGGGAAAGAGTGTAGAAGGGTAAACCTTTTCCTCTCTTACCACCTCCATTTGTTGTATTTGGATTTGTTGGGTCCAACTTATGTTAAAATTGTGGCATTTTAGCCACAAATCTTGGAACGGTGTTTTGAGGCACTTTTGGTCGTTGTTCTTCTTTCAAAGCATTTGAGGTCTTTGTGGGTCTCTTGCACCTTGAGTTCTTTGTACTAACTATTCCAAGTCTTTGGAGGCTTGAAAATTCACTTCTATTTTGTTATTGAGAGATTGTGGTTCTGTATATTCTTTGAGGGGTTCTTGGATCCATTTCTATATTTTATCTTTATCCTTACTCTAGAGCAACCCTCCATATAACCTAAAGATGCCTATTAGGAGGGCTTTCAAATCAAGTTTGTCGTTGTGCTAACTCTACATTGCTAATCCTTGGTTTTTAAGTGTTTTTTGTTCTTCCATACTAACATAGTAGTCCATAGAGTAAGCCAAGAGTGTGTGAGGATTGGTGAATCTCATCATCATGTCAAAGCTTTGAACCTTGAAGGTTTGAAAAATCTTAATTATTTGTTAAAAGTAGAAATCATAGTGAAGCTTTGAACTCGCCCTCTCTTCAAAGATCAAAAAGTCTTAGTTGTATATTAAAGCCGCTTCATAGGTATACCTTAACCTCTAAAGTTGTTATGAACAAAGTTTAGTTCGCAAAACGTATTTGAGAATAAACAAAGTTTAGGCCTCAAAAGTAAAAAGTAGAATTTCAGTCAAGGTAGAAGGGCAACTGATGGAAGAATAGAGATCACCAGCAACGCTCGTACATAGCAAAATAAACCAATAAAACTTAGATACACGTCCTCCCCTCTTTTTCCCTTTCCCTTAGCATGAAAAAGTAGCCATCGATGGGAAAGAACAAAAAACCATAAAAAAAGAGAAGATCAACACCGAATAAAGCCCTGTCTAATACCCAACTATACTTTGTTCAACACTTAGCTAATATCCTATCTAACAACTGAGGCTAAGCAAGCATCGATGTCACAAAGATTTGTGAACGTATTTGGAATAGCACCGGGTCTTTGCTGTAGTAATGCTTGCATATAATTATGATATTCCTAAACACCCTAAATATCCATAAATCTACCATCAAAACCCCTTTTTTCCCAAATCTCTATCCTACAATTTTCTCAATGCCCTAAAAATTGTCATACCTAACTTTTATCTATTATAAAACATGGAGAGCAGTTTCAAACATCTTGAAACTTTGTTAAAATTTAGATCAACTACCTAAAAGATCACATAAGAAGTTTCAACTTTGGTGGACATTTTACTAATACTAACTTTCTAAGCCTTCACTATTTTTATACCCAGTTGTATTTTATGCATAGCTCATATATCTAGAGTCCATTGAAGCTAAAGTTTTAATACAAGAGAGTAGATAAGATAAAAAAAATACTTTTTTCATTGCCAAAACATAAAATGCCAAAAAGTTACACCCTCTTCAATATGCTTTCCTTGGTTGTCTTGGAATCCAAACACTTTCACTTCAAACCCTCATAACTTGTTCTCCATAATAGATTTAGATCTAAAACTTGATGTCATTGACTATCAATTCTCTAAAAACTCAGATCTAAAATTTTGAATCCATTCAACACTTTTATCAAATGAAACACAAAACTCCCTCAAACCAATGCTTTATTCCAAATAAATCTTCACAATAAAACAACTCTCTATCTTCAAGTCTACTCCTCCACTCCCACAATTAAAAACAAGAAAACAAAACAAAAAAGAAAACAAGAGACGAGCCCTTGCCTCAAGTAACCTCCACAAATCCCGCTGGCTAATTCTAACTCTAATCCTACTATCCTAGTATCAACTACAAACAAACCGATTATCAACCAACAATTACATGGTCAACAACAACAACAACCTCTTTACTCTAACACCTCCTTACACACAATAGTAACAACACTAATAATGCCCAACATTAACAATATTTTTTAAATTAAAAAAGATGCCAACTTTAAGTTCTAGATGGCCCACATCATGACATCGAGTAAGGTTTGGAAGAGTGAGGTAATGTTGCATTGTAAATACGAGCATTATGTAAAAAAATATATTTAAAAGTTTTTTTTTAATGGATTTGATTATAATAATGTACTGTGAAAGATGACTTCAGTTGAAATAATTTCAAAATGATGCCTTCTTTTTTATATCAAACTATAAAGAAGAGGAATCATTGGAAAGTTTTATGAAGTTGATATAATTTTGTTTGTTTGTTTGTTTGTTTTTTACTTTAGAGTGTAGTATATCAAATTAGAAGGTTTCTTCTGAGTCTCAAAATAAAGAACCTCAACCAAAGTTTGAATTTGAATTTTATTTGTCGCTACTATCGTGTCAATCTCTTCTGCCACTAAGTCTTGCACCGCCATATGAGCGTCCATAAGCAAAAGTTGGGCTTTTTCAACCACCCAAAGAGCCTCGATAAGAGCAATGATGGCACGAAAACCTTCAATGTGATGCTCGAGCGTTATTGATTTTATTGTAAGTTGGATGTATTGAACCTAGGAGTCGAGAAATGACATTTGAAGGGTATTTTGAGGGTCTTATTATTGACTAATATTATTGTATGGCCAAGCTTGTGGAAGGAAGTCCTGGCCACCAATGAAAGGCTAGTCAATTCTTTAAATAAGGTAGACCATATAGAATATATGGCAACTATCATCAAATGCATCCTTAAATTCTTGAAGATAGAGTAATATTTCAATTGAAACTTTATATTTTACCTCTAATAGACATATGTTAAATCTTAAGTGTTTTATTTAGTATTTAGAAGTAATGTCAAATTTTTTTATTTTTGTGAGAAGCTCTAGGAGGGAAAATACAAATAGTTTACTTTCAAGTAACTTTGAGGTAATTTGTCTTCTAGCTAAAGATGTAAAATGAGTTCAATAGTCAAAATAGATGACCAATGGATAATAGGAGAGCCACATGGTCAAGGTATAGGCTGAAGTCTAGTTGATTTGTATAGTTGAGGTAAAAGATAAGGTGAACAAAAAAAGAGGCACCATTCATTGTCTCTCTTGTTGTATTTGTAAATCCCAAATGTTTAAGGAACCATAGTGTGTTGTATTTTGCGAATTTTGAATTTTGAATTAGAGGAGTTAGGTATCATAGTCGTGTATTTCTAAAATGATTTCACTTACTTGAATTAGAGTTGACATTCAAAGTTGTAATAGTTTGAGTAGAAGAAAATCTACTACCTTTCATATATAAGGGCAGAGATTTTGATTGACTATAGAAGATGGACAAGTTTTTTATTTGTAATGAAAATTGAAGAGAGTAAAGATGATTTTGTTAGCTTTCCATGAAGCTATCATTCATTCTATTTGGGGTTTATATAAGTGAGTTGTGAGTGTCGAAGTAAACGAGAGTTTGCTACCTTCAATTTTAAGGGCCGAATCTTTGAGCAGCCATAGAAGTTGAAAAAAATATTAGAATGATTTGAAATTTAGAGGATGGGTGAGGAATTATGTTAACTTTTCAAAAAGTTATCTTTCATTACATCAAATCAAAGTTCAACCAAGGAATTGAAGTTTAGAAGAAACTTTGAAGACTTGTGTGATGTGGTTTATGGCTTTTAATATCTTTGTAAACTTTGTTGTTACAAGTGGCATAAGTCAAACCATTGCTTGGCCTCATTTTGTATTGTGGTGACAAAGTAGAGTTGATGGACCACATAATCAAAACTTGCTTTGTTCTCACAGCAAAGCATGTTTGTTGATCACCGAAAATTTGAAATTTAGAAGCAAATCTTTTGGACTGTTTAGCTTGTGGTTGAATTGTCTCATTTTACCCATCCAAAGCGTATGGTTTTTATTATATACCTTGATCTTTAAACTTGTTTAGAGCCCATTTCAAAATAGACCAACAAAAAACAGTTCCACAATAGTTTAGAAGATTCAACGAACAAGATTTAAGATTTTACAAAAATACGTCTATTTATGTTTTTCAATCATTTTTAGTTGTAATCAAGATCCCTATGATTTCTCGAGGCAAACCTCTTTCTATTCACTAGATATAAAGGGAAGGGACCAACGAGTATCAGATAAGGGTTAGAGAGGACATTAGGTTGGAGAGATGAATAGACATCGGAGAAGGGGTTGGGTCGTCCAACCAAGAAGTTGAGTGGGATTCGTAATTATAGGGACCAAAATGATTCGTAATCACAGGAGTTGAAGGAAAATTCTCTATTACCAAAGAGAAGAAGGGAGAGGAAACCTAAAGGCCTGGGGTGAAAAAACCAAGAGAAAAAAGGAATATACACCAAGACTTGACCATAGTCCTAAGACGAAGTGCGAAGTAGGGAAGCCAACTTTCCATCTCTATCAATACCAACAAGCAGAAAGGAGGAACAACACCTACCATGTGAAGACTAACACCATTGTAAGGGAAACGAAGAGTTGAGAGAGGAAAAGAAACTATTTGAGGTTAGGTAATTCAAATAGATGAGATAGAAGGGAAATCCCCCTACCTAGTTTGGTACATTAGATGAAGCCTTGGTGATTATCACGAGATTAAACGTAGGACGTAAGAGGTAGTTCAACACTCTAAGACACAATGACGCATCTTTAATTAATCTTGTAAGTAGAAACAAGGGTAGTTGGGCCACCGTTAGAATATAAGAGGAATAGGGACGAAAGAAAGGGAGGAGAGAAGAAAAATAGAAGAGGGCCAAAGAGAAAAACCAACCATTGTATTAATTCACTACATTATTAAAACGGCAGTTCATTGCATCGTATCAAAGAAGTTCATGGCAGAGAATGGAGAACTCCCAAGAGGCATGGTCAATGACTTTAACTCCGAGATATGAATCAATTCCATCCTTATCCTTTCTAATTCACCGAATCAGTAGCTACTAACTTTGGCCAAGGCCTATCTCTAAGTCGGACCCCTAAAGCTAGAGGTCAAGTCATATTTTAAATTAGTACCCTGGAGAAGAAGTTTGTAGCTTTCCAAAAACCTAAGGCACGTCCAAATTGGAATAAAAACAAGAAAGCTATCACCAAATGAAGGTTAGGACTTTAATTGGATGAAAAATATTTAAACATAAAATTTCGAGACAAATTGAGGGAAGTAGGGAGAAGTTATGAATTAGAGTCCAAAGACAAAAGAAAAAGTCAATTCCGAATTGTAGATTAGAAGGACTTAGTAGATGAAGTTTTCATCACCGACTAACGGTCAAACTTCATCCATCAAGAACTCTTAGTAGGAATGTTGGATTATCCAGTATCTTACTAATATGGAAAGCTAAAATTAGGGTCTATAAGGAAGAAATATAAAATAATACACAGGTGAAAGTTAATCTGAACCTGAACACTAAAAAAAATCAATAAAAAATTTAGAAGGTTGGTGATCAAGAAATTTGGAGACAGAAGCCTGTAGAAGACGTCAAGCAGAGCTTGTAGGACCCCTTGAAGTAAGAAAAAATCCAAAAATCCTAGAAGATAAAGAAAGATGAAGTTTAGCATAGGTTTGGATGGAAAACTCATAGAAGTTTTCAATTAGGACCAAACTTCCAAATTAGGTAGAGAAAAGTCCCCTAAACAACCCCAAGAAATTTCAAGTCATTCTGAGTTAGGTAACTAGACTTAAATCATGGATGAAGCTTGATGAACCGAGTAGCAGTCAAACTTCATCCGCCTATAACTTTGGCTATTAGAGTCGGATAGGGTCGAATTTTATGTTTTTAGAAAGGGCACGGAATTTTCTAGAATTTTTTGAAGTTAGTTCTTCCCCAACATGAGTGACACCAAAAAACACAACGGCCTCATCCATTCGGCCAAACATTGACATTGGATGTAGATTGAGTGATTCTTGCACATTTGAGCACATTTAGGCATTTAGAAAAGATCCATTTCTTTGAAGGCACAATGGAATGCCCTTAGACACTAAAAAGTAGGATTCATTTAGTCAAACCCCAAAACTTGGTTGTATTCAAGATTTAATAAGGGTGAATAAGTTGGTGCTCATATTTGAGAAGAGTGAATGCTCCAAAGAGTCTAACATCTCCACAGAAGCAATTGTATTTGTGCATACGAAACATAGTAGACATCAACCAGGTACAAAAGTGGACAAAATGTTTCTACCTTTACATCCATTGGTTATTTTTTGTAGTGAAGACTTTGAAGCATATAATTTCTACATCTACCATTGCTTTAGCATCTATCTGAGAAGGAACTAAGATACAAGCTATAGTTGAAGATTTTGAGTGTGCAACTTATCAATTTTTTCTTATTCCTAAGAAAGTTGAACAACTTTTGCACTTCATGAGATTAAATGGTACTTATTTTTATCATTCTTTATTTTAATTTCATACTTTTAGATATATTTATTTTTTGAAATTTGACTATCTTTTTATTTATTTATTTATAGATGCATTGCAAATAGATGATTAGAATGTTGCCAATGTAGAAGTCTTGAGGCTTCAAAATCAAGGAAAGGTGATTTTCTACCAAGAATATTGTCCAACACATGAAGATCTAAGGCAAAGACCATTTATTGTTTTTATATTTCATAACTTCATGAGAGTAATGCAAAACAATTTTCAAGGGAGCATTCATGGGCATTTGATTTAACTTCCAAAACAAATCAATATGACTTACCTCTATATGCCACGGTTGTTCCAAACCAAGATGGGAAGGCAATGCCTATTTTCTACATGTTATGTACTAAAGATAAAAATGCGGATCACGAAGGAATAACAATACAACTTGCATTGACACATGTCTTTTCAAACATTGGAGACATAAAACCATTAGCAATTATTATTAATAAATGCAAGACATCATTGAATGTTATCAACTATGTGGTAAACAATAATAGACATTGTTGGAAACATAAGAGACTTGGAGAAGAACAAATTAAGGGACGAGTTTTAATATGTTGGTTTCATGTTATGAAGGCATTGAGTAAGAATCTTTTGACTCATATGCCAATATTGGAGAAAAATAAGATTTGGCAAAGTCTACACGTATTGTTGAATTGCCCCTAGGAAGATCATTTTAAAGAGAATTTGAGAAAATTCTATACAGACTTTGAGCACATTCTTGGGATAGAAGAATTCATAAGATGTGGGTGGGTAGATTGTGAAGTGCCTTGGAGGACAGTGTGGCCGAAATTTGGAATTTTTTTTTCATATGGTGGTATGGACACTACTAATCATGTAGAAAGACATTGGGAATGGATAAAGTACACTCTTCTTCACGGCAAAGTGAACCAATCGATTTGAGATTTGATTATTGCCATAATTTGAAGTACTATGGATGGAAGTCATGTTGGAGGTCCAACTTTAGTAGACCACTTCAAACAAGTGTAAGCTATAAGTAAATGTTTCTAATTTAATTATTTGTTTTGACATGTAATGGAATTTTATTATTGTGTCTCACCAAGATTTTATTTTTGCAAGTTGTAGGTGATTCAAGGAAGTTCTCAAAAAGAACAAATGACAAACTTCATCAACATCGTATAGCAAGTGCTAAGGGACTATTCCAAAAGTATGAAAGTGATCTACAAAATGTATTTGAAGTACTTCATATACTACAAAGGATATTTTGTATTGCAAGTGAGACTTTTGTACATACTACTTACATTGTTTCCCTCAATATTGATTTTTGTAATTGCCCTTCTCTCATATCAACTTGTAAGCATATACTTGTAGTTTAGTTGATAGTAAAAAAATATTAGCAATCCTTAATGACGAAGAAGCCCTATATTCAAGTACAACAGTGGAATGTACTATTCTTTCTATATTTGAAGAAGTCCACAACAAAGACTTTGTTATGGATACTACACCACACAATGGTGAAAAAGAGGAGTTTTTGCAAGTCATATGTGAAATGGTGAATGTATTTCTACAATGAAGTCAACTGTTGGAGAATATAGGAATGATAAAATGAAGTGTAAGATGGATATCATGAAGAAATGCATGAATTCAATCATGGAGCCTTTTATGTTTGCAAGGCATCTTACTATTACACTTCCATCAAAAGGGTCTATATTATCCATTCAAGAGAATGTACAACGTACAAGAATGGGACAAGGTAGAATATCAAAATAGAAGGCTACAATGGAAGAAGATGCGAGTTCACTTTCAAAGGAAATCTGATCCACATTGACACCTTCACTTCACAAACTAGTGTCTACTTCAAAGTTCTTGTAAATTATTTTCTCAAGAATTCCAAAGTTACTTTGTGGTGCATGCTTCACAAAAACTTCGATAGAAAAAGGAGATATAATAGTATCTTACTATAATTGTGATAGACAATTGAAATGTATTTGAAGCAATATGACATAGTTGGTAAAAGCCAATGTAATCTATGTTTTGGTATTAGAATATAAGTTGCCCAATATATTGAATACAAACTTGTGTTATTTGATACAAGCTAGAGTAATTAATTCTTAAGACAATTATGTAAGTCTAAACACCATATGTAAATGATGCAAGTATATATATAAGACTCTAAATAAATTCTAAACATTAAAGGCAAAATGGCAATGCATGAAATAAATATATACTAATACAAATATATGTTTATGAGCATGAACATTCTACTTCTTGCCCTTACTTTTGCATTTGTCTTGGGATTTGGGCTTAGGATTTGGCCTAAAGCTTAGGCTTCATCATGGTCCTCATAATGACTTTAGATGTAGATGAACTTGGATCTACTCCTTGCAATATTTTAGTTCCTCTATCTTTCATAAGCATACTCTTTAAAGCTCTTTTTTGAAGGTGATCTTGCATTTCTTTGGTCTTCAAAGGATGAAGGAGTTTCCACTTTCCCATCTATTTAATCTTCCCATCTTCTTTCCATAGACTCTCATTCTTTCACAAAAGGTTGTTATAGTGGAAGTCATTAGCTCGAAGAACATTTATGAGATGAGATGTCCTTAATTGCTTATAGTTTACCCAATCTTCATCTACAAAATTCCATATTAAAAAATATAAACTTCAAAGAGTCCTTTGAATGTGAAACTCATATGAAGTATGTAGAAAAGAAGAAGTATAAGTCCAAAAATTGATAGGAAGAACCAAATACATTGCATTAGAGAAATTAAAACACATAATGCATTAGAAAAACAAAAACAGAAATGAACGAAGTATTACTTTCAAAATAACTTTATACTTTCTCCATATTTTCTTCCTTGTGTGCATTATCGTCAATGGAATTGAAGTATTCTTGTAAACCACGCTTGATGTATAAAACATATAAGTTGGAAGAATCCATAAGGATTGAAATCAAGAATTTGTGGTTCTTCATATGAAACATCCTCAAATCATTGAGAAAGCCCTTCTCCATAGCCTTCACCAAAGGACAAGATTCCAGTTCCTCATTAATGTGAATAGGATGAGGGATTCTTGCCCTCTTTCTTTTAAATTTTGTTTGTACACTTTCTTCTATCCTTGTCTTAGCATTAGCATTGGCATTGGCATTCTTCTCATTTTCTATCTTTCCTAACCTTCCTTGCTTCCTTAGTACTCTCATCCCATTTCCAAACACTCTTCCTCTTGGTTGCCATGATGACTTGAATCTAACTACAAAAACACACTAATCTTACATGCAATATTCAAAATATGAAGCTAAAACTCAAAACACTCAAATTTTTTTAATAAAAGTTCTCAAAAATACAATGCATTCAAAATCCTAAACCTTGAGATCACAAACTCTCAAAATCTCAAATTCAAAGAACCTCAAAAATTAAAATACACACAAATCCAACACTTCAAATTCAAGCTTCAAACAACAACATATTTGTGAATGCTCTCAAGAACCTCACACTTATAAAACCCTTATCCTTACTCTCATGCAAACAAAAATTGCTAAAATCAAAGTAGGAGATGTGACCATACACTTTTCTCTATAAGCGGAATGAAGCATTGACTCTACACAAGACTATATGGCTACAAACAAAAACATACCAAAGAGAGCTTCAAAGCTTCAAGTGTGAAGAAAAGAGATGAGCTCATCAAGAAAAAGGAACTAGAGTTTAGATAGTGGTGGCCATATACCACACTCTGGAGTGTATGGCATGTTCAGTCCTCTGCTACTCATTGTGTAGGGTAGGCGGAGGTTCTTAGGAAGGTAGGGAGTCGCATTCTTCTCAGGCAAGCGACAAAGTTTCTTTGAAGTAGGTGGGCGAGCTAGGAATCCCAAATTTCTTCAGGCAAGGGGAAGCCCTAATCCCCTTAGGACATCATGTCGAAGCTTGGCAACTCATTACAGGGGACCGCTCTTTCAAAGTAGCATGAAGTTATGGGAAAAGAAAAGCACAATCTTTGGAAGCAGCAAGTGAGGAGTTCCTCATGCTCTATTCACATATGCAGAATCAATTGTCTTGCAGACATTTTGTTCACTTCCTTCTCTTCTGATTTTGTACAATTCTTGAGAGGAGAATTTTTTGAAGCTTGATTTTCCTGAACTCCTCGTCTATTCTCTTTCTAAGTCCTACACTATTGTTGCCAATGGACGGATGTACAAGACTTTTACTTTCATAATTGAGAGAATCATAATTATTGCCTTCTAATTTCTCTAGGATTTTGTATACATGTAGAAATTTTTAGAACATTCTCTACGATGTCCTTCACATGGAAGATGTGAGTGCACTTTACGAAGTTGCTTCATCGAAGCAATGTTCCTTGTGGTTTAACAACTTGTATAGAATGAAAAAACAACTAAGGGTAATTTATGTCAAAATCTCAAGATATAATTGTTCTAGAGAATAGCAATTCGGTGCAACAAAGTGTTGAAGAATTGAGGACACCCAAACCCTAAGCACAAGAAGTACAAGAAAGAAGACAACATAGTCATTGAATTCCTTCCACACACAGGAAAAAAAGGGAACAACTATTCTGTAATTCAATGTCTAAGTAGTCATTGTTAACCTAACAAAATTTCAATGTAACATTTGATGAAGACAAAGCAATTCCATGACATCCACCACTAACACTAACATTTCAAGTGTGAATGTACAATAAGTTAAGTTGTAACATGGATAACAAGTTCCATAACACCTCCTCATTGTGAACACTCCATGCTTAATTAAGTAACCATATCACAGAATACCTCATTCCAATTCCATGTCTATGAAAATAAATTTCCAACATTTCAAGACAGTGCTTAAATAACTACACTTGGTACTATCTAAGGCCAAGTGGGAACAAGCCTTAATAAGCGTTTATACAAATTTCTTGATTCATTGTGTGTTAGTATGAATTGGCCACTTGTTTGTGATATTCTAGAAAACAGGAAATGTCAGCTTGGGTGAGCTTATGATGAATTGTTGTTGTGGTTTTGAATGCTTCAACAATTGAACTAGGTTATGTGTTTGTGTGTAAATTTATCAAATTGCATTGTAGAAATTTTAGACTAGTTTTTGTAAGCAATTTTTTGTAATCAAGTGATTGGATTCAATTTGGTTGATCAAATTTAGAACAAAATTGTTTTCATTGCAAAATTTTGAGCTAGGAACAATGGTGATTGCTGGAAAAGAATTAGGATTGAAAAGTTGAGAAGCTCAATGGATTAGCTTAGATATATTGGAATTTTGGCAAATTGATGAGAAAAAATCATGGAATATGAGTACAAGTGGACAAACAAATTGTCAAATTCTAATTGAGTCAGGGAGTCTTCCTTATCTCTAAATTTTCTATTGACCAATTGTAAATGACACCAATCAATTTGCTAAACAATGTGTATTCTTAAATGAATTAAATTAAGTCACTATGGTTGTAGAATAAGTTGTTATGGCTTTTTAGGATGATTGGGACAAATTTTTGTGTCAGAATGTTCAAATTAAATTTATTTCTTTGCAGCAATATGAATTAGATGGGAATTGTGGTCTTAGACTAATCGATGATAGTTGGAAAATGGATAGAGTGTGTCATATTTTTAATGTAAGTTGTGTATGACTAATCAATGTGATAGTTTTTGAATGTGCATTCTTGAATAATGGGTTGTAGTTTCAATGAATTGGGAGGCTAGTTGTCTAGTAAGCTAATTGTTGTGGATAATATATTGAAAAATTCTACATTTGATCATCCAATTAGTGAGCTTAATTTCAATTGAAATAAGTTATGGTAGGTGAGACATATTTAGTTAGTGGAAAATTGTTAGTAAGCTATTTGTATTGGCAAATCTAAGCACCAAGACAATATGTCTACAAATTTGGGCTATTTGGATGAACGTAGTGCAAGCAAATAGTCAGTTGACTGCAAGGCCCAACTAGTAGATTAGGATTAATTATTAACATATTTTGGTAATATCAATCAATTTGTCCAAAGACTATGATTGTAAAGTTGGTAGTAGAATTAAAATCGATAGTCTAGTTGGTACTACTTGTACCTTGGGATTGAAACCTATTGACAAATTGTTGTGTATCCATGGTTTGAATACAGTATTGACATGTGGAGGAAGTCCTTGAAAGTTTGTCTGTGATTCTTCAAGCTTGGGGCTTGGGTGTTGTGACAAATGGTTGGATATTGTACAATTAACAAAATAAATGGAGAATGCATTACACACTCATACCCTACATTAGCTAGAGACAAATTGTTGTAAGACTGAGATAGATTTGATGCTCATCATAACTAGTAATTAGGCTAGTTAACTAGTTACATGACAAATTGTTGATGGTAAAAAACTATAACTAGTAATTATGAAACTTATACAATATCTATATATCTATATATTATAAAATATATCTTGGTACATTTGATTAAGTCAGATAATGCATGCATAAAAAAAATTGCAATTTATCTTTGACAAATAGTCGAGAAATCCCCTAGTGCACTAGACTGGACCAGGACAATACTCATGCATCCATAGCATTACTAAAGGATTGGCCACAAAGTTATACACTTGAAAATAAGAGTAAAAACAAATTAATATTGTTTCTGGTAAAATTGTATGTTAATTGTAAATTTATCCCATTTTATTGTAAAATACAAGTGATTTTAGCCACAATATGTTAGACTATTTGATCATTCCCTAGATATAGAACCTCTATACTATAGTCTTAGGTTTTTGCAAGGTAGGCAAAATCTAGACTACAAGGATTAACCTTGAAATGCATGAGATGACATTTTGTGTCTTTTGGATGATTTTAGGGAAGTCCTATAGATGGAAAAAAATTCTTTTTCATCTAATTTTGGGGGATTGTAGTTGCTTGAACCTACTTTCAATGCAAGGTGTTGAATATTCCTTCTTGGTTTGTGATATTTTTTTACTTCTCTACATAAGAATATGTCAAATCCATGGATCATTGTGTAGTATATTTTGGCAATTTCTGCTCTTCATTCTTAATCTAAATTCTACCCACAAAATTGATTTTTTGTGAATTTGAGACCAACTATAGGAATGAAGATTATCCACTCTAATTTTCACTTTAATTTGAAATTTTTGAAAAATCATAAAATTGAATATTTTATTGAAATTTGAATTTGTAGCCTATAACCATAGAGTTTGTTGATTTTATACTTTTAGAATGACAAGATAAATTAATTTGGACTACAATGTATTAAACTATGGTATATACCTATGTAAATTGTTGAGATTTTTAAAGCATATTTTCTATTTTGTATAATTTATTTTTGTCTTTCCATTCAAGAATTCACAATAATTTCAAATTTTTATAAAAAAAGTTGAAATTTGTATAACTCATAGAGGAAATATAATTACATCTCTTAAAAATATTTATTAAAAATTTCAGTCATAAATAGTTGCAAAATGAGAGAGTAGAAAAAGAATGACTTTGAAGATTGAAAAAGTGGCCATAAGCTTGTTGAAAGCCGTTACCCCATAAAGGACTAGTTCTATTGCCATATGGTCAAACTTTGTTTACGAGCTCAATTTGGCCTTTGAAATTATATTGAAGTTTTAACGAAATATTTTGTTGCAATGAGGATATACTATCTATTAGTAAATATGGAAAATATATTAGATTTTTATTAAATTATAATTTTTATAATTATTAAACTAATATGTAAAAATGAATCTGTAAAAATAACGAAAAATATTCAATTAATTTAAAATTTATTCAAGAGGCAAAAGTGCCCCTCCCAAATAGTGCAAAAACTTTTCAAGTACTTGTTTCTTTTCCCATTTATATTCAAAACATCATCACTTATGACTTCAAGTTAAATCACCACCATCAAGCTAAATTTTATATCATTGATTGATTATTTTTTTAACTATTTTATGTGTGAATTAACACTTTTTTGTTGGATTTTTTTTTGATAATTTTAAAAATTCAAAATTAGAATTGCAATTTTCAAAACCATAATATGTACATAAAGTTGTATCAATTAGAATATATATTAGATTAATTTAAAATTCTAGCAAAAAACAAGGACAAAATGCGATATAGAAATCTTTTGTGTTTTAATCTTGAAATTTTTTTTATTGAAGAAAATACAAATGAAATACATATACTATTGTGTTAACTTAATTCTAACACATGGAGCTCCAATTGCAATAATTCATGGAATTTTTGGAATTTTTTAAAGTTTAAGAAGAATATTGAAACAAAGTAGAACAATAACTAATTAGGCTTCATTTTCTATGTTTAAATCATTAAAAATATGAATGCTTTGAAACTTACAATCAATTTGTCAACAACACATTCTGTTTTGGGATGTAGGGACATTCAAGGGTTAAAGTAACCCAAAACTTTCAAGAAATGAAACATTGAGTTCCCAATGCGCCTTTCTAGAATTTGTCATTTCAATGTTGGTCCAAATTTCCAATGCATTTTTAAAACTATATATATGTAGATTTGATATAAAATCTGATGGGCATTGAAACAACAAAGAAAAATGCATCAAACTTATTTATAAGGAATTTTTGAATAATATAAGGAATGTATAGCAAGATGTGAACCTTGCATGAATATTCAAAAAATTAAAATTAGGTGTACCATAAATTGATACTATGATGTACATCCTCAAAATATGACCTGACTTCCATGAACAAAAATTGGCCAAACTTTACAAAAGACAGATATTTTTAGAATTCTATGGTGAAGTGTGTAATATTTGCAAGAGGAGAATTGGAATTGTTGCCTAGCAAACCTTTATGGGGAAGCTCATGAAAAGTAGGGGAGGTAACTTTTTGACTTTAAAATTTATTTTTTTAAAGTAGAAACTAAACATTTTGATTGCTTTCAAATTGACAACCAAGCAAATCTACTCCTATTCAGTAGTTTTTCCCAACTCACATAGAAGTAAAAGCATCATGAAACTCGAAGAAGGCATCTTTGACCTTGGAAAACTCAAAAATTCATTTCCTAATCCAAGACAATATAGAAGTTGGCTAATTCTACAAGGGAATTTAACCCCTAAGCGCTCCAACATCCACTTTCGAGACAAAAAACAAATTCAAACTCAAGTTTCATCCTCATTACTACATGGATGAAAGTCATCCTAATTTGTAGAGATACTTTATCAAGTTGTTGTCCTATATATTTGATGGTTAGATTTGGTGTCACTAGAATACATATTTTTCTAAAATTACCAATGTGGAAGAATTTCAAGCAGTTGATTGAGCCAAAATTGCATTGATTGGCTAGTTCAAAATTGGATTTGCAAAAATGAGTTCATAGATTTTAAGAACACAAGAATTTCAAAAGATCACCATGTGAAGAAAACATCATTCCAAATCCGTTCCAACTAATTTTAGTTGAAAATGATAATATTTTGCTTGTAATCAAAATTAGAATAAATTTTGATATTTACCTTTCAAAATTTATAAAAGAAATTTATAAAAAAATTTATAAAAAAATGATGGCATTGGTGAATCTAACCATAAGGATGGAATCTAAAACTTAGACTCTAGCTTTTATAAAAAAATGACGGCATTGGTCAATCTAACCATAAGGATGGAATCTAAAACTTAGTCTCTAGCTTTTATTTGTATGTCAATTCCAAAATATTCTTCCGAATAGAACTTTATATTGAATTTTCTCAAATCGTCAATTCTGGAGAAGACTCTGGGGTCTGGACGTTTAGGGTTTAAGGTTCATCCCATGTCCAAGTCGTAATGTCACTGCTTCTGACGGTCCACGTTGCACACGTGTTACCTCGTTATCTTGCCTAAAGCAGCGTTACGGCTACATCGTCCTCACCGTAAACAAAATCTGGCGCCGCCTTTCTCCCCAGAAGACTACTGTAGAAACTCCTAACCCCAAAAAAAATCCACATTGTTGAAACCAAATATAAGGTCAAAATTCAAAAACCTAAAACAACCAATGCTGCAATTCCTCCATTTGCGACAACAAACGAAATGTTCCGACCCTATTTCCACCCCACACCACATGTAAAAAAATGAAACACCAAAATCCAGTGATATTTACTGCTTGAGTTTACATTCTGCTTGATAGCTGTTGCCTCTCAAGTGCTTTCATGCCACATTTTACAGCAACCCACGAAGACTGCGAGTTCCCACTGCAACTACTCGGCTGCCAACTGAGACCCTGCTCCCAGACTCGGACCACCACGTCAGAAACAAAACAACTCTATCAAACAAGGGTATCAATCACACCCCACATACGCCAGGCGTCACCAAAAGCCACGGGTGATCACCCTGAAGCACGCTAGCTAGTCAAATCTACAAAACGGACGCCGTCCAAGGACCCCAAACCAGCACTCACTCCTTACAACATCGCCACCCAAATAATAACATTCAAGGCCGATTACGAAGGCTCCAAGCTGCATCCGTCCGCCGACTCAGAACCGGCAAGAAGTGCCCAGTCTCTGCACCTGGTTCTTGCTCTTCAGCTTCACCCTCAGAAACGACTCGGGAAGCAGCTGCGTCAAGTGCACCAGGAACAGAGACCAAACCTTCTCGTTCATGTCCGTCAACACCAAAGGACCCTCCGGTCGCTCCCGGCCGTCCTCGCTCGCATCACGCACCGCCTGCGTCACATTCAACGCCGCGTACCCACGAAGACCGATCGGACGAGGCTTCTCGATCTGAGTGTGCGAACGGAACTTCGGATTCAGCTTCAGAGAGGACATGCGGGACAAAGAATAGGAGTCACACATCGTGGGGGAAGGCTGCAACTGCGCCAGGCCCAGAGGGGATCGGGGAAACGCAGAAATCTCCAGAGACTGAAAACTCGGCAACACCATCTCCGGACTGGAATCGTTCAGAGACCACTGCTGAGGGGACAGGGGCGCACGGGGGGAAATCGATCTGCACCCGTACGTAGGAGAGTAAAAAGCACGCTCAGGAAGCTTCAGCTCAGGAACTTCGTCGTCGTCGTCCATTTCGAACTGCACGTTGTCATCCTCCGCACTAAAATCCTCAGAAACTAAAGAATCCTCCACTCCGTCCTCTTCCAAACGAAAATCCTTCTTCGCCTCCCACATCGCAAGCACGCACACCTTCTCCAGCTCGCTGGCTTCCTCCTCCACGCCGCAAAGCTCACGAGTCATCATCCCACCGATCTCGCAGAGCGTCAGACCTTCCAAAGCGGCCAGCTTCAGGAACGTCGTCGAAAGAACCAGCATGCGGAGACAAGCCTCGCGCAGGCTCGGAAGCTCCTCGCGCAACAGAGAACAGTCGAACGCGGGGTCCAGACGATCGATGTACTCCAGCTCCTCCTTGGAAAATGGGATCGACGCTTGCGGCCAATGCAGCCATTCGAAGTAGGGCTCGTCCAGAGTCTCAGGAAGGCAGAGGCCGTGGTCGATGGGAATCAGCTCCACGGCGTCCACGTCGAACAAACTCCCGGACTCCACGTCCATCTTCTTCACCAGGATGTTGCCTGCGTGACGGTCGGTGTTGAACAGGCGAACGTCCAGGATGGCGATGCGATGGACATTGGAAACGGGAAACTGGGATGTGCCGTGATCGTTGGCGTCGTAGTCGTGTCTCACGAACTGCTGGAACGAAGCAATCTTCGCATTCTGAGCTTGGCCTGCGCTGGCGTAATCCGCATTCACATGGAAAACGGAGTGCGTCGCGTTCACCAGAGCCGTCACGGGAACCTTGGCGAAATGCCCGTGGTCCAGCAGATACGCAGCGACCTCTCGCACACCCGTCTCCCCGACGCGGATCGAGGGCTTCAAACCCGGTTGACCCAACGCTCGACCAGTGAACCCCTTCGGATTGTTGGGTGCGAAAGGCTCCTCATCCGTGGGCTTCACAATCGCGACGTTGTCTCCTTTGTTGTTCCGGAAATAGT
Source organism: Straminergon stramineum (assembly GCA_963920665.1). Lineage (NCBI taxonomy): Eukaryota > Viridiplantae > Streptophyta > Bryopsida > Hypnales > Calliergonaceae > Straminergon > Straminergon stramineum. The sequence continues at coordinate 10,047,632 of OY987266.1, forward strand.
ATGCTCCACCGAGACCACCTCCAACTAGAACGGGTTGCACGCCGGCTTCAATGCCTTTCGCTGCCTCACGTACGAGTCGCCTAACCTTGAGAGAGGTTTTCGAGCCGCCCACGATTTCGAACACGCTGTTCTGATGAAAATCTCTTCCTCTCGGTGACAGACACGGCGTGGAAGAGCTCCGGTAGATTCCCCTCGTCAGCAACAAAGGAGCGTCTCCTCTGATTTCGCTCAAATCCTTGTCGAGAATGTGGTCACCGAAGACGAGCGTGCTTTGGTCGGTCGGGACGCCAAATGCCGCCTGTACTTTCTTCTTTACTGATAAAGCGTTGTCACCTCTGTCCAACTCTATTCCAAGAACGCTTCCTGTAGTATCCAACGAATCACATATTATTTCAGTCCCAACGTGCACAGTTTTTGTGGTTAAAGCATCGATCGAAAGATATTACTGGTAAGATTTTTTGACTGCTGCCTGAGGCTTTCTTAATATCCAGAAGAAGTATTCACATCAGCTTAAATTATTGAATGCGGATGCCAACAAGATGACCAAGAAGGAATCAAACAAAACTTGCAAACTATGCGATGCGAAGACGCAAAGTGAGGCGTGTATTTAAAGGCAAGGCTAACGCCGCCTGCGGGTCAATGTTTTCACCTGAACAAGTTTGCACGAAAACGCGTCGCCCTCCCACCTGGCGGCAAACATTTTGGTGAAAACCATTTCTGCCCTGATGAAAGCCATTTCTCCCCTGGTAAAAGCCATTTCTGCCAAGACTTTGGCCGTTAACAGTATCAGCAACTGCCAAAGGTTTCCGAACTTGCACTGGGCCTTGTGCACTCGGAGGCATACCTGCACCAGCGACATGAAGGTTATCATCCGCCATTACGAAGTCCAACTAGGTGGAGTTCTAGCTCTACACTCTTAGTCACAACGCTAATGATTACATGCCCTCAAAATATATCTAATTCAAGAGCCAAGAATGGGCTGTCGTACTCCAATGTTATCCAACGATTATGGCTTGAAATACTTTCGAATCATAATCTGCACCTTCCCTTAGAAAGAGAGCATACAAAAAACTTGAGTAATTCAACACAGCTTCACTTTGAAGCTTCAAAATGGAAAGACTTCGCTAAATTGCAGGTGCTAACTCCCAATCCCCTTGGTTCCTGTTGCGTGTTTCATCACACGCTCTTGGTCGAGAAGCAGTATGATCTGAACAGGAGCAACGAGGCCACGCTACAATCTTTCCTTACCTGGAAGAGACGTCGTGCCCAACCTCGAATGCGTCCCCTTCTCTTGCGAAGGCCGCCGACAATTGCTTCCACCAGCGCGCAATCATCCAGTTCCAGAACTCCGATGGCCGTGTCAGGCTTCCGATTTCTTCCCTTTTCTTCCTTGCAGATCTATAACGTGTCCAAACTAGACGCACCAATCACCCGCCTCGCTACCATCACCACGAGCATAAATCCTTCCAGCAAGACGTATGCCAACACAGGCCTGATCCTCTCCAGGAACGAGCGATGTTGCCGATGCAATGCGGCCACTCAAGCTTTGATCAAACTTCAGTAACACCTTTTCGCAAGCTTCGAAAGCACAAATGTTCACTCTGACACTCACGGAGCCCCTGTGCATGACCCGTGATAACCTTTCCTACTACATTGGCAGAGCTTGAGCGACAAGCGCGGCTACTCGCATTTCATTCCATCCGTGGCCACCACTCCATGAAACTCACGCAAAGTGCCACTCCCAAAATTCCCACGACGCCGCTCCGATTCGAGTCAAAGAAATTCCACTCTCTGTCAGAACGACATTAACTCCACGCGCAGATCTGCCGCCTCATCAGAAGACAAACCCTATTTCACCTGTCACAACAACACAATGGTGTTCTCACAAAACCGAACAAGAATGCAAAACAAGACCGATTCTCATATCAAATATCCAAACTCCTACCCTCACGCATCCCAATGCAAACATATTCCGCATCAACTTTCCCAAAACAAGGCCACAGCCAAATTGGCCGGCACAGGGGTTTAGGCCGGCAGCGCAATCCCAAAACAGAATGCACACTTCCAAAACAATACATTACCAGAAACTACGCACCTGTCGTACCGATCTGCACCACATCGCAGTTGTCAAGCCTTCCGCAACGCAAATTCCTCCCAAATGCCGCGAATGCCGCCTGACCGACACAGGAGGAAATTCTACGGAATGCCGGGCGCGGGCGCGATGTTCATCGGCTATGGCTCATTTGAAAATGTGAGTTTCAAAACAATATCAAATCGAATCAAAGCCTCTGTTGCTGCAAATCAATAGTAGAACAGCAGAGAAGTGAGTGCGCCTCCCACGTGACGCAGCATCCGAGCTCTTGGTCGCGCAATCTCGCACTACTTCTACAGCGACAAGTGCAGAGTCGTCGCGGAAGCACGGCCTGCTGCCCCGGGTACCCTAAAACCATCGTGGATGGACAGAAAACCACTTCTCGTTCTTCCAAATATCTTTCTCGAAGCTTCCTTGAACTCCTCCGAGCCTTCGATGACGAGAGAATGAAAACTCCAGTGAGATTGGCATGAATTGGGGCCCACGCCTTACTAAAGTCCAAATCCACGATAGGAATTTGAGAATTGCATTCTCTTAAAGTTATCTTAGTTAGCCTATCTTATATGAGGAAGGAGCCCACCATTTGAAAAGAAATAAGTCTGATTTTATTTGGGATTTGGCGTAAATTAAAAGTTTGTTCATTCATGGTCCCACTTTAAAGTTCATGGGTAGAAAATAAGTGACTCAAAAACTATAGGCCATTATTAGAGATGACTCTATACTATCTAGTCAAAGATTTTATTATACAGAGTACTATCTTACAGATTTATTATAATAATAAATCATATGCTTTGGTTTACTACAATGGTTTGAGGAGTGTGGATGTCTCAATCATGTGAGAAATGGCATTGGATTAGCAATAGCCAATGTGAAATGATCTTCTCATAACTCAAAGGAAAATTATTAACTACAAGATTAGTTTTATCCTATGTAAGGCTAAAATGGATATGATTACTTTTTCAAACCCTTAAAGACCAAGGGATAGCCTAGATTTTTAGAATTGTAAAGATGTATTATAAAATACAACTCAAAATAAAAAAATTATGGTGACTCTCAAATAGTAGTTGTAAAATTTAATTCATATATTATATCTATATGGTTAAAACAACCAATATACAAACCAATATTTTTCGATTAAATTTGAAGTCAAAAATTGAAAATTCCTTCTAAAATTGATTGTATTTTGAATATTTGAGATTTTCACAAGAATTTTTTCTTTAAGTTCAAAATGTTAAACTCTAAGTATAGTGATTTTTGAAGACTTTTATTTTCTTTTTTTATTCCAGTCATTTATGAAGGATCATTTTTTGAACAAATGTTAATTTTTTGAGGCCAAACCTTTGAGTACCATTTGAATAATAGAATATTTTTAAATCAAAAGTCTTCAAAGTATATATTGTATAAATGCTAAAGAACTAACAAAAGAATCTTCAAAAATATTGATGAATGGAAAAATTACATTTTTGTATGCTTAGGATGTGTTTGCATTCATTTCTTGTTCAAAATTTGAACATCTCTTCCTTCAAGGACTAACTTGTACAAAAAAGAACATTTTATTGTTACAATATTTTTTATCTTATGCATAGGCATTATTTTAAATAGGGGTTGTCCAATATAGATTTAAATTTGGGGGGAGACAACAACCAATGAAAAGCCATATTGTTCTATTCAAGAATAATCAATTGGATAAATACAATATATTTTGAAATTGTAATCATGAGAGATCTTTCCAAAATTCTTTATGGTTATTGATTTGATGTCTTTTAGAGTATGTATCATTTATTTGAAATTTCATTTCTATTTAGTTAGAGTACAAAATGCAAATTAGTCTACATCATTGATTATAGTTCTAGTATACAACACATAAAGATCCCTTTATATAAAAAGAATTCTTCTTCTTTAATCTAATGACTTCACAAACTCAAAACATCCAATGAATAATTTTTAGGAAATTGTACAAATAAAGAATGCACCTATTCATCTATAAATTTGATGATTTTTAGCTAACTACCTTGGTGATACAGCCAAATCCTTCCAAAGTTAACATGTTCAACATTAGACAATCTCTTAAGAATCCAAAAGTTTGAATTTAGCAAAATAGTTTAATAGCACATTTATAATAACTTTTGGTATCCAAATAATGTGAATGCTTGGTACATTGGATTACTTGTTTTTTTGCTAACAATAGTATTTTCAAACTTAACCATTCTACTAGCAAGTAACTTCTCTACATTCTTGGTCCCTATAAGATAGGAGCACTCAATATCACCACCTTCCATTTACCATCACCTATAGAAGGACTTAGAAAGAATAAAACACAATTAAAAAAATATCACTACATCTTCCTCAAGTTTTCAAGAGCAACCAATGGGAGTTGAAGCATTTCATGCTTCATAGGTGTCTGTTTAAGGGGAGTCTAGTGGCATATGTAGGTACCCCATGCTTTCAACTTCAACAATTTGTAAAATATTAACCAAGCATCGAAAAATTATGAAACAAATTGGGTTGGATTCCTCTTTCAATCACTAACATTCTAGATGAAATTTTTCTCACATATACACTTGGAGATGAGAGCACAAAAAAAAGTGTCACTTTCGGTTGTTGTTGCCTTAGTACTGGCTCACTTTTCGAGTAATTTCCTACTCGAGTTTCCAGCATCCTCCCATGTAGCTTTTATCAATGCAAAGTCTCCTCTCCTTTAGTCCAGAGCCAGGAAAAAGCAACAATTCTCAGCACTTGGAGTGTCGCAATTAGGTCTTGGTTATAACAGAGAAAGAAAAACAAGGAAATGGTTGACAATAGCCATGATCAATTGGCCCAGAAAGGCTTCCTACGTATCATGTTCCTTAGGTCAGTCCAAGGCATCTTCAGATTAAGTGCGTTACAAGCATACTGGAAATGTATCTCATACCACAATTTGTGTAAACAAAAGGGCAGAATTTAGATTCCCCAACTGATGGGATCAAGAACGTCATGGTCCTCACCTGCCGAGCGCTTAGGACACGGTAGTAGTCACTTGCAAGCAAACTAGAAACTTTCATGCAAACAGTTAAAACCTCTTGTACTTATAGTGAGAGGAGAGAGATCCTCAGAAAAGCTACGGTAACAGTCGGTAAGACGAGAACAGATCTCAGAGCTGCAGCTGATGCGAGCAGTATTAAAAGGCCAGACTATAATTTACAATCCCTCTCGCTCTCTCCCTCCACATAACGAAATGCCAAGAGAAGAACAAAACTTGAACGCCAAACTGAATTTGTACGTCAATGTACGTCAATGTACCAAGCAGAGAAGGTAAGTTAACCAGTTCCAGTTCCAAAGCACCACTTTAGGTCAAAATCTCGTCAGTAACCAGCTTCAAATTCAGCAGGTGCATTTGAGTACATACTTCATAAGTTCACATTGAGTAGCAGCCAAAGTAGGCAGTATCGAACTATAGATATTACACTCTATCACGCCTCCACTTAACTACGCAGATACAGAGTACTATGACTATGTTTGAACATCAAAGTTGAATATCAATCTAAATTTGTATATGACCTACAGAGGAAGTATCATACATTGAAGAAACGAGAGACTGCACATGCCTCTATCATGACGTTGTCACGCTTGGCTTCGAGGCGGCAGCGATCCCAGAGGCTTCAAAGGTGGCCTCCCAATTCTGGCCATCGTACGTCCTCACTTCGACGTGAGAGAGCGTCCCCGAATCCACGCAATTCACAGTCACCCCCACCCCGTCGGGATTCGAGCGAGGGATGTAGAATGACGTGATCCCACACACCTTGCAGAAATAATGCTTGGCGGTATGGGTCCCGAACGTGTACAAGGTGAGATACTCGCGGGAGGAGTCCTCCAACTCGAAATCACGCTGCGGGACGATGAAGTGGACGTTTCGTCGCATCGCACAGTCCGAGCAGTTGCAGTTCCAGGCTACGACGCTCGCCGGTGCCTTCACTTTGTAGCGCACTCGCCGACAGTGGCAACCCCCTTGATGTTGCGTCGCCATGCTGGAGACCTAATCGACTGATCGCTTGCTGTTCTTGAACCAGATTGCGAAACTTCACGCACTGCAAACGTCGGGGTAGATTAAGCTTCTTGAATCCCTAAACCCATTGCTACTTGTGTCGCACAGTTGCGAAGCTTCAAATCATCATCAGCTGCAAAAAATGTGGAAATAAGTTACAATAGAAACCCTGAAACACATTGCCATTTGGGTTCCGCAAATGCGAGAAATCAAATCAACGTCTGGAAACTTGTGGAAACATTAAAGGAGGAGCACCCAATGGCATCCTTGTATCCAATGACGTCCCTGTCTAGGTCAGGATTCATTCTAGAACAAAAATGCAGCTGGACCGTAGACAGCTTATCGTTTTAGGTCAAAAAAATAAGCTCTCTACTGTGAATTAACATTTCCAGCCTGAAATGATTATGCTCTGTAGAATCGGACGCCATTGGGTACTAGGATGCCATTGGGTGCTCCTCCCTCAGGGTTAATTGTAAAGTGTATGCATTGCGGGACTAGGAGCCGGAGCTAGGGAATATGGAAGCTATCCCCTTTTTAATCACCCCCCATTTCTGCCCTACATAATCTTTTCTTTTTGTTCAGGTACTAATTAGCAATAATTAATTATGGTACAATTATCTGTGAAGTTGTGGTACAATATGATTGGCTACAAAACTCTCAATATTGTAACCGGCCCTTGGTCAATTTTGCGACTAGCTCTTGGTTGGAAATAGGAAGGCCTATACGATCAATATGGGTTGAATAGAATCTTGAGCTAAAAAATTCATAGTAATTATGTTTTGAGAAATAAAATTTTGGAAAATTATGAAATCCTTCCAAACTCTATATTTGTACTCGAGAAAATTTCCCCACTCAAGAAACTTGCACTCTATATATGCATAATTGCTTAAGTGGTTAGAAATGGGTCATATGTCTCAAGACAAGATGAAACTCCTTTAGCACCCAAATTTGGGTTTGATTGAGTTTGTTGTTGTGTTTTTTTGGTACTATGCTTAGTTAAACCTTCCTTTGACACCCATTTATAAACATAGGACAAAATTTATGATTAACTCTATTAGTTATGGATCATGATCATCATGGCCCAAAATTTGACACCAACATTTGAACCAAAAAAAAGGCACCCTAAACCCTACATATTCATAAGACAAGATGTGGACAATTAGAACATGAGAGCCTAGGATAATGTAGCATTGATTTTTGCAATCAATACAATGAAAATTTTCATGACTTACTCATCTCGTGTACAAATATTGCATGCTAAGAGAGTTAGATTCTTCTTTCATTTGCCAATAAGAATCAATAAAAACAAGTAGCTACAATATAATTGGCTCTATCCCTGTAGATTTGTCACACTTTTTGAGTAATGTACCTACTCAAGCTTCTTCACATGTAGCTTCTACCAATGCAAAGCCTCCTCCCTTTTAGTCTCTAAGAGTTAATAATTTATGTTTCATAATAGAAAACATTTTTAGTTGCTATTAGTGTCGATTATGGGTGTACTAATCTTTTAAGCTAATTGGAGGCTTTCAAAGTATACTAAAGTTATAATCTTAAATTTTTATTGTGTAGGACTAATACATGTGTTGTCTACCTCTAGGTCATATTAACACCCAAAGGACCATCCATACTTCCATTGTCAAATGGTCTAACTTTGTTTTTGAGCTCAATTTAACTTTTCAAATTGTTAGTGTTTGAATTTGAATGTAATATATTTTTGTAACATGAGACTATGTATTCTCTATTGATGTGAAAAATCTTTATTGATTTTGTAATAAATTTGAATTTTTAAAAAAATTTAAAAAATTATATAAAAATAGGTATAAATATAAAAAAAACAATCCCATTAATTTTAAATTTGTTAAAGAAGTAAAGCAGCCATGCAAAATTGTGTGAAATTTTAAAAAAAAGTTATGCATATATAACACAAAACACCGTTGGCAATGACCTTCAAGTCAAATCACAATGATCTAGCTAAATTTTTCCTTTATTTAATTGAATGGATTATTTTGATCATTTCTATGTATGAATAAACCTTTTTTCTATAGAAGAATTTTTTTTGAAAAATAAAATTATAATGTATAAGTTTAAAATGTACATAAAACTATATCAATTAGAATATATATTAGAATAATTTGAAAATTGAAAAGGTTAAAAAATAATATTTAAACTTGAAAATCATTTTTATAAACGAAAATACAAATAAAATACTACAATGTTGAGTTTTTGGTGCCTCCATTATGAAGCTTCTAATTGCAAAAAATTCATTGAATTTTGGATTTATTCAAAGTTTTGATATGGAATAGAAAGATAACTTGTTCAACTCATTTCTAAGTTTAAAGTCAAAACCAAGAATGGATATTTTGAAAGTTATAGTCAAGTTTGACCAAGGTGCATCCACTTTTGGGATGCAAGGACCTTAATTGATTATGACATATATTGCAATATATAATTGTAATTTTTACTTAAAAATAAGGTTAGAGTAATAGAAAATAATTTTAAATTCGAATTAGACTTTTTCAAATGTATAAACTAAATTTAAATTAGAATTAGAATATTTTTTTAAAAATATAAATAAAAATTCCACAATCGCATTAAACCCTAAATGCCTCTAATGCATTCCTCCAAAATCTCCTCTAAACTACCTACACTACAATAAAAGTACATAATTGTTTAGAATCATTTTTTGAAAAATCTACTTGCGAAATTTCATTAACTACTATCAAATTACTCTGTACTCCAAGGTTCAAGAAATTTTAACTTTACAAATTTTATGATATAATGATCAAAGTTTAGTTTTGGGAAAAATCAATTTTTTTCTCCTACAAAACAATTTTGAGGACCTACATCTCAAATTTTCAAAAGAATATTTTCCATTTTAGACCAAATGCAATTATAAATAGTTAAGAATATGTATACCAATTTTCACAAAGATTGAAGCAATGGAACATTATTTTTAGAGTATTGCAAAATACTGGGAAATCAAAAATTTCACTTGATTGTGCCTATTCACTTTGTGCTCCAACCAATAAGCCCTTTATCCACTTGTACACCTATTTGGAAATTTTAAGTGATTTGGATTCTACTAGAGGTTGCAATCATAATAATTTATCAAATTTCTTAGACATTATAAATTTAATATGGATTGAGAAGATACTAAACTTTTTAGGTTTATTTTATCAGTTTAGATAATACATGAAAATTGTGTGCTTTGATAGCTACAATGGAATTATACTAAGGGCATATTCAATTTTAGATGTAGGGACCTTTTAGGGTTCAAATCAAAGTTTTATGACATTGTGTAATTTCAATTGAAATTTTCATTTTGAAGATGTTATTTACACTTAAATATTTAACCACGAAAATAACTTTTCATGTACAATAGAATTTATTTTGTTATATCTTGTAAATCAATAAATGATAATAATTTTCTTTCCACATTACAATTTTAAAGATCACACTATTTTTTTTTTCCATTGAAAGATCTAAGAAAAAATTCACACTCATAGAAGAAGTTTTTTTCATGTGTTAAAAGAATATCAAATTTTGATACACCAATCACCAAAATTCTAAATTAATTTTCAATAGGAGTAATTTGACTTGAAGTAGGGTATTGAGGGTGTGAAAAATAAATATATTGCTTGAAGATTCATAAACTCTTAATGACTAGATGATGGTTCAAATTTTCAAAACTAGGAAAATGAATTCCAAAATGCAACATAAATGAATTATTTACTTGCTACAACAATCTCACCATTAGGATTGATTTGTTTCAATTCCATTTTAGAACTATTTGTGATTTCATTTTCTTGTCCATCTCATATTTACTTCTACTTAATAATCTTTTAAAGGGTGAAAGTCATTTTTTTTAATTATTGTAAATCTCAACTTAATTTTCTACCAAAGATTTAAACCTCAAAACTTTGTAGTACAAAAACTATAAGTTACGAGGATTCAAAGTCTAAAAATTTAGAATTGTGAGGTTCAAAAGAAACATTTTCCCCCTTTGAATCATAGTATATCTTACAATCTACCTAGTCAAAAATTTTGAATTTTTTCCACACATTGCCATATAAGTCTTATATAAGATCCTACAATTGTATATGCAAAATCTACCTAATCAAAGTTTTATTTTTTTTCCTCCCATTGTATCTCTTTGTATTAGAAATGACAATTTTGGAGTGCTTTTTAATAAAACATAGTCATAAATCTTTAGTGGTTAAGGACATTTGTCATCCACCTAGTGAACACCAAGACTCAGTTAGGGATTAACCAATAGTTTATGAAACCAAACATATAAAATTCATTTTAAAATTGAATATTTGTAATTTTCACACAATTTTTTTTCTTTACATTCAAAATGTTTAGTTCTAATTGTAGTGATTTAATTCTTACTTCTAGCTTATTTTTGAAGGGACACTTTGTTAACCAAAAACTTACTTTTCAAAGTAGTGCATACTTCTATTCTTTAAAATATATAATCTTTATGGAGAATAATTATAAAAGTCTCTGATGAACTAATAATAGAAAATATTAGAGGATATTTGAGGGCTTCAAGAGCCCATTTCAGGGCTATTCCCTGCATTATTTCCTGTGCTGCCAGAAATTGGGAACCAACACATAATGGGCTGAATTTTCGAATTTTTGGAAAAAGAAATTAAAAATTTGTTTTTTCCAAAATTTCTAAAAATTACTAACAAATCTAAAACTGAATTATTTTTTTTCATTAAAAAATTTCCGACGTGGCAGTATATGTGCCACATCATACTGCTGATGTGGCGAGTTCCCACACCTTGGGAACACAAAATAACTCATGGCCTTTTCATGCCCTCAAATGTCTTCTAATGTGATCACAAAATTCTACCAACATTTAAACATTGGGAAAACAGGAATATATGTGTTTGAAACATGTTTACATCCATTTATTGTTCAATATTTGAACACTTAACTTTTACGAGGATGATACAAATTCTTAATACTCTGGAAATTTTTGATTTATTAATTAGAATATTTTTATTGTATAGTTTCCAATTCATTTTCAATTTTAAGTATAAAATTTTAACATTTTTTCAGGAATCCATTTGAAATTTCATAGAATCTAGATAACATATCATGCCCACATATAGAATGAGTAAGTAAAATCAAAACTTATATAAAAATAAAAAGGTCAATATGTAGTTGGAAATGACTACGTGGTCATAGGTGCCAATCATTTTATACGTGTCACATTTTTTTAGTTCACTTCATTATACTTGTGCACACAAGCATAACCTAATTTGAATTAATTTCTTTTTTTTTAAAATTTGAGATTTCAAATTTTTTTAAACCCTCAAAGGCAAGGTGCATAATTCCAATTTTAAAAAAATGAGAAGATGTACTACAAAATACAATTTGGAAGAATTATTTAATGATGGCTTTAGGACAAAACTTATAAATTTGATCCATAGGTTGTATCCATACAATTAGATCTACCATTGCACTAATTAATATTCAAGACAATTTGAAGCTAAATTTTTAAAATTACTTCTAAAATTAACAATAAAGATTTAATTAATGTAATTTTCACAAAAAAGGCTTTTAACTTACCCCTCAAGTCTCAAGAGTTCCCTCAAGCAAGTTCCTATAATGTCAATCTTTTGAGACTTTTTTTTAGATAGGAAAATAGATCAACTTACTAGGAATATATTTTTTCTTTTAATCGATGCTTGGGAGCAAAAGTTACTCCATTCAAAAAGTAAGTGTGGGAGGGGGGCAACAAAATAAAGCAACAAAAACTTGATATCATTTGAAAAAAATTACTAGTATTTCTTATAGATTATATTTTTGTTAATGTGGAAAAATTTCATTCGTTCCATTTGGATAAGTGATGTGAAAGCCATGGAGAATCTTGTTTTGCTGGCAAGTTTAGCAACTTCTTGAGACAAAATCACACACACTATTAGCACAAATTCTTGTAGCTAAGCACATCCTCTACAGGGTAAACAAGACTGCCTTAGGACAATTAAAATGACTTATTTGACCATAAATTAATGTACAGTTGTACAGGTAACCATGGTGAATTCTCTGCTGATCTTTCTAAAATCTCCTCCTTGCCGGGAAATTGATCAACTAAAAGGTACCGCTTACATTTGTCAGACATACCGCTAGCTGGCATGGAGTTCATTCCTTTGTCATACTTGTAGTCTTTGTAAATCACTGGCCGAATTTCTCTACACGCTTCACTATCTTCATTAAAATCTGGGCAACTAGACCACTAGGGTTTTGTGCAATCGGCCCCCATTGTCCACTCCTGCAAACAATCACCACACTATTGAATTATAATTCCTGAAACAATTGTACCAAATCGTAATGCATAGTACTGATCTCGGTACTGATAATGGGCCAAATTGCTCTGCTGGATGTGACAAGAAACAACAGAAGTTACATCCTGGAAATAGAGCTCAATGCTACGTGACGAAGTCTTGTAATCCTCAAAATTGCAACGTACAATCTCAACAACACTATTGATGCACTCTTAGTAGATGGGGAAGAGGTGCATCAGTTTTGAAATCATATATTTCACGAACCAGATTCTTCACCAATCTCTACAAAGCAATGGATTTAGGAGATAGCCCTGCAATCTAGGGTCAACAGTATATATGAACAGTATATTAACATGAAATTCTTAAAGTATCAAGTACAAAGACTGAAATCAAAAAGTTAAAACAACAATTTTGGTGACGTCCTACCTTGCTTGGGTGGAGCTGAAAACAAGCTTGAAAGCTTTCCTTGAATTCTTATCAAGTGTATGACCCCAATGATCCTTCAACTGTCGTGACCTTGTTTGACTCGTCGTGAGTGAGATCTTCAAGATTGATCTGTTTTTTTCCTTTCCCGAGTGCGTCTAGGTTTGTTCTCCGGCAATAAAGGACTTCCCTTGTTTCTTGTGAGTCTTTCACTTCCAAGAATCTCCGGAACAGTCCCCGCTCCTCAATTTCCACCGTTGGCTTCTCAGGGTTGAAATTTACCAACTATTTTCCTTCAGTTCTCATATTCAACAGTTTTTCACGTATCCTGTCGGGTTATTTTCACTATTTTTACTATGAAAAGAAATTTTCTATGATTTTACGGTTGTTTTACTGTGTTTTAAAAATCTAACCGATTTTATCCTCATTTTCATCGGCTAACTTTGTATTAACCGCCGGGTTTTCCCAAACGTTGAAGAACTCTCTATAATCCTCAGCAACGACTTTTTCCAGCGTATGACCAAGCCCAAACAACTACCAAGGCGTTCATTGTAAATCTCACCCGTCCAGAAGGTGACATCCACGACGCTGATCACTCGAACAGCTGCTTCCTCCGGCCATAATTTTCTATCAATAAATACCATACCAGTTTTTAACGCCACTCTCTATAGCTCCCGTGCCAACAACAACGCCCTCTGGTGATAAAAGCTGCACAACCGTACCCGAATCACGCACGATCGATGCAAAAGTGGACGAGCTGTCGCAAAACAACCTATGAACGTTGTCACACAACGCTGCTATACAAGAAAAAGCAGTCTCATTAGTCATCTCTCTATCAGAAGCATAGCCATACCCACTGAGAACAAAACACACCGATACTTAATGAGAATCTTGAAAGAGAAAGGCGCGCTTGAAGAAAGCATTTTCTAAAGAAACCAAAACTCTTCGTCAAAATTTGAACACCCAAATAGGCTGAGTCACACAAGAGTGAGAAATTTTTTTTTCTCATTTTTAGCATTGCCAAAATACCTCTTGGTGTAGTTGTTGCACATGGTAAACCACATTAAGCTTCGTAACAATATCAATCATCCAAGCATGATACTATCAGGTACATATGTGGAAAATTCACATTAAAAGGTGTCCAACCACGTAGCAAGCATTTCTCGTATAGCCACCCACATGGGAGAATCAAAAGTTTCACTGGAGCAGGATGATAACATAAACAAGAAGGGACGATAGTATACTCACTTAAGAGGAAGGTAAGAAGTCATATTTCCCACAAGTGAGAACGACCTCACCCGCAATAAGTTAGACCTGGTGGAGCCTCGCTTGAAAATCACACCATTTTTGCAATCGCGTATAATGCACAATTCCCCTCAAGCACCTTGTCGAAAGGCATGGGCTTGGAGTAGCTCACAAGCTCGGTGGAGGCACCTCTTAGAAACACCGCTACAGGTCGCATCTCCACACCTGCTCCCTCCTCCCCAACTCCCTTCCTCTTGCGGTGTAGCTCCCGGTTCATTCTCTTTCATCGCAACTCTTCTTCCGAGCACTCAACCTCCTCCTGCTCTCCTTCCTCTCCAGCCTCCCTCCTCTTATTGGAATCCATCTGAAAAAAGTTGACAGAGTTCAATGTAGCAAATAATATAGAGAAATAGAAGTGAATCGCCTAAAACATACAAGCTGATTAAATGCCTTTCACTCTTTCACTCTCTAAAAAAGTAAGCGTCTCAACGTTCAAAAACGGTACGAGATCCTAAACAGGCTGTATCATAGACTCTATCATCGCCATCCTATCGTAGGCAAGGAACACAGTCAATACCAACTGATTGATGAAATTGGGATCAGCATTCTCGTAACAACAATTGAATTGAAAATACTAGTATTAGTAGTCGTACAGATAAGCCCAATGTGGTAAAAATCGGTAGGAGACCATCACTCGCTGTCAGCTTCATAGGTCATTTTCCTACTTCAGTCATAGTGTGAAACCTCATGATTTAGTCTATAAAACATTAGATTCAGCCCTAGCACTTCCACGTTCCAGTATTAATTTCGATTTGAAATTTCAATCTGCAAATTGAAGCTATCAAAACATAAGAAGGGTGCATAGCAATGAGGTCAAGGTGGAGACATGAAACAATTACAGCAAGGACAACTCCTAAACAGGTCAACACAACAAATGACATAAGGTTTCTTGAGTCTTGACCAGTGGATCAAGATCAGGAGAGACATTTTACATAAATTAAAGTGGCATAAAATCCGATATGCTTGTTTCAACTCTTCATGTTTCTAAGGCACATTAACTGAACCTGCTGCTTTGATTTGAGAAGAAAGTTGTCTGCATGATCAATCTAGGGAATGGAACACTAACTCATGCAAGTGTCTCAATTGCAATCTTTCGTGAAAGGGGATTCTACAAACCTTAAATCAATCCAAAAAATAAAAATAAAATCTTACATAGTAGTCCCTGTGATTTTCAACAGATGATTAGTCAGGAGTTCCTCTCCATCTGGTGCAAAACCGATGTTTTTTGGTATGGGAATTTCCACCACCCTAAGTGGAATTTGACCCACTCTTTCCCTGTCAAGGCCCCGCATTTGGGAGTCTGACTGATGTTTTCTTTTTTAATCCACCGTCACTTTTCAAAGAAAAATTACAAACACTTCAAATATTAAAATTGTGACTCACAAAAACGACAAGTGAAATACTTCTTTTCCGAAATAAGAAAAGAAAAGAAAATTAGGGCTAGGACTGCCAGTCCATTGCTGTCAAGATTTCAAAAAATAGCCTAGAATTACAGAAACCATACCTAGAACATCAGGCCATGATTGAAGTCATAGAAGTCCCTGTGATTTCAACAGAACTGGAAGCAATCGTCTCTCATCTCCAAAGAATTTGCAATGTAATAGCATCTTCGCTCCATCAGATACAGCCACATATTTCTTCCTGGATGTAAGATTTCAGAAGCACCAGATTCGCAGCTCCGCTAGGGTTTGCCAGGAACACGTAACTCGCAATTCAGATGAGATTTCGGAAGCCATCGATTCTCATCTCCTCTACGCCTTTCCTGGACCACGTAATTCATGATATCCGTGAGAATTAGCAAGCAAAACATTCTTCACTCAGATTTTGCCGAAACATTCGACTTCTTAAACCCTGAAGACGAACGATCTCACAACATGCAGCAGTAATCAAAATCCTCGAAGTCATCTAACATTGCCGGATGAGCTGAATAGAGTAGGCTATAATCATCGCAGTCACAGTTGTCTTGCAATGCATTCAAGCTCACCGCAGAAGCTCGCAAGATCTACAAGAAAGAGATCATAAAGAAGCTGGTGAATTGGAATTTTTGAATTTGCATACCGTATTGCTGAAATTCGGAGAAGGAACCAGAAAGCCCGCTTTGTACTTGTGCGGCGATGGCAAGAAATGACTCAAATGAGACAATGACGAGAATCGGTGTCACATTGAGATTCCAGCACTTTGAGCTTTGCAGGACAGAAGCGAAAGCTCCCCGAACTGACGAACACCGACAGAGAGAAAATCACACGGTCGTGGGACAAAAATCTACAGTATTTAGGGCATTAAACACGGTCATCCATCTTCATATATAGATCAAATTCTATCTAATAAGACGAAGATCTCCAGTAGAATAGGTACCGGCGTGAATAGAGAGTCCGTTTGTTCAAGACCCCACATCAATGTCCATTGGACATTGGGAGAAATTCTATCTTGTATAGATCACCTCCAAGTCAACCCACCCCACAGATCCTCCCCCTCTCCCCGTTCTTCCGAACCCCAAAACCCAGCTCTCTGCATGCCCAACAAAATCCAAGCTAAGGTAGGAGGCTCGAATTGTGAGCGGGCATTTACAATCGTGCAGTCGTGAATAGTGCAGAGAGTTTCAAAAATGGATCACAGTTCCTTTAATGCACTTTTTGCTTTTTAATTGTGTTCTTAAATCCCTTTGAGAAAAATATACATTCATGTAAGGCTAAAATAATTGAAAGCATGATGTGGATCATTCTCTGAGAGCCCAAATTTTAGGAACTTTCTAAGTTTGAAGTGCTCCATTCAAAGACTGATTTCGATTAGGATTGGTCCAGTCTATGAGTACCAATAGCGACTTATGCACCTTTCATTTTGAAAATTCACAGTTAATTCATTTTAAGTCAAAAAATTACAATTTAAATTGGCAACGAACTGTTTCTCTATTCTCTTTCTACTAAAAGTAAGTGAAAAATGCTATGCTCTACTGATTTTCCTACAGAGTTCCATTATCCCTTAAATGCTCAGGTTATGAGCCTCCTACCTTAGTGACACGCTTTCCGTTACCCTCTCCCAATTCCATCTCATCTCGCAATTCCCCAACTGCGCTCCCTGAACGCACGCATCCCTACAACCAGCGAGAGCTCAAATTCGCACTTGTCAGCTGCAGCGATGGGTCACCCCCCAAAGTACCGCGCCCACCTCGTCCTCATCCCCATGTTCAGTCCCAGTCACTCCCTGCCCTTGTTCGACTTCGCCTTCCGCCTCGCCTCTCTCTCCATCAAAGTGACCATCCTCAGCTCTTCCTACCACGTTCGCCAGGTGTGGACCAACCCGCTGTACTGGCGCTCGACCCCGCGGCTCCTCGCTGCGGGCGACTCCATCGATCTCGTCCCCGTGGAGGATGGGATTTACGATGGCACTTGGGAAGGGTTTGGGAGGACGGTCAGGGAGGTGGCGTCGGAGAAGAAGTTTGTGAGTGTGTTTGGAAAGCATTTAAGATTGCTCATGGCGATGGTGCCGAAGCCGTGTTGTGTGGTGTCGGATATGCTGATGGGGTGGACGCAGGAGTTGGCGAAGGAGTTTGGGATTCCACGGTTTGTGCTGCACATTCAACCTGCGTCCAATCTGTCGCTCATGCTCCATGTAAGGAATCCCTCCACACTCGTCATCTCCTCTTATTACATCAGATTCGTAGGGCAACCATTGCAACACTCTTGCAACAGAACTCGAATTGCAGAAACTAAGAAACCTGGACATCATGTGAAAAAATTATGAATAAAAATTGTTCTTAATGTATTGATTATAGATATACCTAGGTTTTTATGTTTGGGATGTTTTTTGGTAGTAGGGTTGAAATTAGATGGACTTACTTCAAAGATTTACTCCAAACAATGAATGCTCGTAGGTGCCGAATTTAGTAGCAGAGGGACGGTTACCTCTCACTGAGGAAAATCAAACAAAGCCAATTCCGATCCCTGGATTTAAATTTCCATTGCACCCGACTGATTTGGTATCAGAGCTCAAGGATGAGAAATTTATACAAATGGGTGCATATGATTGCTTCCTCCGAATGTCAAGACGAGCTCTTGAAGCTCCCATTGTCCTAGTGAATACATTCCGTGAACTTGAAGAGGATTGTTTTGGTGCTTTTGACAACCTTCTTTTGCAAGCAACGACGCAACGACAAGTATGTTCTTTCTCCAGTAAAATGCTAAGTTTTGCTACACTTCTCATGTAACTTTGAAAGTTAATATTCCTTCACCTTCAAGTTATCTACTTCCACTTGTGCATGCCTTCTCTTCTATTTACTAAGAAACACATTATTCCTTCATCCTACTCCCAATCAATACTTCCTTAATTGCAACAAGACAATGAACAAACAATGATATTGTGAATGTAGGTCCCCAAGGTCATCCCAATCGGGCCTCTCCTTCTTCCAAATGACTTCCCTTCACCAGGTGTTGGAGTTATTGAAAATGAAATTAGTGAAGATAATAGAACCCTAATGCAATGGCTAGACTTGCAACCACCATGCTCGGTGCTGTACATTGCATTTGGAAGTTTAGTAGAAAATAGGTTGGAGCAGTTGCAAGAGATTGCCTTTGCTCTGGAATCCAAAAAGCAAACCTTTTTGTGGTTAGTTGGAACTCCTATCAAGAGATCGAATGAACCTCCACCTCCACATGTCTCTGAGTTGTTGCCTCCAGGTCAGGATCATCCACCACTCTTGCTTTCTGTATTGGAGCTATTTTGGGAGAATTAAAAAACCCAACATTCTAAGCATTGAGCATAGTTTGTATTATTGTTTCTTGTTGCACTTGAAAGAGGATTTCAATGCACCTAAATTTGTATCATTTGATATTGTATACAAATTCTTTGAAAGTCCAAATCTAGTATTTGAGATTAAGATGGTATTCAAGTCTAAGTTCTAGCTTCCCTCTATAATTAAACTTAGATGAAATATGTATTTACATAGGATGGCATTTGTAGGGCAAAGAATGCAAAAAACTTTCTAAAAACAAGATAAGGTTATGGTTGGGATAGCAAAACCTAGGAAATGAAATTTTTTACCATTTATGGTACATGCATCACTCAAAGTTTGAGTAAACAAGGCATCATTGTCTGAGATCATTGTCCTGATTCACTCCAAAGGGGAATATTTCAATCTTTAGAGGAATAGAATAATTCCTATGGTGATGGAGAATTGAGATTGGAGGAGAGTATAGTTGGGTTATTTTGACCTACCCCTTCATCTTCAAGAGGTTACTTTGTCCCTTTCCAAATTAAGATTTTCCAATTGGTGTGAATGTTACTCAATGAAGGTTTGTTGTTCTTGTTCTGTGTCCCATGCCATGGGACCTTGCACAAGCAGAGTCTTAACATATGTGCTCTAAAAAAACAAGGCCGGAGTTGTTTCTCTGCTGAGCATGCGGGATTGGTTCTGCGGGCGTATGATGACAGGGTTCGAGGAACGTACACAGAAGCAAGGCAAGGTTGTGACATTGGTGGTTCCTCAGATTCACATCTTACGGCACCCGGCTTGTGGTGCATTCCTGTGCCACTGCGGCTGGAACTCCGTGCTGGAGAGTATTACAAGTGCCGTGCCGATCATTGCCTGGCCCCAACAGTACGAGCAGTGGATGACTGCCAGGTTTTCCTTCTTTAAAAGCCTGCAGAGTCTCTCTTGTTTAGTTTTCATTCTCTCAACACAATCTGGTCACTCTTCTCTGGTCTTATTTACTCTCTAACTTGTGCACAGTCCCTGCAGAATAACACGTTCTTTGAATGTCTCTCATGTTGTCTACAGATCTGAATGGAGAACTCACAAGTGTACATTCAGTTGGAAACATATGTTAGAGCTTATTAAAACTCAAGTGGACTCATATTAAGGCAGTGCAATTAGTTAGAAAGGGTTGAGTGTAATGGCAGTTGCACATTTGAAATGACTTTGTGCCCAACCAAATATTGTTATACAGGTAGTGAACCCCCTGCCCAAACCTTGTTAATTTCACAGCCAAAATACTCTTGATGACATGTCGTGCTGTAACATTGTGTGATAATCAATGGTGTTGCCTTTAAGAGTGACAATGTAGTTAGAGAGGTGGTTTAGAACTTTTGTATGCAAGCACTTGTCAGACTGTCAACACTTGTCGAATTCAGTATTACATTTGTATGCAAACCGATTGAGACAAAACAGAGTGAGTTTGAAACTGAGTTTGGAACTGGGTAATTCCGTTTCCTAGGTTTTTAGAGAGGGGAAAATGATGTGATGTTAAGGAGGTCTGGGTATACTGGTTTAACTAAGCAATTAAACACCAAGTTCGTAATATTGGCATATAATTATTCATGACATTGGCGCTTTCTCAGGACGAGCATCTTGAAACGTAAATCTACAGCAGTCGTAGTTAGAGTGAGCTTTCTACTCCTGAATATCGCAATTGTGGTGCTCTGAATTGCGCCAATGTACCGAAATTGACCTTATTGGAGGGGGTGGGTACAGATACCTCATTGACACAGTGAAGGTGGCGGCGGAGTTGCATGAAGAGAGGAGGGGCTTTGTCGGTAGAGAGGAGATCCAGAGGGTGGTGCGTCTGGTCATGCATCAGGCGGAAGGTGTGGCCTTCCACACTCGCGCGGCTGAGCTCAAGCAAGTAGCTGCAAAATACGCCTACTGCAACACACATTTGGACTCGTTTCTTGATGGATTAATCACGTAGAAGAGCATCAAATTATGGGCTCAATAACAACATAGCACGCGAGGTTATGAAGAATAACTTCATGTCAACACCTCTTAAGCTTGCGCCGTGTCAACAGCAAGGGAGGTAGTGACACGTAGGTGTTCTTCATGACCTAGCTTGCTTTGCTATTACCTGACAGTCTCAATGTTTATAAGATTGAGCCATTCGATTGCCTTGAGATCTCAATTTACTCAAAAAAGGCAAAACGGTGGAACTTGATTGTTTCCACTCTCTACTTTTGTATACATACTTAATTGTGTACATACTTAATGCTATTGTGTAAATAGTTAAGGCCCATCATCTGAACTTGAATCATCTTTGCCAGCAATCATTACTTGCCACACTGATGAAACCTTCCTGCATTGGAATTATGTTTACTCAATAGGTAAGCTCCTCTGCAAGCATCGTTTCAGTGATCATTTTCCGGATCAAGCTTGTCTTCAGGAAAGTATTTTAGAGCAAGAGAGTGACGTTGAAGAATTTTGTCAAATTTCACAAAGGCTTGTTGTGTTCTTATAGTCTAAATAATACGGTAGTGCGGGACTTTGTAGTTCCTCTTCTTTCTCTTCAGATTTAAAACTGAAGGTGAGACAAAAGCCCAGAGAGAGGAAACGAACTCTGGGCAATTTTTTTGAAAGTAACTAGGACATGCTTCACATAAATAGAGTTGGTGATATTCTTTGAAATGGGGGAAAATTTGAGCTGAAAAATATGACATTCAAGTGTTTAACCCCTAAATGAATTTGACTAGGTTTTCACCAAAACGCTCCAAAACTGTCACTTCTAGTACAAGTACCAAATTTTAGACAAATAGATTTTTGGACACTCATAACCATAGGATCTTGTAGTTAATTGGGTTGAGAAGATGTAGAAAAAATTTCAGAAATTTCCACTGTGTAGATTGCAAGATATTGGCATTTGAATGGACAAAAATCCTTTTTTTGGCCCTGTGAAAAAATGGGCAGCTGCACTTCACAAGGTTACATTAGTATGAAAAATAATTCCAAAATGGTAGTGCTTCTTTGGATTCATTTTTCAAAGGCAAGTTGGTTACATCCGTGAAAAAATTCAAATCACTTGGAATTGTAAAACATATATGGAAAAAATAGTAAGTGGAAAGAACTAGAGAATGATTCAAATTACTAAATTGTTAAGAATTGAATTATGGAATTGAAAAATGCCAATTCAATGGTGGTAATGTTGTAATTAACAATCTGCATCCTATGATTTTCTTTTTTTCTAAAAATATTGAAAATTGAGTTAAATAAAGGACTTCAAAGTTTATTTTAGAGTAGAGAATCCATGACTACCTGCAAACTAAAACTCCTCATAATTTTCATCTCATGAATCAAAATGGAATGATCCAAAGCATTCCACGTACATATAAATCTAGAAAACCAATTTCAAATTTTTATTTATTGAAAAAGTGACTTTTACAGAATTTTTTCAGGTCTACCCACATGCTTGCCAAGCAATGAAAATGGCATATTATACATTAACTTTTGAACCATGTAAGCAAAAGTTATGGAAGTTTTTGGGCCTTAAAGTTACTCCTTGGGCACATGTTGTGTGAAAATTTCAAAAATAAAGAATAAAAACTACGTTTGTAGTGAGCTGCCCAAAATCGTTATGTTGCCAAAAAATACAATTTGGGCATTTAGGGATTAAACCCTACACATCTAGTCTTCTTTAGGAGTGTCAATTTGAGAAAAATCATTATAAAGTGCTATTTGGAAAAATATTTTGGAATTTGTATACACAAAAAACTTGTAGATTCCATCCATATGGTTAGATTCACCAACACCATCACCAACATTTTCTTTATAAATTTTGAAAGTGGTATTTCAAAATTCATTCAAAAGTTGATTACAAGCAAAATATTATCATTTTTTGAGTGAAATTTGTTGGAATGGATTTGAAATGAGTTTTTGTTGATATGGAGATTTTTTTGAAATTTTCATGTTCTTAAAGTCTACGACCTTATTTTTGCAAATCTAATTTTGAACTATCTGAGTCAATGCAATTTTGGCTTAGTCAACCACTTGACATACTTGTATATTTGTAATTTTAGAAAAATATATACTCTAGTAACACCACATATCCAAATCCAACCATTAGATAGGACAACAACTTCACAAAGTATTTCTACAAATGAGGATAATTTTCATCCAAGCAATACGGAGGATGAAACTTGAGTTTCAATTTGTTCATTGTCGTGAATACGGACATCAAAGTGCTTAGGGGTTAAAACTAGTGAATATTGTTGTTGCAATAAAACAACTTTTGCAAAAAAAACATTTCGAAAAGAGATGTCAATAAATTTAGGAACTTACCAAATACATCCATAATTGACACTACTAGCAATTGAGCATATTTACAATTCTTAAACATAAATATATTTGTTGGATCTTATTGGCATGTGAAAGATGATTTAAATGCAATATAAAAACATCGTTTGAATAAGCTATGAATTTTTTTTAATGTTTGAATGCATCTTAGCTTAAAATGACTCACATTTGGTGTGTTTGGAAGAGTGATGAATTATTTGAATTAGATATAGTCATTCTGAAATGATCAAGAATATAAGAAGTGTGGAAAATGTGATACAAGAAGGTGATGTAAAATCCTAAAAGGACTTGTCTTAAGTTTGCATCAACATTGTAGAATGATCTATTCTACATTTATAAATATCCATGTATTTACAAATGAAAATTGGAATGAGAATTTTTTTTCACATGCAAGGAACCATTGAGAGGGTTGTACCAAAAAATATTGTATATTTGTAATGGCATTATAGTTGACTAAGAAATCAAAATTTACAAGGAGAATAGTGTGAAGGCTTTTTGAGTAATTGTTATATTTTTTACACTCAAAACCCCCTTGGCAATGACCTGCTCACTAATTCACCACCATTAAGCAAAATTTAGACTTCATATATTCGATTGGTTAAATTTTGATTAATTTGATGTGTAAATAAACATGTTTTTTTTATAGAGTTTGATTTTTTAAGAATTTGAGGTGAAATAATCAAGTTTTTGTAATTTTTCAATTATAATATGTACATAAAATTAGATTGATTAGAAATTTAGAATTCATATTAGAATAATTAGAGATTTTGACCAAAGATAGAGAATAGAATGGAAAAAAATATTTCATAATTTTAACTTGAAAATCATTTTCAAGAAAAATATACAAATGAAATAATTATATATAAGTATAGATTATTTGGGATTTAACACACGGAGTTTCCAACTGCAATAATTCATTGAATTTTGGATGTTTTACAAACCTTTGAAATCATGTCTTGGACACAATAACCTAGTGTAACACAAAAATAAAATCATAAAATACCTATTAATAAATTAATCCCACAACTACCCAAGAAAGCATGTGCAATATCCATCAACCAATAATCCCTGTGACTATCCAAAAGACGAAAATCATGCATGTGCAATTTCTATCAACCAATAAACCCAAGCCATGACTATCCAAGAGGACCAAAATTGTGAGTATGCAATACTCATCATTCTTCCCAATAAACCCTATAACTATCTAAGAAGATAGGAGTATGCAACATAAAGAACTCAAAGTGTTTTTTTAATATATAATACAAAGCTTAACAACAATACTCTAGCACTTGTGTTTGCAACATTGAAGTTTTCCTTATTTTGCCTTCAATAAGCTATACTATCACAATATCTTCAAGTTTTTCCAAAGAAAACTAGGAGGCTCTAGGAGGCACTAAGAAATCCTAGGGTGGACATATTTATCATTGAAAAAAGGATTGACTTCTACAAGCCCAATAAAAATAGAGAGAAGGTTGAGAAGCTATCCAAGTTGATGAAGGGTGAATGTTCATGACAATTAGAGTTGAAAGATAATTTTTAGGCTTCAATTTTTAAGTTTAAATCAAAATCAAAAATGAATATTTTGAAAGTTACAATCAAGTTTGATCAATGCACATCTACTTTTAGAATGTGTGGGCCTCTAGGAGTTAACACCTTAAAGACAAGATTTTAAAATTTTGAAGACACATCCCAAGCACTCAAGAAGTAACTTTTTAAGTTAGTTCAAAAAATGACCCTTCCAAGAAAACTTGAATAAAAAAGTAGAATAAAATATTTAAAATTGTACTATGATTAAAATTTATCAGTTTGAACTTAAGAAAAATTCTTGTGAAGATTACAAATATTCAATCTACAATAATTGATTTTAAAAGGAATTTTCAATTTTTGGCTTCAATTTTAATTGAAATTTTTTGGTTTATAAACTAGTTGATCTAACTTTATAGATGTGATCTATGGATCATATTTTACTACTATTGTTTGAGAGTCATCATGAAATTATTATTCTAAGTTTAATTTTATAATACATCTTTACAATAATTTTGGAAATCTCAACTACTTTCTGGTCCTTAAGCCCTAAAGGACCATAAGGCCACGAAGTGGCTTCTACAACATTGTATTTTGCACCCTTGGTCCTTTAGGGGTTAAGGGATTAAGTCACCATTGGATACTTTCAACCTTTGATGTCCTTATTAAATTTAAAGATTTGGGAAGTTTAATTTTGGTTGCAACATTATTTTTGGGGGGCATTTGACATAGTCTAAGGTGCATGAATTGAGGTTTTTGAGGTATATACTGGGAATAAAGTTTACATTGAGGTTAAAGAAGATCTAATAATATATAGCGCTTTTAATTTGGATCATTATTTCACCTCCTACATGTTTGAAAAGATTCAAAATAGTCACATATTCTACTTGAATGGTATTGTAGTTGAGTATGATATGGATTAGATTTAACTTGACATCCAAATGAAAGATTCTTGTTGTTGAAAATTCAATCCCAAGGTGCATGTCTTGCCATTTTTTAGTACACACTTTGTACCCTATAAATCAACTAAAATACCACATACATAGTTCCCCCAAACCCTAGGGGATAAATGTAAAAAATTGCCCCTACTATGTGGTAATTAACCCCTAGTACATGCTCAAGCCCTTGAGCTTTTTGAAAATTGTTCTAAATTGAACAAAAAGTCAGCATTTTGATAAGTTTATCAATTTAAAAAAAATTGAAACCATACGAATTCATGTTAGAGATCACATAAGGAAAGAAAATACTACAATATTACTTATGGAGTTAAAGATTATAATATTTGATTATAAACTCATAAAGGCATTAAAACTGTGAAAGTGATTACAAGTCTTTCAATCCTCTTTTCACATGTTAAACTTAACTACTTAAGACATTGATCACCCAAATTATATGAGGTTTAAAGGCATAATAAACATAAACCTAATCAATGTACAACTTTTCAAAATCTACATTATAATTTTTCAAAATGAGTTTCAAATGTGATTTTTTCTCCAAGATCTAGTGTATTTGTGACTCATTTCTAAGAGCCTTCAATACTAGAAAATCAAGATTTGCACTAGACACCTTTACACAAAATCTTGAATAAAAATATCATCATCATTCATTTTCAACATTATATTTTTGATGCTAAAACAAAACTTCAAAGAAAACTTCAAAAATACAAATGACTAAAAATAGTAATTAGACAAGGTTTGATTTAAGTTCAAAGTATTGTTAACACCAAAATTTGGTGCCTTGGGCATTTAGGAGGTGGCTCCCAAGTGCTGTGATGTCCCTTTTACTCAATGAATAGATTGAAACTCAAGTTCTATCTTCCTTATTGTTTGGATGAAAGTTAAATCCTAATTTATAGAGATACTTTGTCAAGTTGTTGTCCTATCTAATGGTTGGATTTGGTATTACTAGAGTAAATATTTTTCTAAAACTACAAATGTGCAAGTGTGCTTTGTCAAGTGGTTGACCAAGCCAAAATTGAATCGACTCTAGTTCAAATGGATTTGCAAAAATGAGGTCATAGACTTTAAGAACAAAAAAATTTCAAAAAATCTCCATTTCAAGAGAACCTCATTTCAAATTTATTCCAAAAATTTCACTCAAAAAATGATAATATTTTGCTTGTAATTGAATTTTGAATGAATTTTGAAATTCCCCTTCCAAAATTTATAAAAAAATGTCGGTGATGGCACTAGTGAAACTAACCATATGGATGGAATCTAGAACATTTATTTGTTTACCAATTCCAAAATATTCTTCCAAATAACACTTCATAATGATTTTTCTCAAATTGTCATTTCTAGAGAAGACTGTGGATGTTTAGGGATTAATTTGATGTCTCCCAACTTCTTTTGATTGTGGATTCTAAGTATGGATTCCAAATTTCCAATTTTTTCATTCATGGTAAAAAATAAGTGAAGTTCCTATGTTTTCGTCATGGGATTTTTTTCATCCCAAAAGAAGGTACTACCCTTCTAAGGTAGCTTTACCCAGTACCATCCAAATGTAAGACCCTCACTGATTCTAGCTGGAGAATATAAAATTGTAATACATGTTTTATTGTGAAGTTAATGTGAAGTTAAGGCATGAACTACTATCATAAATTCTTCTCATAGAGTCAATGAGGGCCCTACATTTTGGTGATTGGGTGGTAATGGGTGATGGGTTGGTAATGGGTTTGTCTACCTTAGTTCTAAGCAAAAAAAACCCACTTTTTGTGAGTCCCTTGATCGAAGTCCAAGGACAGAGCCAGTAATTCTTGACAATTGAATGTCAAAGATTCACTTGGTCAAAGATTCCTACCGAGTGCACGTGCTCCCTCTCGACATTGAAAGAAGCGTTGCTTGTCCCGTTCTGCCTAGGAAGTTTTAACTTAAGCTTAGGAGAGATCAGCTTGTGCTGTGTATGACGTCGAAGGCTTCGAAATTCGCACAGCAGCTCTTTGGAATTCACACCCCAAATGGCTTGCTTGAAATTCTCTCCTCAAGTCTCATCACTATATATGATGTGAGCACAAGCTAAAAACCACATGTAGTACCTGTTGAAGAATGATTGAGAATTTCAGAGTCAGCTTTGGGGGACCATGCTTCTCAAACAAAGCCAAAAGGAACTAAAATTAAAATGGTCCGTGTACTACCCACTCATGACAAGTAGACTTCTATTGAAAGTGTCCTCAAAAGTGCAATTAACTTAACCCTGTAACCGGACCAGATTCAAATATTCAATGGTAAGTTGGACACCGTGAGGTGTGAAACTGAGAAATTGTTGTTTACCGACCTCACTTTACATACGAAATCGGCCATACAAGTGCGTTCACCTTAGTATCCGTAAGATCTTTTAAGATTTCTACTGCTCCTCAGTCTCGTAAATTTTACGAGATCACTGTGTACCTGAGTTTGGATTTAAAACTAATAAGGTTTGTTCATTGCAGATTTCGTGTTGATTTACTACGTTGGCTGGCAGCTGCTGCTCCGGCGTACGTATCTTGTGTTGCATCTTCTGCATTCCTTCTACAGTACTTCCCAAAATTTCCGAAAAATTGTACTCCGTAAATGCTTAGTGCAGAGTTTTAATTGTCCATGCTTTCCATAATGTACTGTGACTTGAACGACTCACAATTTGCATTCAAGGACCTTGCAATGCGACTGAGATTCAATTGCAAGAAAGTGAGAATTAAGCATCCTGGTCTAAGATTTTGTCCTTGGCAGACTTCAGGGTGCCCGATTCTGACTAAGTCGACAAGATTATGACGTCATCGTGCACATCGACACTGTAAAAAAATGCATTCCACCATTTGCGCTTGTCGTTGAGCATGTGACCTCCCAAAAAATAAGATATAAAATTCTACCCTATGCTTGCATTAGACACGTGGGCCGGGGCATTTCAATGAGAGGCGGGTGACCAAGTACTGCTAGCTGCTTGAAATAATTCACCACTGAGCATATTTGACTTTCTGCTAGCAATTGAAAATTTTGTGAATGAAATCCTGAGTGATAATTATGTAGCCCTTCTCCAATTTCTCACAAATACAGGCAGTCTCAGAAATGGCTCCTTTAGTGCACCAAATAGAGCGAAACAGATTGAGGAACAAATCCAAAAATGGATAAATGAAAAATCGTCTCTGTTAATTGGCAATAGGAGTTTCAAGCTTCTGTGTGTCGCCCAGCCTTTTGGGGCGATGAAGCGCTTAGGGGATAAACTGGGATTGGTTGACTACTGACTCTCTACATTTCGGGATTAGGACCCAGCTATGTGACGGTTTTCAGTGGCCTAGGGAGTTCCACTTTGAAAATTTATCGTAATTATATATCTTATCCAAAAATTCTACATTTTGAATTTGAAAATTCATGATTTCAATAGCTAGTAATACGAAAATGCTTTTTCTAGAAAAAGGTGCCTCCAACTATTAATGCTGAATTGCTTATTTTGATGGTATGGTGGGGGTGTTTTCACCTTATACAAATTCTCCTTGTTTGGTCACTGGTCTCATTTCAGATCCCAGCAGATCCCAGCTTCAAGACCGCAAAGCAGAATACTCTAAAAATAATGTGATTAGTTGTGGCCGCAACTGAATTAATTTTCAAAGTCTATGTGAACAAGTCATAAATACACCAAAATCTTGATTAGGGTATGGTCCAAGCTGTTTCACACAGATTTTACTTCCAAGATGACACCTGAGAAGATGTCCCACTACACTAATGAAGGTATTTAGTGTTGGCAACTCTAATTACGAAGCACGACACTAAATGTCAACAATCTTGTTAATGTTACCAACACTAAATGTCAACATAGACACTATTTGTCAACTATTGGATATAAATTTTTTACAAAATTACATTTAGTGTTACATATTATTTCATCAAATTGTCATGAAAAAAAATATAAATCTAAATATATGAATTAAAGGGTTGTGAACACAACACTAAATGCAAACCAATTGAAATTTAGAGTAGGTGTAGTAAAAGCTCAAGTAACACTATTAGTAACATAACACTAAATATCATTATTAGTGTACTGAGTAGCTACCGTTCAACCCCTACATGACAGTCATTCAATGACCATGGCGTACTCCTTTGATACTAAAATGAATTCTATAGTTCCTATAGGTCATAATTTTTCTAAATCTTTGATTTGTTATTAAAATTTCAATTGATTTTCCAAGCAAGATGGGTAACAATGTCTGCAAAATCTACAGAAAAATTATGAAGTTTTCTTCTAGTTACAACCAATTCAGAGCACAGTACAGAAAACCCCAAAATAATTGTTGATTGTCTCCGCCAAGAGTAAATCAGGCCACTTCGGTGTACTGTGATACGCATACTGAGTTCGGTTCCACGAAAGGATAGTGACTTTGTCCAAGAGTAGTGACGCACAGGAGTTGAAGAGCTATGACGTATGCGAGTGACAAGAGCAATGACGCACAGAAGTTCAAAGAGCAGCAAGTTCAAAATACCGCTGGTGATACACATGTAAAAATAGTATGTCAACAGCAGTTGAAAGTAAGCTTAGTAGACTCTATAGAGGCGGCTGGCTTTGAGATATGCACTGCCATTCTATATACTGTAGTGTTCACTATTACTACATTGATGAAAGCAAATGAAGAATTTTCATTGCATAGACTAAGTGTTATGCAATTGCTCAAATCGATAATTTAAACCTCCAGTTCCCGAAGGCAGTTGCACGTGCGCACCTCATCTGTGGCAGTAAGAAATTTGCCACGACTTTGACCATGCATGGGAAGACTTCCTGATCTCAGGCCCTGAAGTAACCGAAATACATTCTTTTGGTAGCTTTCATCCGATCCGCTTTTGAAGATCAACCCTGCTTTGCAAACGCGTCGGGCTGCACACACGTCTCCATAAATAACCCTCAATGGTCCCCAACTCATGCATTCCTCACCTAGTTCATACTGACAATCGCACTGCAGTCACAAGGCAGCTATCAATTGCATTTCATGTTCTGAGATTGAGATTTTGTTAGAGACCAAGACATTTTTGGATTGAGAAAGGAGGGCACAATGGAGTGGAAGATGGCAGATTTCAGTAATTTTCAGACACCGGGATTCACCTTGGAGAAAGTAGTGCAAGGACTATGTGTAGCCGTCTTTGTGGGATTGATCATCGTGAAGCTACGCGCACCGAAGCTCAAGCTCCCCCCTGGCCCAATCGCCCTTCCCGTCTTCGGAAATTGGCTGCAGGTCTGTTGGGTTCCTCTACTTCTCTGTTCCATCATTCCTGAGCACAAGACTTGAAACGTGCCACCACTGCTCCCCATGGAAAGATAGAACAAGGAATTGCATGTTTGGCAATTGAAACAACTGCTAAAATTCAATATTGCCTGTTCCGAACATGAGCTCTTGTTATTGTGTCATGCGGTCATGAAAATGACGTTTATCTAGCAAGTACAGGTAGAGAAAATACAGCATATGCAGTCCGTGCACTTGCTGATTGGCAAATTTCTCCGGATTGTGCATTTATACTTGTCGCCAGACGTCGATCAGACGGTGCACTTGCTGATCAGTGATTTTCTTAGGACTGTACATATACAATTAACGGCAGACGTCATTGCTATGAACAAAGGTCGAATATTCCACGTTTAGGACTGTGTTTTTGGTAACAAGTTTTGCGTTTCTCTGTACTGACTCAACATCCTGAGTTCTTGAGCTGTAACCTCTAAGATGTAATCGGAAAACGTTGGAAAAACGTTCACATTCACGCTGAGCCAGACCGAAAGAACGTTCTCAGAGGTGGTTCTTCGTATCTCTGACGAGGATTTCCACTTCCGCGCTAACCTTGAGTGATTCGTTGAATGTTTTTTTGCAGGTCGGTAATGATTTGAACCACAGGAACTTAGCCGAGATGTCGAAGAAATACGGTGACGTGTTCAACCTCAGGATGGGACAACGTAACTTCGTCGTCGTCTCCTCTCCCGAGGTCGCCCGGGACGTCCTCCACACACAAGGAGTGGAATTCGGCTCGCGAACGCGCAACGTCGTCTTCGACATCTTCACTGGAAACGGACAAGACATGGCATTCACCATCTACGGGGAGCACTGGCGCAAGATGCGTCGCATCATGACTATCCCGTTCTTCACAAACAAAGTCGTCCAGCAATCCCGCACCGCATGGGAAGACGAAGCCCTCCGCGCAATCACCGACATCCAAGCCAACCCCGTGGCCGCCACGACCGGCATTGTGATCCGCACACGCCTCCACCTCCTCATGTACAACGTCATCTACCGCCTCATGTTCGACTCGCGGTTCGAGAGCGAGTCGGATCCGTTGTACCTACAACTCAAGGAGCTCAACAATAAGCGAAGTCAGCTATCACAGAGCTTCGACTACAACTACGGCGACTTCATCCCGGTGCTCCGCCCGTTTCTACGAGGCTACTTAAAGATATGTCAAGACCTCAAGGACCGCCGCATGGCGCTCTTCAAGGAGAGTTTCCTGGAGAAGCGGGAGCAGCTTCTCGCCACCAAACCCGACGGTTCAAAAGCCGCCATCGACCACATTATGGTAATATTTGCAACGGAGTCATGAAAACAAATACATAAAAATCTCATTACCATGAACTATCGCTGATTCGATTCAAGTAGTTGCACTATTGATGATACTCATACATAAAATCTTTCTTATTCTTCTATTTTACTTGCATAAGTTGACGAACACGGCCATTACGAGTATCACAGATAGAAGAAACTAGATACAAATCTCCTTCTAATTTCTTGATTGTTTCATTCCAAAGGATGCCGAGAAGAAAGGAGAGATTAACAAAGACAATGTCCTCTACATCGTCGAGAACATCAACGTCGCGGCCATCGAAACAACACTCTGGTCCATGGAATGGGGCGTGGCGGAGCTTGTGAACAACCCTGCAATCCAGACCCGCATCCGAGAGGAGCTCACCCAAACCCTAGGCAAGGGCAACCTAATCACCGAGCCCGATACCTACAACAATAAGCTCCCTTACCTCACCGCGTTTGTGAAAGAGGTCATGCGTCTCCATATGGCCATTCCCATGCTGGTTCCCCACATGAACCTCAAACAAGAGAAGCTTGCCGGGTACGACATCCCTGCTGAGAGCAAGATCCTTGTGAACGCGTGGTGGATCGCGAATAACCCTAAGTACTGGGATCAGCCGGAGAAGTTTATGCCGGAGCGGTTCCTGAATGGGGAGATTGAAGCCTCTGGAAACGATTTCCGGTTCCTGCCTTTCGGGGCGGGACGACGAGCGTGCCCGGGGATTATTATTGCGATGCCGCTCTTGGCGATCGTGCTCGGGCGCCTGGTGCAGACGTGCGAGCTTCTGCCGCCTCCGGGAGTGGAGAAGGTGGATGTGAGTGAGAAGGGAGGGCAGTTCAGTCTGTTCATTGCCACTCACTCGACTGTCGTTGTCAAAGCCATCGCCGCTTGAGTTCCTTGAACCCTGAATTTAGGCTGTAGGCTCTGGACCCAAGGGGAGGAAGCTTTGCACTGACATTTATAAGCAAATAATGTGAGCAAGTTTGAGAATGGCCTTCTCAAAAATGAGCCAATGACGACGTTTGAGAAGGCCCTTGCTGGAAAGCAAATCATCCAATTGTGCCAGACCCAAACGAAGTGTAGATGCTAGATTTTTAAGCTACATACTGTATACCGTTCATAACATTCTTTTATTGATACCATTGTTTAGAAGAATTTTTCTAGTCATTTGGTTTTCAACACTCTGAGTTCCATATATTTACTACTGCAGAACTCCAAAACAGTATTGATTGTGCATCATAACAGATATGTTACGTGACAAAAATTCAGAAATACTCAAATTCAAAACATCTCCAAGTTCAACTAAATTGAAAATGTCAAGGTTCATCCTCTGACACCGCTTTCCAACTCGCAACAGCATTGAAGCATTGAAGAAGAAAATTGAATTACAAATCCTTGATGCTTTGAGGAAACAACCCAAAAAACATGCACCATGCACTCTATTAGAGCAACATGACTGTTCTACTCTTCAGTACGTGAAACTCAACTCTGATCTGTTTAGTAAATACCTAGATTCAAACCCTGCAAAGATTATCTACGGAGAAACTTAAGGTGCTGCATATAAAAATACTCACGCCCTTGATGATGTCGATGACTTAGCATCGTTAGTAATCCGAGCCACAGCCTGTACTACATGAGGGACACCATCCCACACAATCTTCAACAGACTTCCGGCTGCAACTCCAGATCCAAATACGGCTGCCACGGTTGGTTTCGAGTCCACCTATACGATTTACATTATAAAAAGAATTCAGTTTAAATCTCAAACATGAACATGAACGAGTGTCTAATGACTCAAATATGAACAAAGCATTCTTGAAATGCAGTGGTATAATGTTCTAGCAACCTAGAGGTGTGAAACAGTTTATAAAGATTCATCCTATACTCTACAACCTCATGGAACCTAGACACTTCAGACCAACCATACAGCTGCCACAGTAATCTACCAGTCTTGCAAAACCTCCAAACATCGTGAGTAGAAGAAAGAAATCAA
The DNA here is from genome assembly GCA_963920665.1 of Straminergon stramineum. NCBI lineage: Eukaryota > Viridiplantae > Streptophyta > Bryopsida > Hypnales > Calliergonaceae > Straminergon > Straminergon stramineum. The sequence goes on from OY987266.1 coordinate 10,081,861, forward strand.
CCACAAATATTGAACCAAGGCATGGACCTCAAAGGTTCGACATACCAGGAATTATTGACAATAGTAAGGTCTTCAACTTACTCGCTAAAATACTCAATTTACCCACGGCAACCTTCCGAAGATGGATAACTAAAAACCAAGTTCTTAAAGACACAATTATAAGAGAGAGCTCACCGTCACACAATCACTCACACACTCCTCTTCTTTCAAAAGACCCAGCAATCCCTAAAGAAGTCAAAACCTCAGATACAATGCTATCGTCTAATTCAGCGCTGACTGAGCCAGACAGAGCCAGACAGAGCCAGAGAACCTGAAAGCTTACCTTCTGCTCAATCACAGCGAGCCGTTGTGTGAACAAATCCATGCTAGTCTTCAATTGCTTATCCATCATCATCATCTTCTGCATAGGATAACTCTGGAACGAAAATGCCAAAGCCTTCTGAAGGTCTTCAATCACCTTCTCGTGAGCTGCTTTCTCGTCCAACCCCTTGGCTGTGTAATGTGCGACAAGCTCCGCCGGTTTTTTCAAAGCCTTCTTCTTCGTTGCGCCCGGTATGGTTCCCTTGTTAAAAGGCGGTGGCGACCTTTGCCCTCCAGACGCGGTGCTCTCAAGCTTGTCCGCCATTGCAATGGAGTCACCTGGCTAGGGCGAACTGCTGCAACTCCAAATTGCAATGAGAGACCGGGAGGGAATAAGGAACCCTAATTTTAGTATACGGCAGGAGGCGACGGGCGACTTCTGCAGAAACAGAGATGACGCGTCTCCTTTCGCTTTCAACTGTAATAGCATACCCTATCCCTAAACCTCCGGGGTCATCAGTCCTTCCAGCGCCACCTTGAACAATCTACACATGCAACAACGCCACAACAGCACATCAGCTACCTAGAGCTCGATTCCTGACTCCCCAAAACACACGCTTACACCCTTGTTGAATTCTATCCCACGATATCAACGTTCCAAGCTTTTGAAATGCGCAAAACAGACACTGAGGGCCATTGAATTCACATCAACCATTCTCCAAGAGCCTCACCTTGAAGCCCCAGGAAGAATTGACCTAAGCCAGAATATTGGCGAACTCTTGAACAAGCTCCTCTTCAGATTCTCGAAATTTGAACGAAAACCCCATCAATTTGCTCATAAGTAGTCGGTGATGGATGCAAGGCGGCTGATTCAAACACAGAGAGAGAAATGTCTGGAGCTCCAGAAGGAAAAATAGATTGGGAGATCTTTCTAGTTGATAGGTTGGTCCCCAGACAGACGGAGCCTGAGATAAGGACTTCAACGAGAACGGCCGCAGGGTGACGCAGCCTGCCGCAGGTTCGCTCTGTCATAGCCACTGGATAAGCCTACTCTTGCTAACAACAATTCCAGCGCTCTTGTGCTCCCCTTCATAGCTGGGGTTTAACTCGGAGCTTGCAATCGCAGAGTGCTTCTGTCTCCTTCTTTGCTAGGGTTTTAGTTGGAGCTTGCAATTTGCAGAAGTTCTTTTGTTGATTTCGGACTGCACTTGCCAGATTCTGCTTCCGGAAGTGGATTTCGACAGCGGGAGGTTTTCGCATTGCATACGTGCTGTATTGGATTAGGCGGATGAAGGTGGCGGTAGAGAATTGTGAGGTTCACCTTTGAATTCGGAGGTGCGATGTATACCTCTAATGCAGCTCAGCATTTGCTGTCGCAATCCCCGCATCTCCTGCCCCACTCTTCTCTCAAAATTTTCGCCTCCAAATCCGTCTCTGCCACTTTGAAGCCGCGTCTCCTTGTTCCTCACACCTCCCTTTCGCAATTCTTTTCCCTTTCTCCCTCCCGCTTGCGGTGCACTCGCACATTCCTCGCAGTACGAGCATTAGGTTCCAATGAAGCAAAAGACGAAGAAGAAGACGATGTGTACGTGAAGAGCTTTAGACCGTCCCGTAGCTCGGAGCAACCATCCCCAAGAATGGGAGACGGGGGTGGGCAGGAGAGGGCAGGGTCTAAGCCAGGGTTTAAGAGTGAGCGAGGTAGTCGACCCTTTGGGCGACAGGGTTTAAGAGGAACCAGGGACACATCCGTGGAGGGCCAGGGCTCTGTTGCTGATTCTACTAGAGCTTCTGTTGGTAGTTCTACTAGAGCTTCCTTTGCATCTCAAGGACGAGGACGAGGAAGAGGAAGAGGAGGCAGTGCTGCCAGAGGGGCTCCTGTCAAGAGCGAGAAACCCAAGAATGGACTGGTTCTGGACGAAGCCACTGGGGAGATGGTGGAGTACAGACACCCAGATTGGAAAGAAGATCCCAAAGCTGCAAGGAAGGCGAGGCGGGAACCTGCCGTTGCACCGCAAGTGCAGTTTGAGACTCCCATGAGCAAGCAACCGCATGTTGCCATTCTCGGTGGTGGCATGTCGGGACTTGTGTGTGCACTTACATTGGAAGAACTCGGCATCCGCTCCACCGTGTTCGATACTGTAAGGAGAAGACCCTTTCCTTCTTTTTCACCTACAATTCTTTTGACTTGTTATTGAATTTTCTGTCTGAATTGCGTCCTTGATTGATTGTTGACGCATTTGGTGTCTACATTGCAACTTCCAATGAATTGTCTATGCATTTGGCTGTCTGCATTGCCTCTTGATCTGAATTGTTGTTGAGTTTGCTGTCTGTATTGCACCCTTTGTCTGAATTCTCATTCATTCGGCATTCGCTCCACCTTGTTCGACACTGTAAGAAGAAACCTCTTTCCTTCTTCTTCAACCAATGTTGGACTCGTTATTAAGTTTTCTACAACAACTGTTGTTGAGTTTCCTGTCTGAATTGCCCCTTGATCTGAATTGTTGCTGCATTTGGTGTCTACATTGGAACTTGCTCTGAAGTGTCCTTGCATTTGCTGTCTACATTGCCTCTTTTTGCTGAATTGTTGTTGCATTTGCTGTCTGCATTGCCTCTGGATTTTAATGTTTTTGAGTTTGCAGTTTGAATTGCTCCCTTGGTCTGAATTCTCCTTCATTCGGCATTTGCTTCACCGTGTTCGACACTGTAATAAGAATTTCCGTTTCTTCTTATCCAGCCAGTGTCCTTTCTGACTTGTTAATGAGTCAAGGTTTAGGATACTATTTGCAAGCGGTTTTAACCAATATTTAGGAACGTGGTGTCATTGGGAGGTTAGTATGGAGATCGCTTCGCATACTAGAGCCAGACTCTTTGGGGATTAAATTTTTCAATCACTTTGATGATTCCTTATGCAATTTCATACATAGTAGCTCGGCATTTGCTGCTCTGTTTTCGACACTGAACAAAGAAGCTCCTTTTCTTCTTCTTCAGGTTTTCTGCTTTCTTAATGAGTTATTGTAGAGGATATTATTTGCAATCATTTTTAGCCAATATGTAGGAGTGTGCTGTCATTGGGAGAGCACCCGATAGAGTTCACTTGGGTACAAGACTTTGAGATCAAATTTTTTCACGATGTATGCATTTCTTTGGTAATGGGAGGTTGTAGACACTAGACAATGAGACAACCCCATTTCCATTCAAAGATAAGTGGCCATTGACCAATTTAGCCAAGTCATACATACACCCAATTTGCTAATTGTCAGCCAACCAATGGTATTGGAATAGATGAATTATTGTTGGTAACAGGGGCCAGTCAATAGGAGACTGGATTACGCCCTAATGTTTTAGTATCCTATACTTTATACTGGATGAATCGCCCTGTTGATCTGACTTGATGTTGCATTTGCTGTCTGAATTGCGATGTTTGTAGGGCAAACATGGTCTCGGTGGGCGCATGGCCACCCGAGAAGTTAACATTCGGGAAGGGCTGTCTTTGGCCTTCGACCATGCGGCTCAGTACTTCACTGTGTCGGATCCCAAGTTTCGGAAGCTGGTGGATCGATGGATCCAAGAAGGCGCTGTGAAGGAGTGGAAGGGAATTTTAGGTACTTTACAAGCTGGTGGGAAGTATTCTGGGTTGGCAGATGACGTGCCAAGGTATGTGGGAACACATGGAATGCGTCTGCTCGCTGATCACATGGTCTCACAAGTAAGTGAATTTTATGACATTTTGGCTTAAGACTGTCTTCTGGATTTATGAATTATACTGTTGGAGTCTATGTAAATGAGAGCATCAATCTCTAATGGAAATTATTAATTTAGGTGTGTAACATAGTGTTCATTGGAGAGCAATCATTTCATTCTGGCGGGTTACTTGGGACCTGTTTTCTTAACTGAAAATCGCAAATTCGTTTACCTGACAGGGCCGGTTAATCGAAGTGAAACGACCTGTGTGGGTGAGCAATATGGATGTGAAAGGTCCTTTATGGCACTTGAATGAGAACGGGAAGCCTCATGGGGCTTATGACGCAGTTGTTATTGCTCATAATGGTAAGGTCTTTCCTAACCAGTTTTGTTCTTGTATTTGCTGCGTGTCGTAAGCTTTCTCTTTAAAATCGTAAGTGATATGGTCACAAATTTGCGTGGACTTGAAGGTATCTCAAGATGATTGTAAACCCGTGATGCATGTTCCTGAAACTGTGATATATATTGCATGGCAGGAAAATGTGCAAATCGGCTGCTCGCGCCATCAGGGGCACCAGAAGTTTTCAAGCAAATGAAGGTGCTATGTCTATTTTCAGCTCGATTTGACTGAGAAAATGTTGTAGATTCAATCACCATGCTAACATTATGCATTGTTCTGAAGCTCAGAGGCTGGAGTTGAGTTCAATTTGGGCCTTGATGGCTGCCTTTGAGAAAGCATTGCCTATTCCAGAGGGACTCGGGAGCAGTCATCTGGACGGTGCATTTGTTGAAGGTGTAAACTCTCTGTCATGGATGGCCAACAACTCAAGCAAGTTGGATAACACAGAAAAGGATGGTCCCCACTGCTGGACCTTCTTCAGTACTGCTGCGTATGGTAAAAAGAACAAGGTTCCACAGGTAAGATATCTTTTTGATTGATAAGTCTACATGGAATGCCTTGTGGATTCTTCAGTTATTTTCCCATGATTTTAAGGTTTGTCTTGCGTAGTCATCGCCGACTTTATGCGTTTGGAAGCTCAGAATCATTTTTGAGATGAAATGACTGTGCGTCCAGTGAACTTCTGAAAAAGGTCAAATCGTGTCAAAAAAATTTGACTTTGCGGGGAAGATTATTGCAGGGATAGTGCCAGATCATTCAGAGTCGTTTCCCATGATGGATTTAGCACAATCTCATGTCCATTGGAACGTTAAAATTAACATATTTACTCTTTGTTTCACTCCTCTCAACAATGTTGAATAGCAATAGAGCGACCTTGAAAGGTACCTCAGCTTTCTGAGACATTGACCTATTGACTCTTTGATATGCAGGAGAGCATTCCAGCAGTGAAAGCAGAGAGGGTGCGGAGGGAGATGCTTCAAGGAGTGGGGATGGCACTTGGTTTACCTGAAGGATCTATGCCGACGCCTTTCTTCACTAAAGTTCAACTTTGGTAATTTAACTCTGACTTTATCCAAGGCAGTAAATGGTCAATAGTTTGTTATCTTCCTCTAGGTGAAGATTTACCTAAACTGTGCGTTTTTTCCTTTCACGAGGTTCTCTGAAATTTCGAGTGAAAGGTGTAGTCCATTTTACCCTGTTTGTTTTTCATTTCATGGTCCGTCTTCTACAATGTTTCTGATTTATGTTGAACTGTTTGGTGATTTGTTCTGATACTCTAGGGGAGCCGGTTTACCAACAAATACGCCTGGTGTTCCATGCATTTTTGACCCTGTTTCACGAGTCGGTATTTGCGGAGACTGGCTGTTAGGATCTAGCTTAGAGGCTGCGGCATTGAGTGGCATGGCACTTGCTGAACACGTAAGTTTCTATGCCAAGAAAGCATCCCTTTTATGGATTTGGTGAGATGTATTTCTTGATTTTAGTTCGTAATAGTTTGCCATGGCATAGGAATTTGAAGATATATTTCACCCTCTATTTTGTGAGAATTGAACAAAAATTCGAGGACGGGATTATAATTCTCAAATTTGTTACTCATTGTCAGTAGATTAGTCTCGGTTCAAACTCAACCATGTTTGCCAGTGTAAATTCTTAACACGAAATCGTGGTTCCTGCAGATTGCGGATTTCCGGGATAGAGGAGAGGAGAACCCTGAAGAGTTCAGCATTGGATTAGAGAAAGGCTTCTCTCAAGTCCAAGGCAAAGACATAGGACAGTTTCCTGGGTCACCAGCCCTGGAACCAACGGCATCTCAAGAGCTTGTTGGGTCCGCCTATTGATTACACGATCAATTAATCGTTCGACTACAGTAGTTCTGCAAACAAACGTCAAAAGAATGTTACAATAGTATTCTCGAATGGAATTAGCCAGTTAAACCCTAAACCTCCAAAATACTTTTCGTCAAAGGGAGAGGGTATCTCAAGCTGTGACAGATAGAGGTGAAATAAGATTCTTATGCTGCAATTATCTCCACGACCCTGGTTCCTCCGAAAGCAATTGCTTGGAGTTGCCTGGGTCCATCTAAAACTCAATACCTACATCTCGTGGAAGTTCTTAAGTTATCTGTCGTGCAATGTTCAGAACTCGTCATAACAGTCCCCTGGTACATGAAGTCCAGTCTCTGGCAAAAAACGAGTGATAAATATATTGAAACTTCATGCAGTCATTACTGCAAAATACAGGAATTGTATTTTGTACCTTGCTGTCTATGTGATTCCGCACCAATCCTTTGACAGCAGTCTTGAATGAGAGTGGTCTGTGTTGTACTAGATCTTCCATGTTGAAATTTTGTAAAATCCCAAATACTGTAATGTGAAAGATAAACAAATGCAAACACATCCCAAGTGCACAAAAATGCATTTTTTCATTCATTGATTTTTTTATAGATTCTTTTGTAAGTTCTTTAATATTTACATCATACTCTGTATAAGGTAACTACTCCTAAAATTGCACAAATAAGCAATTCAGCATGGATCCCATTATTATATTGAAAGTCTTTTTGTAGGGTCTTGTCAATAGTCAAAAGGGGATATTAGATTCTCTTAGAAAGCAATTCTTGGACACTGTATGAATAAACTGTAAATTTTAAAAGTATTGAAAATAGGTGTTTCTAAAACTAACTATAGACTCTCTTGAATAGTGAGAGTACATTTTAGGCAAAAATCTAGACTAGTTAGTTTTAGAAAGAGATCAAAATTAGATGCATTTACTTTAGATTCTTAAGTCTATGCTTTGCAAATATTTTATATTTCAAAGGGTACTAGTAGGTCTTGACCTCAAAAAGTAAGTTCTTAAGTTCAAAAAATGATACTTCAAAAAAGATTTGAATAAAAAAAAATTTTAATCTTTTTTAAATCACCATGATTAAATCTTAACATTTTGAACTTAACCCTTAAATGCCCAAGCCTTTCCAAGTGTGTTTTGACTATGAAAAAACAACATGGATTTATAGTTATTTCCAATGAAGCAATTTGTTTTTTTCTTCAAAATCTAATTATATATATATTTAAAGAGCTTGCTTATTTGTATGTATACTAATTTTGAGTGTGAAATTGCATAAGAGTTGTGAGATTATAGCAAGAGAAATGTGTGATTTCTATTTTTATTAAATTGCCCCTCCCCACAATGTTTCATAAATTTGCATATAAAAGTTTTTTGGCATTAGAAGTGACATGACTAACTAAAATTGTGTTATTACACTAAAATGTACTTGAAAAAACCTTAAGTTCAAATGAGGAGCTACAGGAGGAGCTATCAAACTCATTGTACAATCCACCTTGTAATTGTTGAAATGCAATTTTTTTTTATAAGTAGAAACCACAAATAACTCCAAATCAATACTTGCATGTTTAAAATTTCAAAGGTGAAAATCATGAAAATACTTTACACTTTCCATTGGGACCATTGTCAAAGGAAATGGATAAATAAAATTTATTTTTAGACCTCAAATTAAGTGAAATTGGCAAACTTTGCTCAAAGCCGGGAAATTATGTATAATTAGCAAACTTTACTCTTCACTTATGATACATATATCCCTATTAAGACCTCTCAAAAATGAATTTATTTATCATTTTCAGTGAAAAATCAAAATTTTCAATAATTGACCTTTAGAACAACCTATAAAAATATTTTAAATGGTGAAAGGAATTTAACTACTTGTACCAAAACAAGCCTGAAATTTCAAATTGACCATATATGGTTGCTTGGGCACTTAAAGATTAGGGGAAAAGAATTCTTGTGAAAATCACAAATATTCAATCTTCAATAAAGAATTTTGAATTTTTGGCCTCAATTTTTATTGAAAAATATTAGATGGTATACTAGTTGATCTAAGCATATGGGTACAATTTGTGGATCATACTTTTCAACTAGAATTTGTGGGTTATCATTAAAATATTCTTCTAAGTTGCACTTTATAATACAACTTCACAATTTTGGAAATTTGAACTACCCTAGTCCTTAAGAGATTAAAAAGACAAGTAAGATGACTTTTAGGCCCATCTAGAAAACACAAATAGTTCCTATAAATTGCTCACTTTGCTAACTTCAAAAATCCATAAGGATTCTTTGAAGTTTCAATTAAAATATGAGTTAATAGATTTAGCATCAATTTAGCTTTTAAAGAAAAAGATTATGGGCAAATTTGTAGAAAGGTTAACACAAAGCTCTCAAAGCATCTACACTCTATAAAAATGTCTTTCGACATAGAGGTATATATTGCTTTTTCCAATGTCATGAGGATGAATATATCAATGAAGAGACTTTTAGAGCCTCCATTGATTCCTGCCTCAAAATTCATAACTAATTCCTTGAAGATCAAATAATTTGCAAAACAACTTGGATTACATACCAATTCCATTTGTCTTTCAAGAAAAAAAATTCTGAAAATTATTTCTATAAGTCAAACTCCCTTAAATAGCTTATCAGGTGTTATTAAAGGGTTACTTTAAGGACCTCCAACCTTATAGCATGTTCAAAAAAAGTCAAAACTCTTCAGCCACCCTAAACCCTAAGAGACACTTCAAGTTCAAGTATTCTGGTCTCCATACCCTACACTACCACAAACGATAAAAAAGTGTCCGATGAATGATTTTGAAAAGAAAAGAAACAAAAGAAAGCATTTTTTCATCTAGTCATAGCAAAAGTCTGCTAAACTACCAGAGGATTGCTCTGTCCCCGGAGAGCTGGCTCACTTTCCGAGTAATATAGCTACTCAAACTTCGTCAAGGTAGTTTCTGTCCATGCAAAGCCTCCTGCCCTTCGGTCCAGAGCCAATAAATTTTAGACATGTAAAGGTGGTACCTCCGCAACTGTTGAACAGCAGCTCAAAAGTCTTTGAAAATTAGAATTGCCTTTTTAGGTAGCATAGTACAAGAAAAATAAAATGGAGCTTGGTGTGATGGCTTGTTCATAACTTGGATATTACCTATGATGATTTTGAAGGGAGTCATGAACCTGAATCTCTGAAGAAGGTGGTGAAGTCCTGCTCCCAACATGCTACACCTCTAAAACCCACAGGATTTATCTTGCAGTCAAATGTCTAAAGCATAAGAAGAAGAATTTGACCATGAATGATTACAGTATAGAAACAAATGTTATCGGAAGATAAGTCGATCAAAAAGCCTAATGCTATCCCGTGACTAATCACCAAACTTTGCTCTGTTGCTCGAGTCAATTCCCAAACTCTTGCAATCCCATAACAGTCTTCCGTCTCCCATACAAAGAAAACGCCTGCTGTCAGTTGCGAGATCAAGCTCACCCACTAACTCGCCTACCTCCGCACAAGACTGTCTGCCACCAGGGACTCCGGCCGCCGTTCTATCACTTCATCTATCAGGCCGAACAACTTTGCCTCCTCAGGAGACATAAAATGGTCTCGCTCCATGCTCGACTCTGCCAGAACACATACAAACCACGTCCGTCAGCTACAGCTCCACAGCAGTAGTCCCTCCTCAACCCTGGAGGAGTACGGACGACCATCTACAGGCCTCAACAACCAAAAAACAATCTCAACCCAAATCCATGTGCACATAGATCAATGACCCTACACCCTTGACTTGGAGTCCAAGGTCCATCCAACCAACTCACACTAAGGAAAAAATATAAGCTATCCCAAATACTGGATCACGAACCCCAACTCTACGGTAATCTCCTGACTACCCTCATCTCAGCATCCTCTCATTCACATTACTCAAGCCAGAAAACCAATTGGATCCTGCTACCCCTTCCATGATGGTAAGTCTCGCCAACACCTGCCTCTCTATACCCTACACTTCCACCAAGACACCAAAGGTTCCGGAAAGGAGGACGTCGCACCGATCTTTTCGTACGTGTGACCGGTGTGCTTCACGTACAGCCGGCTCAGTCGCGCACGCATGTCCAGAATCTCGCGGGCTTGGATGGCGATGTCACTCGCCTGACCGCTGGCGCCTCCGGAAGGCTGATGAATCATTACCCGGGCATTCGGTAACGAACGTCTCTCTCCGGGTGCACCAGCAGCTAACAAAAGGGAACCCATGGAGGCGGCCTGTCCAACACACAGTGTGCTCACTGGGCTTCTAATATACTGCATCCCCAAACCAAAGTTGCAACCAAAATATTAGGAAGATGAAACAGACTCCAAACAATCCCATATATTCACGCGACCCCAGTAGCAGGTCCAATGTCCAATGTCATCAAACAGAGTCCCCAAAAACATATTGAAGAGAAGCGGCAGCCACGACAAGCCCCTGCCCCGTGCATGGCCGCAAGATATCAATCTAACAGAGCATACTGGAAAGAGATTCATCACAAAGGGGAGACTTTGCATAAATCAAGCGCCCTTGAAACCATCAGAAAGACACCAATGCAAGTCCCAAACAGGATGACGCGTCCCAAACAGACCTGCATAGTGTCGTAGATCGCCAGTCCCGCTGTAACCACGCCCCCAGGGGAGTTGATGTAAAGGTGAATCTGCAATGCAGCCACACAACCCTGTTTACGTCTCTTCATGAAGGGCCATAGCAAGCATGAAAAGGAGCTGCTCAGCTAACCGAAGTTACGCATCTAGCACGATCACACTGATCCAGCACCGTCCTGTCCAAAAGCGCAAACCTAACCTAGAACGGTGGTTTCCACAATTCAAAAGCAACTCCCCAATTCTGAAAGAACCAGTCACGTGATTCGCATCCCACATGACGACGTCCCCAGATGTGGGTCGCTCTATTACCCTAGGATGAAGGCATTCAAAAAAGAGAAAACTCCGAATCATCCACTCGAGATATTCTTCCGCTGACACGGAACCAGTATCTCCCGTACGTTGTAGTGACACATCATTGAGCACTGACATTTCTTCGAGACGGCAACTTCGGAGCCCAATATCGAAGTACAGACTCCGAGATTGGCAAACAATACTAGCCCTCCATGCTACTCTACACCCGAGTGGCACAACAAATAGACATCCACTAAAGAGGACAACTCTGTCGAGATCGAAATGGCTGCACTTGACTCGCGGAGCACGTGATCACCAACGACTTGACATGCACCTACCCGTTCCAATTCCGACCAAACCCTAAATTCAACCACTAAGTTGCCTACAATCTCAGCCAGAGCTTCAGAGCGAATTCTGAACAATTCCGAACATTTCGACGAACGACGTCACACCATTTTCCCCGAACAACAGATTCACGAATGCCAAATCTACCCAAACACCATCCCTATGCCATTCAAAATCCACGAAACCGAATTCCTATTTTCACCCAATCCGGCCTCAATCCGGCCAAGCAAATTCAAAGCCATAACCTCACTCCGAGGAACGAGAGCCCCGTTCACGTGAAATCGGATCAAAAGTAGCTCATCAAAAACGGAGCGATGTAAACCATCAAAGACGCCAAACACGTGATCAAATCCATCTCTCTCCTCCTTGCAACCGTCAGATCATTACCGGCTTGTCGGGGTGCTCCGATTCCAAGTAGAGCAGCTGCGCCACCACCAGCGACGCCGTGTCATCCGAGATCGGACCATGGATGCACACGATGCGCTCCTTCAGCAGACGCGAGAAGATGTCATACGCGCGCTCCCCGCGAGAAGTCTGCTCGATGACCATTGGCACCAAACCATAGTCGCGTCGGAATTGGCCAAAACATGGACGGGCCACCACACCACTTCCCAACAGCCCGCAGCGCTCAATCGCAACAGCAGCAGCACCTGCGCCCGAAGCCTTCCACAGCCTCCCCGCGCCTCTCATTGTGGCCCAGGGCCCCGCCCGCCTGGCCCCCTTCAATTCCACCCCCCACGCTCCTTCCACATCCACCAAAACAACTCCACCACCACCGCAGCTTCCACTCCTCCGCCACCACCACCGTCCCAATTGAATTTCAAAGCTGCGCCTCGCCCACGCTTTCGAATGTCAGAACTCAATGTGCAAATGCATCGACGGGGCTCGCGCTGCTGTCGTGGTGGAGCTCGAATTGTCGATGCCAATGGCGCGACCTCGCAAAGGTCGCGTGAACTAGCCAACCCTAAAGACATCACGACGGGAGCATGGAGCAGCAGGACCAAGAGAGAGGATGATATTTATGGATGAAAATTTCAACATTCGTCATATTTTTTTTAATAAAAACGTTTTCCATATTGACAGTACTTCAGAAAAAATTATGAAGACTAGACCCAAAGGCTACACTAAATAGTGAAATTAGGTTGCTTTAACAACTAGGTTGCCTTATCCCCAAAAGTCATTTTACAAGCCATCAAAGTTAACAAATAATTTTACAAATATTTCCATTTACACACATGGAGGTTCACAAGTTCCAATTATAACAACACCTAATTCAAAATTAGTGCATTTTTGTACAACAATAATAAATATTTATATAGTGTCAAATATTGAAAAATTAGTGTGGGGCCACCTAACTTTACTATTTGGTGTACAAGTAATAGAGGTCATTTTGCAATCACCTAAAGCATTTAATAACCTTTCATATTAAAATACTATCTTTAGATATGCAATACTACTAGTGTGCCATGTACCATTGCCACAATCAAAATAAAAGTAAAAGTAATTTTTTCATTCGTAAAATAAAATTCCATACACCCCTCCTCACGGAAAGTTTTCCTATGATATCAAGAATGCAACAAGGGGACTCACTTTTTTTTAGATCTCAACATATCAAACAAAACAAACAACCTAACTTGAGGTATGGATTATCATACTATCTTTAGTTTGTAATAAAATTGAAAAAATATCTAAATGAATTACTTAGAATCTTAAAATCTATCTTTCAATCTCAAGTTGCAAAAGGCAAACTTTCTTACCACTATATGCACTCAAAAGAGCAATCAAATTTTAGATGCCTAGGATAATTGCATGGTTGTCCTCAAAAACTTAGCTTGAGACAAGAGGTACAATCTCAAATGATAATCTTGCAAGTTATAATAAATAGATAGAGATTTCTCTCTCTCCATCTGTTTCATTTGTCTTAATCCTTAAAAGATGGGCATATAACCATGGATTCAAGCTTCACAATCCTACTCTTTATTTGCTACCATTTTGCAACTAAATATGAATGAAATTCTTATATTTAATTTTTAGAGATGAAATCTTGTATGACTTCTATAAGTGCTAAAAATTTTAGGATTTTTTTGTGAAAATTTGAAATTACCATGGATTTCTTAAGGAAGAAGTGAAAAAAATTGATATCAAATACAAAACATGCTCAAAAACTTTGAATTTTTAATATAGGTATATTTTGTAGTATAGAATACTACTCCCTCTGTCCCAAAATGATCTTCTTGTTGGCCTTAAGTTTTTGTCCCAAAATGATCTTCCTATTGCACTTTATGACTTGAGAATTGGTCAACTTCAACTTTTGATTGTTACTTGGGACTAACAAAACAACTCTGAGCAATAGTTTCCCTTCCATCTATGCAATCATCAATCAAAATACAAATTAAATGAGTAAATGACTAAAGGTGTCAATCGACACTCTTCATCTTTATTTTTTGCATCTCTTTGAGTGTTTCTTGATTGAAGGAGATGAAGCTTTGGAAGATGGTATAGAGGTCCACACATAGGCTTGGGCTTATATTAAGTGCATACAAAACAATGATCTCACACTCTACAATTATGTGCCCAGTGGTGCTCCTTGAAAATGCCCCCTAAATTCCACTTTTCAAAATTCCAAAACTTACTTTGACAAGGGTTCCGAAACTCAAAATTTCTAGGACACTAGGAGTATACCAAACCCTACTTGCCATGCAAAATTTTTTAAAAAAAAATATTATTTTCTACCTTAATAAAGAATACTTTGTCCAACAAAAAGATCATTCTGGGACGGAGGAAGTAAAATATAAAACATAGTTACAGTGTCATTCAAAAATCAAAAAATATATCCAAAATCCTAAAATTCAAATTGCAGTAAATCATTCAATTTTAAGATTTTTCAAAATTTTACTATTGGAATATAAACTAAACTTGATGAAATTCCTTTCTTCAATTGGATTCAAACTCAAAAAATATAATTTTTATGGTGAAAATTCACATCAAGAGAAAATAGCAAGACATGGCCAAAATACACTACAAAGGTGATATGTGGATTATGCTTCTTCTTCTCTAGAAAAAAGTCAACAATGCTTTTATGAGGAATTTTGCAATACTATCCACTAAAAATGTATATAAGCACCTTCAAAAAAAATATAAAAATGATTTTTTCCATCCTCCAGTCTTAAGTGAAGTCATTGAAAAGACAAAAAAAATTGGCTTTGTCCTATAAATGTTAAAGTTCCCACAATTTCATCATGTGGGTCTCATAAAAGGATCTTTGTTCCAATATCTTGTAGTTAAAACCATCATCTAAGGTGGAATTTGGTTAGGTAATACTAGTCTAAAACCACAAATTATCCCATCATAGTTACATGAACACAACTCTCTAAAAGGAATGTAATCACAAATGATCTCTTAATAACTCTATCCAAATCTATAGACATCCAATCTTTTGCTAAGTAGTTCAAGCCTTTGGTGAATATCCTAATTCTTTAAGGCAAGCGGTATTTTGGGAGCCCTCCAAAACCCCATCCCCCAAACCCACACTGAACACTTGTAATTTACCACCATAAATGAAGAAGTTGATGGATGAAAGTGGATTGAATCAAAGGTATTTGGAAAATACCTATATTTAGTGCATTCGAAGACAAATACATTGGCAACTTTGAGGTCCATGTAAACAATATCTCTTGCATGGAAACATTACATACCATAAGTAATGACATATATGATGAAAATAGCTTCATCATTTGTAATCATAAGGCCCTAGTTTTGATTGTTGCTATATACCATTCTCATATCAATGAACTTCCACAAGTCACTCCAAGCTCTATCCATTAGGAATGCGAATCTTCTATTAGACTTCAATAATCATGTACCAACAATTGCATTTCATTGAAGCAATATTGCAAGTACACCACAAGTGTGTATATCATCATTTGCTAGCAAATTGGGGGACACAAGTTGTAGAAAGTTTCTTAGGGATGTCCCCTCCTTAAACACCTTCATAACAAAACGTTCTTATTTTTTGCCATTATCAATATCAATGGTTGCCACAGTATATGAGAAATAATCTTAATTCTTCTATATTGCCCTTTCTTCGTCATTGTGCTGCATCGAGGAAGCCTCCTCTGAATATCCTCCATATGTACCTAGTCTCTGGTATGAGGGTCCTACATGTCCTTGATTTGACAAATTCCAGCATGCACCTAGAAGTGCAGACCTACATTTATGCCCAATTGCCTATTCCCAAAGGGGTATTCTCAGCTTTTAAAATCCTCGGATTTCCAAACAAAGGTTGCCTTAGGATACAATCTATGATCTCTAGCACTTTCTGGATCAGATTTCCCTTGACTGAAATAAATGCTTTGATACAAGCCGTGAGTAAAAGAGAAGGATTCTCCTTTTTTAATCCTTTGCTAAAAAACAACCAATTGGAAGAATGGTTCCATTTTGCATCTCCTAGAGGTCGTCCTAGTGAAATTTTGTATAATAAAAGCTTTTTTCTAGGGCTCCTCCTCTGGAGCTAACCCCTATACTACTAATTTTGCCAAAAGAGCCTGAGTTTGTAGAGAAGGATCAATTAAATTAATCCCCCCCTCCATAATAGGTTGTACACATGTTGTCCACTTATCCCTTGATGCACACTATCCCTCTTCCTTTCTAGTCCATAAAAATTGGATAATGAAGCCTTTTATAATGTTACAATTTTTCATGGAGATGCCACAATAGGCCACCATATACCAACATATTGCCAGAAGTACCTGATTTATGATGATTACCCTTCTTGCTGTAGAAACCTACTTTGCTGCCTATAAACTCAATTTTTTCTTTATAGATGCCAACAACAATTCAATATTAGTGTCAAGAGCCAAATGGAAGCCAATTAATGGACCAAGATATCTCACTCCAAACCCTTCTAGGACCCAAGTGATTCCTAAATCCTCCCCTCATATGATATCTTTTTTATTCCTTAAAGCTCAAATGGCATAAGTCTTATTCCAATTTACCTTAGAACCTGATCCCAAGCAAAAAATAGATAAAACTTGATAAGCTCTATTCAAATTTTCGATAGTACCCAATAAATATAGAGAAGTATCATCTGCATATGACGCATCTGTCACTTGAAAACCATTTGGGAGCACAAACCCTTTTATACCATATCGTGGATCTTGAAGCATATAACCCAATGAATCTAAAACTACCACAAAAAGAAAGGGTGCTAAGGGACACCCTTGGCTAACCGATCAAGATAAGTCAAATTGTGTCCCCACCTCTCCATTCACTATAATAGATGAAGAGACATTTTTATATAATGACATAACACCTTGAATAACATCTAGGTGAAATCCCTACTTTTTCAAAATAGCACGCATAAAATTCCAAGAAATACGATCATAAGCCTTTTCAAAATCCAATAAAAGCAATGTCAAATCCTATCTTGATTCCTCCACAAAATGCATGGCCTCTTGTGTCAAAAAAATATTGTCAATGATGCACTTGCCAGGAATAAAAATAGTTTGATTGGGTTGAATAATTTCAAGAAGAATTCTTTGAAGTCTCCTTGCCAATACTTTTGCCACTAGCTTGTAAAATGAAGAAAGCAACATAATGGGCTTGAAATTTTTAATCAATGATGCGTCTCCCCCTTTAGGAATTAATGCAATAATCCCTTGATTATAACCACTAGAGAGCTCCCCTTTCAAAAGCACCTCCCTTACCTCTGCTGATAAATCCTTTTGAATAGAATCTTCACATAATTTTAAAAAATCAGTCAGAATCTCATCCGCACCCGGGGTATTTCTTGAAGACAGATCTTTAATTGCATCATGCAACTCCATCATAGAAACTTCCAGTGAAAATATCTTGTTTTGCTACTGCGTAACCACCTATGGAACGCTTCATAGAATCTAACCTCGAGCATTGAGCACCTCCTCCGTCTTCGAAACCTCAGAGTTAAATTGTAGTAAATTCCATAATCACATAGGCCTTTTCCTACTAATCTGTGATCACTGAGCCCCCCTCCCCAACTACAAAATAGAAGATCAATGGTGCACATCCTTATAAACTTCAAAAAATTCTTTAGTACACCTATCACCATTCTTGAGCCATCTGGTTGAGACTATGTGATATTAGGCCTCCAAATTTTCCAAGGTTGAGTTATAAAGAACAGTGCGTACTCCATATAAATGTAATGAAGCCATGATATTGCCTAGAGGATTAGATAAGAATTTTTCGGCCTCCTCCAAATCCAACAAAGCTCTATGTTCCAATCTATATTTAGCTGCCCTCCACTCTTTACTGATCTTCGTCACCTCGGCTAATGCCCTGACTTGTGTATTCTAGATCCAATCCAGCCAGGACTTGTCCCCGGTAGGCTAATCACCCTTATGCTAGGCCCTTTCAATCTGTTCCCGTGATTTCTGGGATTGCAAAACATCTAGTTGCATCGATGGCTTCCGTGCTTTATGCTAAATACTAGAGAAAAATTCAACTTGAATAAGAGAATGATCCGATATCTTAACATGAGGGTGGGCCATGATCACCCCCTTGGTCACATAATGAAGAAGATAAATATAACTTGTCGTCTTGTTGATCATCATAGCCCGTCTTTCTTAACCAATATGATTATTTTTCCACGTGAATACTTTTGGGGAAGCTTTACAAATATGATCTGAATGCCATACATCCTCTACTCCATAATGATTGAGAAGATGCAACCAAACCGTCTTCTCTCTCCGGTTTGTGTTGGTGCACCCTCTCGTATTGCCCAATCGATCAATCTCACCCTCAACCAAATTAAAATCCCCAACCAAAATGAGCCCTTAGCCCGAAACATTACTTTGATAAGCTTGTGCCAAAAGGTAGCCTTGTTATGTGAAGAGCCAAGAGCATACATATTAATAATTATGAGTATGAAATTGTTTTTGGATTGAATGGATACAAATTGCACCCTTCCTTCCAAAATAATACCCTTTGCTACCACCGAAGGGGCTAATTTTCATGAGATTAGAATTCCTGTCCCTACTCTCCACCTACCACTATCACTCTAGATAGTAGGATTCCATGTGCGATGCCTATTTGGGAAAGGAAAACTTTTATTCTTAGTTCTGAATGTGGATTCATCCATCTTGTGTTCCTGAAATAATAAAATCTGGGGTTGCGTCTGCATTCTATTAAAAATATGACAAATATGAAATTGCTTGGATGAGCCTTGAGAACCCATCCCTGCCCCTTTGATATTGAGAGTGGCCACTAAAAAATTAAGATCCATCATACTTCAGGTAAGGGAAAAGCGTCCCTGCATTGCCTATCAAGAACGAGCACGTTCACTTGAAGTTGCCTAATTTTTGAGCGTAACTGCTTCTGAATTTGGTGTGGTGAGGCGTGAATCCCCAATTGCCAACCTACTACGTATTTCTAAAGCTTATCACTCCCAAGCCATTGCTCAAACAAAATATTTGCTTTAGACCTTCCTTTCTAGGCTGCAATTTTTGTAATGGAATTTTTTGTCTACTATGAGCACCTAAATCGTTATCAGGGACTCATTTTTTATTTTTATTTTTCATAATTTGTTATTTTGAATGCAGTTTTATATACAAAAAGCCCCCCAAAGAGTGTAGAACCAAAATAGGTGTCACATACCAATATAGCATTTGGTCTATATTTAGAATATTATAGTTAGAATGGCCCAACCACGAGTTGTAAATAGGTTAAAACCTAATTTATCGTGGCCATTTGGTAAATTATAAGTGATGGGCATATCAAGCTCAAAAACCCACATAGAAAGTACATCTCTAGGCTAATATTGGTTGAAGAAACCTAGTAAGGCATAGGAATCGATTCCCAGAGATAGGTTCCAGTTTCTCCATTCTATCAACGAAATAGTGGAATCCTAATTGTTGGTTGTAGGTGTTAAAAATACCAAGATAGGACTATGGAATAATCTTTGGTCCAAGGAGGGTGACTTAGGGTTAAAACCATGCCGAGAAACCAACGGCGAAGTCGGTTCACCCAGATTCCCTCTGGTATAGAAGATTTCCTAGCTACCGATAGTTAAATGAGGGAGTGGATTTTGTCCCCCCCTAAGCCGATATGTAGAATAAAAATATGAGCCTACACATGTGTTGTGGGATTCCATGGGAGGTTCCATAAAAAATTTCGAGATTTTCTGATATTCAGAAGATGCCTATTCGGATGGTCAACTACCCAAACTTATGATGGGAAATTTTTAGAAATTCCCCAAGTAGTGGTAAAATTCCACTGAAAATTAGCATAGCTTCTTTTATGTTAATAAGATACCCCGACAATTTTCAAGACATTCCAATAGTCAGAAGTACCTGAACTTGCAAGATTCCCCGACAATTAATAGAATTTGAAGTCTATGACAAAGTTGACCAATGGAGTAAGAACATACGGAAGTGGAATGGGGCCCCAGATAGGTCTTTTTTCACTCACCAATATCCACTTAAGAGCATAAGCTAGTTACTTTTGCTAGAAAAATCAACCTCCAAAAGTTGGGATTTTTCTCGGTTTTGGTATTAAGTTGGCGCTAGGTTTCGTTGGGATTTTGAAGATAGAAAAGGAGAAGAGGGATTTCAAGAGACTAAAAATGGCCTTTTGAATCCAACGGCGCAATCCATTTGTGATTCAGAGTTAATCTCCAAAAGTTAGCTTAACATGCCAACATAAGATGAAAACCTTGAGGACGAGGATGAAAATCCAAAAAGATAAGGTTAACTTAGATGAATGAGAGGAGGTGGGTGCCTAGAAAAGAGTATAAAAGGGCACCCCTTTTCTTCTCTCACCACCCTTTTTTGTGTAATTGGGTCCATTGGGTCCATTAGGTCCAATTTATATTGGAATTGTGGCATTTTAGCCACAAACCTTGCAATGGTGTTTTTTGCGCACTTCTGGCCGTTGTTGTTGTTTCCTAAGCTATTGAGGTCTTTGTAGGTCCCTTGCATCTTGAGCGTGTGTAGTACTAACTCTCCCAAGCTTGAATTTAGAGACTTTTTTACTTTACGGTGTTACTAGAAGTTGTATGCATTTACCTTTGAAGGACTCTTTTGTCACCCTCCTTGTCTTACCATTGTACTAACCCTAAAGCAACCCCCCATATGACTAGTGATGTTATTTTGGGGGGCCTTTAGTTCAAGTCTTTCATGATACTAACCCCATGTAGTTAATCCCTTAGGTGTTGAAGGTCTCTTCTTATCCTCCAATATTAGCGTGGTGTTCTAGGGAGGAGGTCAAAAGAGAGTGATGATTAGTGGATCCCGCCATGACAGCAAAGCTTTGGACCCCCCTAGGATCAAAAGTCTAAGCAGTGTATTAAAAGAGGGAACCACGACCAAACCTTGACCCCACTTGGAGTCAAAAGTCTTAGTAGTGTGTTAGAAGAAGGAACCACGGCCAAGCTTTGACCCCACTTGGAGTCAAAAGTTCTAACGGTATGTTAAAACCACCCCACGGGAGAACCATGAGCCCCCGTGGTCCCTTTTTCCACAAGGTTTAGTTCCCAAAATGCATTAGGAACAAACCAAGGTTTAGGCCCCCCAAAGTAGGAATTAGAGGTCAAAATGAGTGTGAGGGGTAACTAGTGAGAAATAGAGTGAGGCCTTCGCCTCTGCAAGCCTAGCCCACCACCTATTAGTATAGACATGACCCCTCCAAGCCCCCCTAACCCCCTTAGAAACTAGCATAAAATCAGCTAGAGAGAAAGATAGCACTCAACATTCAACACACTAGACCAACTCCAACACCTTAAGCCAACCCCTAGTACCCCGATATCTTGACCCACCTAGGGCCGAGTATCATTGGGGGAGGGCCGAAGAAGGTCTAGCAATTTCCGGTCAAGGGGACGGGGTCTAAAAAGTACTAGCAGGGAAAGGGGTTCAGTAAAAACAAGGTGGGCCGGGATTAGGGAGAGGGGTTCAGTTAATACAAGAGAAGGGTATGGGGTGTTGGGTGAAGGAGAGGGGTTTAGTCCATACAAAGAGGGGTACATGTTCAACAATTGCGGGTTCGGGGAGGGGTTTTCAATACAAGAGGGGGGGCTAGTGAATGCCGAAGAGAAAGGGGTTTAGTAAATACAAAGGGGGGGGGGGTGAGGTCTAGGGCATGCCAGAAGATAGGAGGGTTAAGTGAATACAAAGGGGGGTTGGGGGTTGGGGGCCAGCAACTGCTGGGGTCTAAGGAGTGTTGGGCAAGGGGAGGGGTTCAATAAATACAAAGAAGGAAATAGGACAAAGCCCATGAATAAACTCTTGTATTAAGTTATTTTATGATTAGAACGATGGTTCATTGTATTACGGCACGAGAATTCATGGTGGAGGAGGGAGAGCATCCGGTGGGCACGATCAATGATTCAAGTTCCGACTTCCGAGGTATGAGACAAAACCTTCCTAACTCTTCTAAGGTCCTTGATTAGTGATTAGTAACTTTGGCCGAGGCCCACCTCTAGTTCGGACACTTAGGACCATAGTTCAGGTTGCTTTTCTAGGGTAGAAACTTAAAGAGGTATACCGTAGCTCTCTGAAATCCTAAGGCAAACCCAAATCGGGTAAAAAACAACAAAGTTATCTCTAGATAAAGGTTAGGGTTGATTTAGATGAAGAATAGTTAGACATAGGATTTGACTACAAATTAAAGATTTTAGGAGGAGGTTGTCAGTTAGGGTCCAAGACCAAAGAAAAAAATTAATTCCGAATTATAAGTTAGGAGAAATTAGCGGATGAAGTTTAGGTAAGATTTGGATGAGAATTTCGCGGGAATCCTCAATTATGGACAAACTCCAGATCTATGTAGGAGAAAGTCTTTTGACCCATCCCTAAAAATCTCGAATCTTTTTGAATTAGGAAACTAGGTTCAATCAATGGATGAAATTGGAAGAATCAAGTAGTGGTCAAATTTCATCTACTCGTAATTTTAGCTAGGAAGGTTGGATAGGGTCGAGTTTTAGGTTTCTAGAAATGGAAAAAAATGAACTAGAAACCTCTTAGGTTGGTTCTACCCTAATGTAGGTTCCATCCAAAACATACAATGGGCCATCCTTTTGGTCGGCCACAATACTAGATGTAGATTAAGAGAATCTTGCATATTTGGGATCACTTTAGGCACTTAGTAAAAAGATCCATTGCTTGGAAGGCACAATGAACCACGCCTAGACACCCAAAAGTAGAACTCACTTAGCAAAAATCCAAAACCTGGTTGTGCTCACAATTTACCAAGAGTGTGTCACGACCCTCATCACAAGGCGTGCCCGTGCCACCTTGGTGAGCAAGGGGGACATTGGGGGTGACTCCCCAAGCCTTGCAAGAGATGAGGTGAGGGGGACTAGGAGTCCCGAGCGATCAGAGCGATGTAGCGCTCTGATCCGGACGAATTTGGGGGCGTGTGATACATGCTTGGAAAGGTCTTGAGAAGACGCTTCTAGCCGTCCAAAGAACGCGTGATTTGGACTTGCGAGTCAAAAGTTATGGGCGTTCAAAGTTGGGGGTGTCCCGGTCGCGCCGGGAGTGCCCTGGCCGCGTCGGGAGTGTCCCGGCCGCGCCGGGAGTGTCCCGAATCTTTGGAGGGCGATATCTTTGCGAGTACTTGTCCGAATGGGGCAAGTGAGTAGTCCATCGGCATCTACGCGTCGCGTAGATGTCGAAAATGGGGTCGCATGTGCGATTTGGATCCTGTACCGCAAAGTTATGCCGGGTGGAAGTTCGGGAGTCCCAAACTAGCGCGAATCGGGAGAAATGGGTGGTCTTCCAAGATGGGGTGCATCTTGGGGGTTCCCGGTGACCTCTAGTATGGGGGGGCTGCCGAATCCCGCAGAGAGTACTATGAGGAGGGGTGGTCTCCCTCCTCACTCCCGGATGGTGCCATGGTGAGCCTAAGTGGCCCTGGGTGGTGAAGTTAATGGTGGAGCCTCACCACCACTTGTGTGTTACCATGGAGTGCTTGGGCACTCCTTGATACCGGTTGGGTGGTGTCGCACTCCACACTAGGCCATGGTGTGAGTCCCATTTAGTGAGTCCCAAAATGAGTTGGGTTGGGCCTAGTAGGCAGTTGAGTCCCATTCAAGGGCGGTTAGCACCGGTGGGAGTAGTGCCTCACCGAGTGCTTGGACATCAATGAAAGTTCCGCCCCATGTCATCAAATGACATGCCCGGTGTCTTGTGGGAGTTAAGGATTGGAAGGAAAGGATTGGGAGTCACGGAGGAATGGGGAACACCGTGACTTGAGTTGGAACCTAACATTGTGGGTGCGTGGCATTTGTAGTGTTAGGAGAGCGTGAACCTTAGTGGCACCAAGGTGTTAAGTGTTTGGAAAGTGAGCTTAAGGTGGTAAGTGTCACTAAGGGGCGCGACAGAGTGGGTAAATTGACACTCACATCCACCACGAGCAATTAACTCCCCGTAATACTTGATTTTCTACGTAACCTTTAGAGCCGCCAAAATTAAAAGTTGATGCTCATTTCCAACATTGTCCCAAAAAGTTGACAAGGAGATAGACTCCCACCAATATAAATTGGGTGGCTTACAAAGACGGTCCTTCAAGTATCCTTTGATTTTGTCAAAAATTTTGGCTTTAGACACTCCTTCTTATGCTTCTTCTTTGGAAAAGGCTACCTGTAGCAAATCTATAAGCCCCAAAATCTCACCAAACGCATCCAACAAAACGACACACTCCGCGTCTTGATCCTTGTGAATTAATGGCCAAATCATCACAAAATGAGAACCTTGAGTGGATATACCCAATGCTTGAGATATGAAAATTTTGCCCAAAGAATCTACTAATCAAGCTTCCCACCAAGAAATCCGAGAAATTCGTTGAAATCCAATCCTTTTTCTGAGACCAAAATTTCCCTCCAACAGGTTTGATTCCAAGAAAATCTGTCGAATTTTGCTCACCTCCATTTGCACCTGGCCTCCTCGGCAATTGTTCCCCCTCAAATTCATGTAAACTTTCAATAATTGATATTTATGACTCCAAAATTTTTCTACGAGTTTGCTTTTTCTTCTTTTTTGACGATACAAATTCCATTTCTAATGGTGGAAATTTCTCCTTTGTGAACCTTCCAATTGAAACAAAGGAATTTTAACAACACAAACTACTCCCCCTTTTACGAGTGTGACTTTGTGCAAACTTACTCCTGATTTGCCGAAACCACTTGAATGTTTTTTTGGTCACCTATCCCTTGTTCCTCAGATCCCAACTACATGTGCAAAGAACTCACTACCTCCTCTTCCTCTATCATGATCACATCAGTAAGACCCAATCGTTATTGTTGCGCACTCAAGAGCGAGTTGTGCACTAAATTGTGCATCAAATTGTCTTTCGCCAAACTTGGCTCACGATTTTGTACACTCTGTATCTCCTAGTTTTGTGCACTCTCAACTCCTTGATCAGATGCTTTTGGTACCTACCTCTACTTTTTCTCCACTTGCTCCCTACTCTCTTCTTTATTTTTCTATTTCCTCTTAACCACCTAAAATTCGTCCTATGTGAGGAAAGAATTAGCATTTTTCCCTTCCGAAGCCAAAGCTTGGGGTTTCAATGGAGATTTATTCAAAGATGTTCTAATTTCACCCTTTTTCTCATTACTATTTAACAAACAATCCATGGCATCATGACCGAATTTCTTGCATTTGTTGCATTGATTTGGCAAACTGGAATAGCTGATACTCTGATCAATAAAAATCACCTCTTTCAAATGCTCTGTTAAAGAAAGGATCCTGATAAATCTAGGTAGCTTAATAATATCCCAAATATGCACAAAAACCATCAATCCAAACGGTCTCTTACAAGACGTGCTTGCTTATTTGACCTCCTGTACCTCACCAATAAGCCCTGAGAATTGTTTTAACCATATCACCGTTTGAAAAAGAGGATGCAAGCCCGAAAACTAGACCCGCACCACCATGCCCAACTGCGAATCTGGTGGCGGTGCCTCTATGGAGAAACCCTCGCACCAAGAAAAGAAGCACACAGATTTGCCTTCTAGTTCTTTAACGCCTACTTTCAAACACCTATCTTTTGCATCCACAAACTTAAACTCAAGTCTAAAGAATCCTTTAGATAGAATTTGTACCAACAAAAACTAATTCGGTAAGGTATCTGCTAAGAATTTGTACAAACCAGCAAAACCAGGGAAAGCGCCAAAAATTTTACCCACAATCAAACGCTTATTGATTTCTTCCTTGTTGTCGCACAATGCCACCAACTATTCTTTAGACAAATCCAAGGTAAACTTCCATTTGTTGTCAATTTTAGAAACCGACAGCTCCAACTGTTTAGCGATACTATTTACATGTGGTGCATGGCATTGTGACCTCGCACCTTTTTTCGATAGACTAGCTTCAGACGTCCATCTTTCTCTTTTTAATTTTGGTAACTAGATTCCATGATCCTCCTTCGTTATGCGACCTCAAACTCAACTTAGAAAAATATAGATCTTTCCATACAAGCAATGGTGGTACTTTCCCAAAAAATGCAGAACAAGCCTAGGGTTTCACAATGAACTTAAATTTACTGTTTTAGCAACATGAATACTCTCAACCTTCTAACCTAATCTCTCCTACAACAAAGTGAGCTAATTCCTGCAGGCAAAAGCTGAGCAGAACCTCACACACCCTATAATTTCGAAATTTAGACACACAATGTCTCTCCCATCCCTGAAAAAATCCACCTCAGTTTCTTCCAATCATCACACAGCTAGTTAGCAACTTCAATCTAATCATAGACGATTGAAAAGCACTTGCACTTCAGTAATCTCTTACAAGAAACCTCGTACCAAATTCCACAACCGAAATCCAAATGAGTGAGCGCCGCCTCCTAAATTGAATCAGATTTATGGCAACTAGTACTTACTCTTTTCTCCACCAATTTTGAAGAAATCAAGTTCTATCTACTTGTAATTGCATCCATGTCTAGTCTAGGAGGTTGCACACACAAAATCTTCAACAAAAATTGCTCAAAACGCTTACAAAATCAAAAAAAATTATGAAAAAGTAGTTTATGGCCAAGAAAAAGTTGCACCCTAGAAATGCGGACCTAAACTCAAGGAGGGAGAGTTGAAAATGATCTGTAATGTGATTTGAAATAGAAAATCTTAGAATAAAGAGTGTAAAATATACATGCATGATTGGGCTCCAAATCTCATAGGAGTTAATAAATGATGTATTGTTGTTTTTTGAGCATCTTCTACAATGCTTCACAATACCTTACAGTTGTCCCTTTCACCAATGGTGGATGTAGAAGTCTCAACCCCTCACCTTGTGTTTGCATGTGTTCCTTCTCTACGAATGTACACAATTACAAGAGGACCACAGTTCAAATAGATTGTAGACAACCTACTGAATATGTTTGTAACTAGTTGAAGTAACATATACTAGCCCACCATAAATTGTAGTAGTATTACGCCATTGTTTGAAATGTCTCATGCTAGATTGAGCGCAAAGACAACAGTGCCGCGTTCTTTTCAATTATCAACAAATCCAAACCGTCTCCTCACCTTTAGGTACCAATAATGGATGAGGACATCTCTAGTGAGGACGTGGATGCATCAATCAACATAACAACTAGTTAGGCGATTTCTCTCAGCCTTCAAAACCAACTTCTTGTATTCGTGATAATTTTTTATCGTAGCATTTGTATTATGTTCAGCATACGACAAATTGATATGTACCTTTAGTATCTATTGTTGCCTTATATAATCCCCAAATTCATTTGTAATAGAGTATAAATTCTTTAATTGTAGAAGTTTATGAATTGTACAACTAGCAACACCATCTCCAACGAGCCCTTTACAGTCGTATATAATGGTCCCAAATGCTTTTATGATTTCAGCTTGAAGGATACTATCTCAAATTATTATACAAGGTTGTTTTTGCTAGGCCTTATGCACATGCTACAAGTACAAGAAGATGGCAATAAATGACCATATAATTTTGTAGCTCTTCAAAAATAAGTAGTTAGTATTTTGTAAGAGAATGATGTTGAGAATTGGAATAAAAGTTTAATTTTTTCTTACAAAAAGGTGTTATTACTGCCTTAAATAAAACATATCATACATGAGAATAATGTATTGTGTTATAACATTATTACCATAAATATTTAGTGAAGGCCAATGAGGATCCAAATTCGATACAAAGTACATACCTCAGACCATTAATCTCTCCGTGTGCATAGTCAACAATGAAAACATTGGGCTTTCAATTTTAACTCACATTTTTTATGGTGTCGTCCATCGCCTTCATCTACAAAATGAGATCTTCTTGAGTGGAGCGAAATGCCGAGATGTAAGCCACAAAGATTTTATTGTGCCATTCGTCAAACACCATAACTATGTATAGAGAGAACTACACAAGCAAAAAAAAATAGGTAAGAACATGTGGAGCTACAAATGAAACCAAAGTGTGATTGAGGCCATCCTACAAGCTAATTATTTTTTTGTTCTTAAAAATAGTGTTGAGAACGTTCATACTTTCTTTTCATTTGTACCAAACGTAACATCAATTGAAACAATTTCCTTGTGCTCAAACTGTTGCATCGTCTTATATTGACAAGACGTCTAAATCTCTACAGTGATGGGAATATTAGTCCCTATTAATCTACCTTAGATTGCTACACTGATTTTTTAGTAAAGGAAATGTATCTTGGATTTTTTTGCATCCCAAATTGCATACTTTTGACATCTTTCCTGTTCATCATATACATCTCCCAGGCAACCTTTGTTGTTAGATTTCTCACATCGCGTTCGTATAGAAACATATCTCTTGTAATTTCCTTTCCATCTCTCTTAGCATCTTTCACGACTACAATATGCTTGAACATAATTTTTGGAATACTATGATCATTCCTAATTAGTGTAATGATGAACTTTTTGATTTCTAGGAACAAATGCTAAGAAAATGCACTATAGTTACTTCAAGAAAAAAATAGTGTCCAATCTAATATGAAAATGAATTGATATACATTGGTTATTTTTGTTGGTTAGGACATCTTCATTTAGACAATAATCAACACAACCATATTGATTTTATTTGGTGATATAATCAAATTTCTATTATTATAATATCCACCACGTCAACTACCACCTAGGTAGGGCTACTAAATCAACAAACCCATGATGTAGATAGGACTATAATATAAAATTTTAATATTAATCAAAATTATTATTTTTTAATAAAAATCTGATTTTAAAATCAATTAAGATTTAATTTTATAAAAAATTTGGACTATATTCAAGTTAGATTAGTATGTAGTTGACAAGTAATCTTGGAGGACCAATTATTTTGGTGATTGTAGAAGTGAGAAGACAAGATCTTTGTATAAGTAGGGTGGTAGAAGGTAGGAGATACCATATAGGATATGTTTAATTAGGATGAGTAAGAGCTCAACTGCTCATAGTTAAGTTAAAATTAGTAAACATACTTTTCGTAAAATTGCAAACCTTATTAAAGCATAGTAGAATAATTTTTTTCAAAAGACTTTGAAATAAGGAAAGATGAAAAATTAAAACAAATTTCACCTACAAAAATTCGTTTGGCATTTGGAGCCTCCAATAAAAAGTTATGGAGAATTTTCAAAGACAGTTTGAAAAACAAACATATTGAGCATAAAAAAAAAATGAAAATAACACGATTATGCAAAGGATATAAGATCTTTCATCCACCAATTGATATCAATGTCCCAACTTATAAAGTCCCATTATGAATGTCCTTTATAAAAATGTTATAGTTCATTATGATTGAGACACATTGCAACATATTGAACATCGAATAAAAAATAGAAAATCTTTGTTTTATTCTAATAATGAAAATGAATAGTTGAATTCTAATTCTCATTCACATATTGTCATCTTTTCTACTCCATTGCAAGAATCTTTTCATTTAAGATTCAAATGACAATCTAAGACTCTTATAGCACCTTCCTATAAGCTTGGCTATTGGTATGGTGTGTGAGTCTTAAATTTGTCACTTAAGACTCATATTTTTTTTCATTGTCTATAATTTAAATTAAAAATATTATACAAAATAGCTCCTAAAAAGTATTGAGCCTAAATACCTATGTTACATATTAATATAAAATTTGGTCCAAAATAGAACATTAATACATTATACCTAAAATAATCCTAAATGTCATATGTGAATTGGATAGAAACTTCCAAATTTAGTCGTTGAGTCTCTATCTTTATTCCAATCCTAGATCACCGTACTTTAGCTATATTAGATGCCTTTGACCAATTTGTCTTGAGTTTATATCATCTTCTAGGTCAACAATTAAGGTTTCTATTATTCTATAAAAATTGTAATAATAAAGCTTAGGTTTATAATCTCATAAATGAATATTAAGGGAGTCTGAAACTAAATCAAACTTTGAAAATCACTTGAAAACCCATAAAACAATGAAGGATCAAGTTTAGAATAAAAAATAGATGAACTCAAGAAGATTTTGTCCATCCAAGTCTAAAATTATTATTTAAATAGTAGTTTCCACCTAATATTGTAGCAAAAATCCTAAGTCAAATGAAGTTTAAAGAGTTGGTAAAAAAGTATGAATGAAGTTTAAGTTATCATTCCAAAGGCTAAACTTCATTTAGTCATAACTTTCTTTAGGAGTGTCAAATTTGAATTACTTTTATGTTTTCAAAAATGACATGATTTGATATTTCATTTAAATTTGATAAATTAGGAATTTGGGATTTTAACCATTAGATGTTTTTCAAGAGCTTGGGATGCCCATTTTAGGCTTGTCCCCCACGCTGTTCCCGCAGCAGTGAGGGAACGGCTGACTATTGTCAATCATCATAAAGACCAAAAAAAAAAGATATATTTTTTTTGCACCCTGAAATTGCAAAAGAAGTTGAGCAAAAAATTTTATTTTTATTTTAAAGAAAAAGAAAAAGAAAAATCTGACATGGCCGCCTCCCGACCACATCAGTGCGCTAAAGTGGCGTAGTTCACCGAGTTCCCCATTGCGGAGAACTCATAGGCTTGTAAAGCCCTCAAATCTCCCCTAATGCTCTTTCCTCAAAAACCATAGTAGCCTTGTTTAGTTTGTCTAGTTGGCCAAAAATTGTGTTTTGTATTATATTTTGATGGTTTATATTGCCATTGCATATCCAATTGGTAGGCACCTTAAAAATATTTACTTCTTGGAAAGCACATTGAACTACACTTAAGCACCCAAGTAGGATAAATTTTTGCAAAAACACTAAAATTTGGTTGTACTCATTTAAATATCGAGAGTGGGTATTGAAACACTCACAATTGTAAACTACAATGAGGATTGGGTACGTTGTTGCTTGTGACTACAAATAGAATGGGGTGTAGATGGGTGCACTATCACTAGTAGAATGCATTTATCAAAAGATTATCCTAAGCCTATTATGAAAATCTATAGATCAAACCTAGAATGTAGTTTATAAAGCTATTACACACAACTTAATCTATTTATCAAAATCCATTATGAATTGTGAATTGTACTCAAGGTGAGGTGCAATTGCCTTCAAATTTATAATTATCTATGGTTTTGTCATGGGTTTTGTGGTTTGATTGTCTCGTCATCTTGTGATGTTGTAGTCTTATAGTCTAGTAGTCTTGTGGTCTTATATTGTTGTAGAAGACCCTCCAATTAGACATATTGTAGGAATTTTTCTTCTAAACAAGACAAGTTTTGAATGCACGAAGAAAAAATTTGAAAGAATGCTACAATTTAAAACTATGATTGAGTTGTCTTGAAGTATTACAATGGCTATCTTTTTTTGTATACAAATTTTTATGCAACGATGTAGAAGCTTCACCATAAAATTTCTAAAACTTTTTATCATCAAACAACTTTTAGCTTGTCAAGATATAATTATTGAAATTCATCAATTTTTTTGGGTGTATAAATGACTTTGAAAAAAAGGTTTTTAAATAAATTCACTAGTAGTTGTCAAAACATGTGAGCTCCCAATTTGTCACTTAGGACTCTTAATTTTTATTTTTATGTTTATTAGAACTTAAGTTAAGTTTCATACCCCTAAATCTCCAAAACGAGTGTTAAACCTCAAAAGATGTTGTACACACTAAGATAGAATTTGATCTATAATAGAATATAATACCAAAAATACCTTAAAATCCTATATGAATATAAGTTAGAAACTTAGAAGTTGTGAAAATTATAAATATTGAGTGATTATTGTTCAAATTGCCTAAACCTACTATGCATATGTCAAATCATGGCTTAAAAGATCAAAGAGTACGTTAGAGGGATCCTTGAGTAAGGTTCAAAAGTAAAATTTTAGTTTCTTAGTTGATTCCAAAAATAATAGAAACTCTAATTGTTAAATTATTGATTTTACAAACTCAAAAGGAACTAGAATACAACAACTATGGTGGACCTATGGTATTCTAGGGTTGAAATCACACAAAAAAATCAATAACAAAAATTGATTTGTTAAGATTTTTCTCCTTGTAAAAGATTCCATATTTACTAGCAATAAAAGGAACAAGATTTTATTCTCCTCTTGTCTATGTGAAGAGTCAAAATATGAGCCTCCACATTTTTTATGGGATTCTATAAGAAGTTCCATAAAATGTTTCAAAATTTTCTAACTTTCCAAAGATTTTCTTTTGGACTATCAACCATTTCAACCAATGATGGGAAATTTGCCCAAAGTGTCATAAAATCTCACTAGAGACTATAATAACTTCTTTTATATAAATAACCAGCTCCAACAAGTTTTAGGGCATCCCAACATCCAAAGATATCTGAACCTGTGAGATTTTCTAATTCTAGTGAATATAAAGAATTATCGTAGAATTGATTGGTGTTTCAGGAGCATACGAATCAGAATGAGGTCAAAGTGGGGTCTTTCTTACTCCCTAGTACCTTTCAAAGAGCTTAGACTAGTTACTTTCTTTAGAAACTGTAAACTCCAATAGTTGGATTTTTACCATATTTTGGTCTAAAGTCGATGAAACAATGGAAGGCCTACATGAAAAAAATGTCATTTTATTTTTGTGCTCTTGTATACATACACCTCATGATTTTATTGCTAAAGTAAATATTGTCCGTGTCCCTTCCATTTTTCAAACTGTCATTTTTGGGTGGGGTATATACCAAGTGCAATGTCGCACCCCTCAAATGCAAAATTATCTAATTTGATGTATTAAATAAAATAATTCTTGAAATTTTTCCGAAAGTCTAACTCAATTTTCTAATTTAATATCAAATTCCTTGGGTAGCTAAAGAGAAACATTTTTTCTATAAAATGTTTGAAAGTTAAACCTTCGCCTTCATGAAAAATTGGAAAATACTTATTAAACTACTTTGAGCATTATGATCTTGGAGATGCAAAAGAATTTGGTTTTGAAAATGGACGGAGAAGTAGACATTGAAATTAGGTATAAAATTCTACAAATTAGAAGCTTCGAAAAAATTCACAAATTTAGCCACTCTGTTTGTTTTCAACATATGCTATTTCTTTCAAAGTTTCTATTGGTCTTAATATCATTACCATACTAATTTTTATAGGTTCTTATAACTTTAGTGAGATTGAAGCCATGCAAAAGTAGATAATTATGGGTAATTTTGCTCAAAACACCGAGTGAACTTTAGAGGGTAATTTTGAGATCTTTTCTATTCTTGTTTACACTTGGACTTGTACATTTTGTGCTCATGGAGGCTTAAAATTTTCTCATAGATACTAATATAAATAATAATTTTATTTTCAAATCAAAATGTATTCTCCTAGTTTAAAAAAAAAACGTTTCAAAATTCATTATGAAAATTGGGATTAAAGAATCTTCCTTTAGAATTTTGTTTGATCCCTGAGGATGAAGGAAAAATAGTTTTTAGGATTTCGTCCTAAATTTTATTTTATTTTGTTATAAATAGAAGTCCCAATAATATTGAATGTTATGAAATTTAATTTAAAAATAAACTTTTTAAACTACTCTATACAATTATGGATTTTGTTGTATAATCAAAATATAAATAAATAAAATTAATCCTTAGTGATACAAATTATGGCCAAAAATAGTCAATTCCTCATCAATTATAGAGCTTTAGAATAGTAAAAAATATTTGTAAAGTCAAAGAAGAATATAAAAAAAAATTTAATTTTAAATTGTTAAATATGAATTGAACGTTGTTATTATCAAATACATGATTTTAAAGTGTTTTTTATATTTTCAGTTTAGACTCTTACAAATTCAAATCAAAAATTCAAAAATTAGAATATTCCCCCAAATATCAAAACTCTTGTTTTTGAATTCAAATTGATAATGACTATAATGAGTAAATTGAAAATCCAAAATACATTGCTAATCTTTAAGAATTGATGAAGCGAACATTTCAATGAACTATTTTCAGTACAAGATTTTAAAAACTACCTCATCCATATGGAAATTATAATAAAGGATGCCATTAGTTTAGTTGGATGCCAAAGGGCATTTAGTATCACATAATGTCACTGAAGAGTATTTCAATATTATATATTTCAAAGAGAAAATAGGGTAATGTACAAAAATTCAAATTGAAAATTTAATAAAAAAAATTCATTTCTTTTTTAATTAGTCAGAGATTACATGCTACTTAATTCTTTTTGGGGTGAAAGATTCAATTAAAAATATTCTATCTCTTGATATGAGTTGTTTGATAAATAAATTTTCACAATATACAAAGCTAATATGCAACATCTAAGATGAATAAAATGTTGATTTAATTTATGGATTACTAGAAATAATTTTAGAAAATAAAAAAGATAAGGTTTTTTCCAGGAACTAATAAATTATAAATTGATATTAATAGTATATTTAAATTTTAAAAAACTAGATGGCATCTTATGAATTATAAGATCAATAAATTTAACATGTCAAAATTGAGACTACCATGCATGTGTTCAAGGACAGACATAGAAGAATTACAAGATGAAATGCAAAGACTTTTAGAAAAACAACACTTTATCACTACATGGGATCCTGAAACAATGTTTCCTCCTCATACAAATGTTGTTATAGAAGCTATAGATGGAAAACCTGTTTATGCACACAAAGCTACTTTGGTACATGATAAATTGTATACACTCACATTTATAATTTTTTTTGAAATTATATACAATATCTATTACTTAGATTCCATCTTATTAATATAGTATTTCTACCAAAATAGTACATTTAAAATACAAATGAAATATTTTTTGAGATTTTATTTTGTTTGAATTTTTTTGGATACATGTGCAATACACTAATAATATTTAAAAAGACTACATTTATTCAAGTGAATCCAAAACATGACTAGAAATAATACATAAATGTGATTTTCTTTAATTATCAAGTTAGTATATTTGTTCGATATATTAACTAAATTCATTTTTAATTTGTATATAATAAGATTTTTATTTAAAAATTCTAATTATTTGTTTAATGATTTTAGAAGTTTAAATGTTTTGATGTAGATGGGAAAATCAAAGGCATTTAAGCTCTTGTTCTCACCAATGTTGGATAAACAAGGCCCTATCATAATAAAAATGGATATGGAGTATAAACCACTTGAAGCTTTTATTCATTTTTTTTACACCGGTTATGTTAAAGATGAAGTAATGGATGCATTTGCTGACAAATTATTATCTGTTGCTGACAAATATAATATTGCTTTGCTTCATAATCAATGTCAAGTGAAACTTATGAATTCTATTCATCATGAATGCATTTTTCATTATTATATACTTGGCTATCAATCCCACGCTAAAGACCTTGTACATGCAATTATTGAATATGTTGCAACCAATTTTGGAGATATCTCAGAGATAAATGGATTTGATGATTTTCTAAAGAATAATCCAAAACATTGTGCTAGACTTTGTAATCGTGTTGTGAAAAAATTAAAAACTCAATTTTTGGATTCTAAGGACTAGTTCAAAAATTTCAAATTTTATTTCTAGAGTATATACTATTTTCTTATCACAACCAATTTTTCTTTCTAATGTACATATTTTTTTCATTACGACTAGATATGTGTCAACAACATCAATATAAAAATTGTTTTTACTGTTTTTACTTACAAAATTTGATTTGTTGGATAGAGCTTGACTTTGTGACTAAAAGGAGCCTCTTGGTGTACACAAAAATATATAAATTTTATTATTGAATGTCATACTAGGATGAGAGTTTTTTTTTTACTTTGATGTTTCACTTTATGTTTTTATATTTTTTTGAATATCATTTTTTGTATAGATGTATGAAAAATCAAAATATTGAATGCTAAAGAAAAAATAGTAAGAAATTTGTAAGTATATTTAGGACTCTACACTCATTATATTGCAATCAATTGTCAAATAAAGATTCCTCCAAGATATAGTTATAAAGGTTTTATATAATTTGTAACCATTTGTTGTGTAAAACATTGCCCAAAGGAATCTAGAGAAATTTTTGTAAACAACTTACTCCCCAAATGTATTCACATATGTATATTGAAGGACGAGTAGGGAATAATATGGTACATCTTTTCATTAGAGAAAATTTGGCCCTTCGGGAGGGCCGTTTGACTTTTGGCAAATGTGTAAATCCAAGAAATTTTTTGTTTTTGTTTTTTGTTTTTGTTTTTAAAAAAAACATCTTTTTAGTCCCCAATTGATAGTTGTTTGTGGCACACCAAATGATCATGTGGATCCAAAAAATTATTTTTTTATAAATTTATGAATTTGTTTTTGGTAATTGCACATTCTCATGCAATCAAACAACCTTGCTCAGGGTTCAAATTTCCTCTAATGGATATAATCAAGGGTGTAGTAAAATTAGGTACAACAATGATTTTCCAATTTTGTTCAAGTCTATGATTGTTTTGCTTTTGATAAATAGAATAAAGGGTGTGGCTAGTATGCGAATCATTCATGGTATTATCATGACTAATCAAGGTTACTATATTTGAAGTTCTTGTTGGCTTATCTAACGAGAGCTTAGACAATAGTTATAGGTATCACTCTTAGAATTTCAATAATTCAAGGACACTCTAACAATGTTGATATATATGGATCTTCAAAGTTCAATTGTAGAATGGAGGGTTTACTACTAGAAAATTAAGTTTTTCTGTAGATTTGGTCGCATTGATTTCATTCACTTTCTATTGATTTTTGTCTAAATCAACAAATTATTGTCTAACATTCTTTGAGGTTGCAATAAGGTATTGTAGCAATTGAGCACCAACCTAAAATAATATAAAAATTGAGTGGCTACATGCCATGAAACATGTACTCTTTTTTCTTAGAGATATTGGTGTTCATTCATTTAAGTTGGAGTTGTGTTGGCTAGTTAGGGAATTTCTTCCTTTGCTCAATCAATGAGGATTAACTTCTTAGTTTTTTAAAAAACAGAAAGGAATAGAGTCAGAAACATCCATGTTAGGTGGTAGTCATTATCAATTGTAGAGCAAAGTGATCTAATGTATTTTAGTTACAATCTTCAATTTATATATTTGATTCTACTTTGTTTGAAAAACAACTTTATAATTTTGTACCTAAAAAACGCAATACATTTGAAATGATTCAAACCATTTGAAAAAAAATTGTTTGTCTATTCATCTGTACAGGTAGGATTGATGATGAACCAAGGTTTGTTGAAAAGGCGTGGGCGATAATGAAAAATGTAATAGTAAAAGAGAAGTCAAATGACATGGACCTTCTCCACAAACATATTTATTAACTACATGTAACAATATAGTTTACTTCTATATCAATTTTATTTACACCTTCTGAGTTTTGAATAACAAAAAGGAGGAATTCTATTATAATAGTTTTGAAGAACATGACAATAGAAATACCGCAAATAACCTAATTATCAACTATTTATTTGTAAGTCATCAGTGCCTTACCTCTATTCATCTCGTATTGCAATATTCTTTTTGTTGTGTCCTCTATTCTTTAACAAACTTAAGTAAATATCCTAAAGATGTTCTTACACTTTCACAACAATTGTTGTGCTTAATTATATAGATCAGTAGCTATATCTGTAGTATGTTTCCTTCCCCTTTTTTTTCCAAAAATATTGCATTTGCATAAAAGCTAGTACATGTCAATATTATTTGCCTAATACTTTGAGATTGCTTGATGTGGAGGCCTCAATGTTGTTAATGGAAAGAGAAGTGCTTACCTCAAATGACATGGGGGAATATCTTGCCAACTATTGTATGGTCTAGTAGTACGTGAATGAATTGCCATGGTAAGGAAGATGTTGTTTCCAAGGCTTGAAAACCTGTAATAGAAAAAATATCAAGCTCACATCCTCTACTTTTTTAGCATGCCTTCATGTGATTACCCTCCTTTGATTCTCTTTACAAATTGGTGAAAGAAATCTACAATATGGTGACGTAAATGGTTTTTTTTTAAATTTTGATGTAATAAATGAATGCAATCTATCACCATAGTGCATAGGTTGCAACACTTCTAGTTGACTATGCCTCTTTATATTGCTTTTTGGACTGTTGCAATGTTTGATTTACTAACTTTGCAACTTGTTTGTTTTTCTTTGCGTTACTTTCTTGACTTTGTCGACTTCCATCTTTAACCTTCTTATCTCCTTCTCTTTTGTAACTTTTCCTTTTATTTTGCAATTTGTTCCCAAAATTGCAAGTGTTCATTTTAGGTCATCCAAATAGATTTGGAATAATAGATAAAAGATTCATCATTTTCAGATGTCTTCTTCACTTTGGGCTATTCTATCATTAGAAATTCAAAGAAATTCTTTCCATAGAGATTTGGCCCTTTGTCAACTTCAAGGTTTTCTTCACCTTCATCTTCAACACTTCCATTGTATTTGTTACTTCTTTCTTTAGATTTTACATAATATTGGTTGCATTCAAGTAGTAAATAAATGTCTTTATCTTGAATCTCCTGAATTTTTCATTTTTGAAGTCTCCATTCAGAACTTCATGGGGCTAGCAGGACTACTACAATAGTAGTTGTCTTCTATACACTTTGGTATTGTTCTTTACCATTTCTTTGAAATATTAGACTTCATCTAAACTTGTCATCCATTGCTCTCGAATTCAATGGAAAAATACTTGTTGTTTAAAAAACTTTTATGATATTTTCTTTATTGAGAGCCTTCTTTAGTCCATGAGAAATTCAAACAGCTAGGTCTTTTTTAGTTGGTGTCTTTTCCACATGGTTTAAGGGTTGTTTATCCCTATATGCTTTGAATGCAACTTTAAAAGGTTTCGAGTAAGTCACATCTAATGGTTGTAGAGCATGGGAATGTTCTAGGGAATATTAATAGGTCTCAACCACTAAGCATTACAATTTTACCACATCTAAAGTTACATGAGAGGTGTATTCATCTACGATGAGAAGATGTTTGTTGGTAAGAAAAATGTTGTATTTTTTCTAACATTTGTGATAAAATATTTGATCCATTTCTTAAACGAGACGTGTATAATCCAAACTTTGGGTTGCATAGTCATGGTTGCATTTTTCTCTTCATTTTGCTCAAGTAATTGTATTGTATTTTTTTACCTCTAAAGATGAAGAAGTTTGAAAGTTTTTCTCTATTAACATTGATGTATAAATTGCAAACTAATACATAAAGTCATTCCCTTGAACTTGGAACTACCATGAGTACATTTTTAGTCCCTCTCTTTGCTAGAACATAATTACCTCTATTTTTTCCATCTTGAGCACCTGATTCATCACAATTCCATATTTGGTGTCATTCACATGCATGTTTCTTGTACAAATTTGACAAATTCTATTAGAAAGACTTCACATTCTATGAACACAAAGCTTTGACTTTGTTCTGTTCTAATGCTTGTGCTTTTATAAAAGACAACTCTAGATGCCTATTTAGAAAACAGCTAACCCATCATGATTTAGGAATACCATCCTTAAATAGTGTCACTCTAGTTTGAGTGAGTTCATTGACTTTTGGTCTAATTTGGCCCATATGAAGTGGAAACTTTTAGTTCATCATATCAAGTAAATAATTAATCAAAACTCTCTTATCTTCATCATGTAAGACATTTTTTTCCCCTTCTCCTTGTAACAATTGTTCCAAAAATATCTCCTCTGATAGTAGTATAAGGAATACCATTATTTCTTGTTATTGTTCTAATGAAGATGCCATCATTAAAATCTATAAGAGCCTTATTTAATTGCTCTTATGTTCAATTTTCACTTTTTCTTTTTTGTCTTGCAATTGATTTTGAAAATGCAAAAGAAAGTAGGTGAATTACCTCATCAACATTTGCATCATCATGACTATGAGCCCTACATCTTTACTATGCTCTATATATGAATAGTCTTCCTCTTGCCTTTAAAGCCTAAATATGAACTCCAAATTTTGAAAGTTCCTACTCACTCCTTTAATTATGTGCATATCAATATTATTTGGCATGTTATTAGAGTTGGAGTATGCTCTTTGTGGTTGTAGCTATACAACATATTGAAGCATTGTTGTACTATAAGTGAATATATTATGTTAAAAGATATGTTTAAATATTATTTTGGTAGATTTCAAATATAATAGTAGGGAAAATGCACACTACATTGGACCAAAGTTGGCAGAAATACATCTATAAAAGTCCATTTCATTTTTTGCATACAATCCCTAAATTTTTAGATTTTTTTGTCTATAATTTCTCGATAGTGTGTTAAATCACAAGATGAAAAAAATTCCTTGAAATTTCTTTTGTATATATATATATATATATATAAACTTCAAAGTTGACATCAAATTTTGACTTATTTCAATAAATTGTAGAAATGATTATAATTAAAATTAAGCCTAATGAAATTAGACCATCCTTAGAAATAATTATTACAATTATTTCCATACTATAGATTTATGTAAATTTGATTTTAAGTATGTCTAATGCATCTCTAAAAATCAATACTATTTTTGATAAAATAATGATACAAAATAGTCCATATCTACAAATCTAAAGATACAACTCTACATATTTCAAACCAAAACATTTGATTACATATATACCTATTTAAATATAATTTCTTCTTTTGCAAAATATTTGAATTTCTAATAGATCAATGAGTCCTTACCTTTAATGTTGTGTACTCTAATAATATGTAAAGAGTACATTTCAAAGTCCTTTACAAATAGAGTGTAAACAATTTTGCAAAGATTTATTTTTTATTTTATAGATCAATAAGTATATGTCATTAATATGTGCCCTTTTATGTGTTCTATGACTTGAATATTTTTAAATAACAAGAATTAAAAAAAAAAACAATGAATAAGGACTTCAATAGTCCATATTTGTACAACGTAGTATGCATTTGCCTAGTACAAAAATGAAGATGACATCACTTTGAAGTAGCTTCAAAATGATGCCTTTTTGTTGGCATGTACGTACTAACTATTATCAAAGAAAAATTGTTAGTGAGTTTCATTCCTTTGGTATAATTTTTTTAAGCTATAGAATCTTATTGCCCTTCTTGAGTTTCAATATGTCAAATTGAAGGGGGATTTTTGGAATTTGAAGATGAAGAGCCTCAATCAAAGCTTAAATATGAATTTTTTTTGTCACAACTCATGGATTAGTCAATTCCATCATTGGATCTTGCACAACCATATAAAAGCCTAAAAAAAAGTTGGACCTTCTCAACTACCTAAGCAACCTTATATAGAGCAATGGTGTCATGAGATCCTCTAGAACGATGCTCGGGCCTTGGTAATTTTGTTGCTAGTTGGATGTATTGAGCTCGCCAGCCAAAAAATGACATTCGAAGGATATTTTGAGGGTTTAAATGATAATCAATATGAATGTATGGTCAAGCCTATAAAAAAAATTTGTAGCTACCAATGTTGGTTAGAATAGCTAGTTAATCCTTATAAGGCAGATCGTGTAGATTACATTGCAGCCACTATTAAGTACATTCTCAAATTCTTGCAAATGGATTGACATTCTTCTTTAAATTCAATTTTTTCCCCTCTAGTAGGCAATTGTTAGATTCTAGGTCTTTTGTTTAGATGTTTAGAAGTGTTTTCAAACTTTATTTTGTATGTAGAAAGTTGAAAGAGCAAAGGATGAAGATAGTGTATCTTTTCGTGGATTTAAAGGGTATAATAGTTAGAATAAGGGGATAATGGAGTTGTAGGAGGGTCATAGGGGCCCCTAAGACCCTAGGGTATTCAATTAGAGAAAGGTATCAATGTAACTTAGATTGATGTAACATGGGTTGATGTGGATCTTTAAAGTTAGTAGAATTGTAAGGAGTTGGCATCCTCTTCCTCCTTCATAATGTTTTGAGAGTGTCATGTGTTTGTGGAGTGATATCTTGGTGTGTATTAAAAATATTTCAATGAAATTTTAAGAGAATGTTTTTCATGTTGTGATTTCAAGAAGCTATGACTTGCTTTATTTGTAATTTGGATGTAAAAATTATGCTTGTGAAAATAAGAGAAGGTCAGTTGTCAATTAATTTTAAAGGCAATAGCTTCACAGGCTTGTCGATGTTTGATTTGAATGTTTTTGAATTTGAGTTTGGGATGAGTTTTGTAAAAAAATTTAGATTTGTATAAAAAAATAATATTCTTAGTTTTGAATTGTGATGAAAAAATTATGAATTTGAAAGTGAGGTGAGAGTAGAGTTGTTGTTGAATCTAAATCTTAGAAGAAGTTTCAACTTCAACGGATCTTTGAGAGCAGGTTTTTTATTTTCGTAAGCTAAGATTCTGGGAGGATATATTTTCTGAAGTT
The DNA here is from genome assembly GCA_963920665.1 of Straminergon stramineum. Lineage (NCBI taxonomy): Eukaryota > Viridiplantae > Streptophyta > Bryopsida > Hypnales > Calliergonaceae > Straminergon > Straminergon stramineum. The sequence continues at coordinate 10,124,013 of OY987266.1, forward strand.
TGCTTTCTAAAAAGATATGGTGTGAAGTATTTAGAGCATTAATAAGACCAAAACATAATCTGAAGTGGAAGTATGCACAATTATCATCAAAAATGGGTGTGTTATCTTCAACAAGCCTTAAAAACTGGATAGCATTTTTTGGGCTTTGAATTTTGGAAAGATTGCACAATATTTTATTAGATTTCTAAGAAGCTAAAATGCACTTGATTTAAAGTTTGTATGAAACCTTGACATTTATTCAAAGTTTGGCTACATCTTCAAGAACATTTACAAGGTTTTGCAGTTTTATATATGGCTTATGTGGTTTTGTATACAACTTTGTAGTATTTATGCATGTTTATACAAGTATGGATATATTTTGTATACATATTATAAGAATATTGATACATGATATTTTAGTATTCATACAATATTTATACATGATAAATACAAATATAAAATGATGAGTATATTCTACTTGTACACGTCATACAAGTATTGATATGTGACATATACACATTAAATATATATAGTTGTATACATATGTATAAAAACTTTTCTATACATTTTTTTATATGATATTTTATACAACAAACAACACTTTTGTTTTATCTTAAAGTTATACATCTTACCACTTATAATATTGCATCCCTAATATCCTAGGGTGAATTTGGTTACAACTAGAAACTTAAAGTTTTTCCAGAGCGAAGGCCTCTCTACTTGATAGTGTTGTATCTTTTGATCACTTAAGGACTCGGTCGCTTTTCTCCATCAAGTAAGGTTCCAAATATTGACCTTCTTTTGTCAATTTCCTATATTTTTGCCCATGTCAAAACATGTGATATATTTCTCATTCAACTGCATCTTCCTCTATTTTTGACCAATCAAATGATTTGAGGATGTCACTGTCAACTGACTCCTCTTCCTTCATGATCATAGATTGAACAAAATCTTCTTAGTTAGACCCCAATTGTGAGGCTTCTTGTATTGATTGTCTCTAGTGTTGTTACTCCCTCCACTACCGTCAAAGTTGATGTTTGAATCCTACATTGTCTTTGTAGCTCCAATGGGGTCTGATTCTTGTCACTTTGTCCTCAAGAATTAGCAACAAACACTATATCTAGAAAATGTGCAGCTTTGCTTCTTTTATACTAAATATTCATACAATTCTATTAACAATAGTAGGAATTCAACCCTTACAAATATTCTAGAACCTTGTCAATTGCAATGAGCTCAACTATTTCAAAAAACTAATGGTTTCTACAAGTTAGAGTAACATCTAAGACTTGATTTATTCTAACCTTTTGCTTGAATGACTTATTTACTTCAAATTCTAACTCAAAGTCTTCTAATTTGGTATTGATACTAGCAAAATTTGCAAGTCAACACCAACTAAAAAGGACTCTTCCATAAGAAGTTCATATTTTCTCTAAAGGCATTACAAAAAGAAAGACCAATGTTCTATTGGGATCTATTGTACATCAATTGTTATGAAAAATAGAAATTTGAATTTTGAAGTGCATTCTAACTACCTAGCTACACTGTAAAGGAAGAAGATTGTGATGATAGGACTACAAACACTAAAAATTACAAATGTGTACATCATGGATTGCCTTTATCATCTTCATTTTTTTCCCCATTATTTGCTTATTTAGAAGTTGTAGTTCATTAGCATGCAATTTTGATGATTCAAGTTACTAAAGGCTTAGAAATTTGACAAGGTTGAAGAGGGCACAATAACTACCTTGTACATGAGCCCCACATTTTGTAAACTCAATGAAGGGTAATCAAGTCTCATTAATTGATTATATTGTTTTTTAGCATTGGAATGTGCATAGTCCTAAATGTGTTCTTCATTTTCTACGTTTGGTCCATCAATGCTTGTTTCTATTCAATTTTATAGATTTTGCTTTCTCAATAATTAAGTACACTGAATAGGGGTATTAAGGGGACCCATACTAATTAATCGACATTCCACACTATATAAATATTTACCTTTATTGTACATCAATAGTCATTGAAATATCTGCAGGATGTACATCATGTTTCAAACATCTACAGTTTTCTGCATTAGTCCCCTTAATTGTTTGGTCCCGTAAATACCCCTATTCAGTGTAGGTACTTGCAAACTTTCTATTTACATGCATAAATATCCACATGTCAGTGCATTTGAAAATGAACCCAAGCTAATCTTTGTACAAAATCCACATTTCAACCCAAAAGCAATGTATGACAGACTTTAATGCTCTCCTTTTTCATCCTCAATCCATTCTTTGTTTGTCAAATATCAATTTTAGGACCACTTCCTCTCCAATTATGACCTAAGAATAGGGTTGATTTGAAGGAGACGGTTTTACAGCAGACTACGATACCCAATTTATTTTTTTTTATATTTGGGGGGGGCGAAATTACCCAGTTTAGTGGGGTTTTTTTTGTGGGGGGGAGGGGTTCGAAATTTCGCATTTGTTAGAGGGCCGGTCCTGTTCCACAAACCCCCCGCTACTTCTACCTTTTGTTGGTACAACATAAAATTGGAAGGGTTGAAAATATATATGATTGGAGAAAAACCAACACTGGATCTCAGTCACATTTGGAACAATTCACTTCCAAGGTGTAACGTGCATCTAGAATATCAATTAAATGGAGATCTGACATGCCTCATCAGTGAGTGTGCGACCAGAGAATTTGCAATTTAGGTGGAAGAAGCCACAGATCCACAATCAACCAAACCTATCAAAGTTCTTAACTTAAATAATTTCAACGCTTCAAATCTTGTCAACACACTACAACGTGATCACCAATTCAAAAATAATAATAAAATATAATAAAATCTAAACTGGATGTTCGCTTTCCGGCACTGGTTTGCTAGGGAATTTATTACTCTAAAAAGCTGGCACCTTCACGTTCAGTAGGACTACTAAGCTTAACTGCATTACAAAATGCATTCGGGTGTGAAGTCTAGTTGGAAGAGAAAAACATTTAGCGGGTGCCTGTGAAGTTGATTTATTTATGTTCATGTGTACAAACAGACACCTCTCAAACCAACCTAACTAACAACCGCTAGTCTTGGAAATGGAACCAATATCTTCGAATTCAAGGATTCTGGAAACCAGGTCAAACACGTAAGTCATAACTAAGGAAAACTAAGTTTTTCAAACCTGGAGCAGAGTAAGATAGATGTACCAATGCCTGGTGAGGATAACTGAAGAAAATGCTGTTGGAAGTTTTGTCATAATCCCAAAGTTTTGAGGCAACTGTTTCGTTCTCTCATTCGCTAATCAAATCAAACTGTTGTAAGCCCTTCGATCTGTCAACCAAACTTAGTATACTGATGGACGATTTGTCAATAACCTTCTCAAACCTACTGGCTCTCCAAGGCTATCAAACGTAGAAGAATTCATCCTTTTTGGCGTTCCTTGACTTGAAATTGTCCCTAAGATTGAAGAAAAATAATGAGATTCGTCAGAAATTTTAGTCATGTAAAACTGTCACGTAACAAGTTGCCTCCACCAGATTAAAAAACCAATAGTAGGTGATCATCAGTGTTCAATTCAATATGCAAATAGACCCCCTTTCGACAATCTCATGCAATTAGTACTCGTCTCTCAAGCTAAGTCAATCAATTGATGCTTCTTGATTTCTGTAACAGGCCTTAAATTAGTTCATGTTGAGATGGGCATGTGCAACGAAATTGAAGACTTTTGTGCCTCAAATAATGTTCGCATATACACTTAATAAGGTATCCCCACTCTTTTGCAACACCAACCATTTGCCACCCAGTAGAATAGAGTTTGTCTTCACAACCACTCATTGACCCAAATATGACGAATCGCTTGCTCAAACTCAACACTAAGTTAGTTTTCAAGAGGAGCCAATGGAATTTGAAGAGTTGTTTGAAGCAAAAAATGAGGGTTGAAACATTTGTACTTCAACTGGATGTCGAATTCAGGGTGGTCTAGAAAAGTGTCAGCAATAGGTGTTCCTATGACCTCAACTTAAAAAAATTGCAATATATTCACACAGACTCTAAAAATTCTCAAAACCAATTGCATGGACTTTTGCTTTCATTTGCAAACATTGTGATATAATATTTTTTCCGATTGCAAGTTATTCAGAATTGCTGGTTTGAAAGAAAGTGTCTGTTTTAGGTGCACATACGTTACCTGCGTCCCGAAGCTCATCAAAACGGAGCTCTGCTAGTCGACATGACAGTGGACGTCGGGGTTCCTGTGTCCCCATTCTGGCTACCACCACTATCGTTCGATCGCTCGGTGCGCACGATGTTCCAGCTCGGGCTGCGCTGCGCGTACCCGGAAGGACGAAACGGCTTCATGATCGGAGTGCCCTCGCCGCTCATCATCTGCTCGGAAAGCGGAAACGAATGACGCCTACTAGGTTTCATCGTTGAGCCCCAGCCGTCCTTCTCTGGAGTACCTGAGCCCAGGAAACCATGATTCAACTCTCCAAACTTCAGAACCTTTCAATGATTTTAAACACTCCAAGGGAGACGGTGTAGGTGACAAAACAAAAGCAGCGGTACCGAAAGTACCAAAAAGAAAGGAACTTTGAGGCCTCATCCGAGATTTGGTCATAATCCCATGCACAGAGCTCCTTTATTTAAAGCAGTTCTGTTTGGTGGCATGGTTTTTTCAAATTATGTATACTGTGGGCTCAACCCATATTTCAGTAGCTTACAATCCTACAAAACTCCTTGTAAAAGCATTTCTATTTGGTGATTTTTCAAATACAGAAGTCTTGTGAGCTCATCCCAAATTTGCTTAGAATCCCATGCACTGAGCTTCTTGTAAAAGCAGCTCTATTTGGTGATTTTTTCAAATGCAGAGTTTCGGACTCATCCCAAATTTGCTTAGAGTGCCATGCACAGAGCTTCTTGTGAAATTATTTCTTATTGGCAATTTTTCAAATGCAAACACTGGACTCATACCAAATCTCCCAATAGTGCGATACACAGAGCTCCATGTAAAAGCATTTCTTTCGGTGATTCTTCAAATGCAGACAGTAGACTCATCCCAAATCTCGAAAACATGATAAAAACTGTACCTGGTCGTTGTTTGGCTTGGCTAAACGGCCGAACCTTCGCTCTCGCAGATTGCGTCGCTTGCATATAACTCGGCACAGCAGGCGAGCTGCAGAAGCTGTCGTCGTCTCCACGATTAGACCCTGCTTGGCTGTACCTCGTCCCAAATCTCAGCCCCGACTGTGTCGACTTTACAGAAAGCGCGCTCCCTCCTTGTTCAAACTCCTCCCTTCTTCGTGGCGTTGATCTGTGGCTATGGCGTGGGGAACGCATCAGTCCTTGACTACTGAAGTGGCTATGGCTCTTGGAAGGTAAGTGTCGATTGTGAGGATTTGGAGTGAAACTGGATGATCTCGGGGCGTTGGAGAATGTGTATTTGTTGCCGTTGCTGTTGCTGATGTTGTTGCCGCTGTTGTTGCCGATATTGCTGTCGATGTTGCTGCCGATGTTGTTGCCGATGTTGCCGTTGTTGCTGGCTTGGCGATAATGATCGCCGTGTTCTGGAAACTTGGACTTAACTTCGCATGTGTTTTTGTTGAAGATGCCTTTGGAAACGACGGTGCCGGAGGTGTTGTCGAAGACGCGATTCTCCCAGGGTTTGGCGGCCATCCATCGCTCCAGCCAGTTCCATCCCGAGTTCGGTTTGTCGGGTTCGCTGTTGATGAAGAGCTGGGAGGCCTGCAGGATTGTTGAACAGGAGCTTCGTCAATTTTTCAAGGAAAGCAAGAATGTTCTATCCATGGCTGCACACAATCCTCTCTTATTACACTCCTGACCTGTGGAAGTTTTCTTAGCAGATTTGTACACAACTTGTCGGATTTGCGAGAAACACAGAGAATGTGCAAGTGTAGAGTGTGCAACAAGAGTGAGTTGGGAGAGTTGAGAGAGGGATTAGCTAGATTTTCCAAGGAGGAAGTGAGAACGAACTGGATGATGCTGTCACAGTAGAAATCCTGTCTGGAAATTGGACAAGTGTCCCTGTCTGTCTATGAAATTTAGATGAATGTTCTTCTATGTCAAAATTCCATTCCCAGTGTATCGTATTCTATCATCACTGGAGATTGACTAAGAAATTCTTTGAAAAGCTCATAATTGGACATTTTGGGTTTCTCCTATGTCTCTTGCACCAAATTGAATGCGACTGAATGAAAGAGATCCAGAAGAAGAATTGAAATCGAATTCAGTGAATTGACAGACCTCTAATTAAGAGAAAATGTTTCACAACGAAAGCAAAAAATTTGGGTGTCATGGGGAGCTCTATGTTTGAACTGACGAGCTCTATGTTTGAACTAAAGACATCACTACTTCTAGCTTGAAATAGTTAGCACTTCGATATATCACAGATAATTATACAAGTGAAGTACCTGGTGTGAGAAGGCATAAGCCAAAGCTCGTTCTCTCTTCTTAGCAGCCTCCTGCCTGCTGATCATTTTCTCGTGCTCCTCTTGTACCGTTTGCGTGTTGTCGTTCCAGCCTCCATCCTGCCGTTACGGTATTCACAGTGATCCCTCAGCAAGGTAACTTATCCATCAATAGTCTTCCATCGTTGTCTACTAGTTTCAAGGACAAAAAAATTTAATGTGAACAGAATTTATCTGTGCAGTAGTTACATTGACAGGTCGGCTATCATCATGCGTGTCAGAAGGTACCCCGCCCAACCGCCCAACCAACCAACCAACCAAACCAAACCAAATTAAACCTTTGTACTTTTAGTTAAGATAAGATTTTTCAGCAGTATCATTTTTTATCCACATAGAAAAATGAAAGTATGCAAGCTCGTTCATTGATTAACATAACTCGGTTTACTATTCCCAGTAATCAAAGAAAGGAGGTAGAATACTCTGTTAAATGGTAGAACATGAATTCACAAACATGTTTCCAAGGTTACAGAAACTAGCTTCTGTAGGTTTTTAAACTTTAAGCTAAGTTTGAAGGAGAGTAGAAAATCAGCAGGTGACTTGGTACATGCCTACATTGACTAAATGTACAAGCGCTGATGACTCCCAAAGGCACCGATGGCTCATTGATGAAGAAGGTTACAAATACTTGAAATAGGTTGTGTTTTAATGTTACAAATCCTTGAAAAGATAACCAATACAATGGAAAAGCCAAGGTAGGTCGTGACACTGAATAGAATGAAGAGTGAAGGAAGACCAAGAGTTTGTCATACTTCGCATACAAAGGATTTTCGGGGTCGAGCTGCGGCTTCGAGGTGTCGTCGTTCCCACAATTGTTTTTGCACGGCCTGCCCTTCCTCGGACATACGCACGCGGCGAGCTCGAACTCGAGCCTGCACTCGCACCAGCGCTTGCATACATCGCAACGTGATGGAAGCTTGGCGACGCACCGTATGGCCCCTCACCAAGGCTTGCAATCGCACCAACCCCTTGAGAGCTCGTAGAGCTCGCCTGGCCTGCAGACATACATACACTCCAACTCCCTTAATGTGACTACTTGGAAGACAGTCGTAATAAGGGTCAAATACTTTGAACATAAAAGGTAAGACAAGTGTGCTTCAGTCACTAATATTGCGGGAGTGGACAAGATATTCCAGAAATGTCATTAAAAAGAGAGTCAGATTAAAGAGTTCGGAGTCTGCGTGCCAGACCAACCACCACCAAACAATTTATTTAGCATTGAAACTTACTTGTCAGCCATTCATGGGGCAACATTACTTCAAATTTTCAATGTTTTCTTTTTTCTTTTTCTTTTTTAAAGGGAGACATCTGAAATGAAAAGGAATTGCAGGACGAGCCACCCAGGGTTCCAAGGGCAGAGTTATGTGCAAACAAAAATAAAAAACATTGTTTCTACACCACATACTGGTGAATTCATCCTCTATAAAAATTGGTGAAAATGCTTGAACCGAAGCAACTAGTATCCTCTACCTCAGTGCTGGACCAAAGAAAATTTGCTTAGAGAATGGGTGAGTGAGCATTGTACCAGATATGCTCGGAATGCAGTCTGGATCTGGATGGCAGCCAACTTCTGTGAAGCGTTGTATGTTGGAACGGCAGTGACTAGATCTGATTCATTGGTAGTGGGAGCAATAGTTTCAGCTTCAGGTACCGGAAGTGCGTACATTACTGGATTGCGAGTCTCTTCCACTTTCTTGGCTGTTGAAGAATTCTCCTTGGAGTTCGTGACTGATGGTTGATGTGATGATTTGCCAAAGCTCCATCTTCTCCCCTTTTTGGTCTTCACCTGTGTATGTGTTCATACATTAGTGACGCACCTTGGAAAGGAGGCGACAGGGCTGGCAATCGCAATCTGAGTTCGTGCATTCATGTGGCTGAAGGTATGTTTTTGCACTTGGTATTACAGTTGGTGTATGCAGAGTGAATCCAGTCCAAAAGTGAATATGAATTTATTTCTAAGACCCTTTCCAATACACTGTTACTAACACGAAGTGAGAGCATAGGCCCTTCCTTAGCAAGACTATTGTAACCCCTGATACTCTTCATTCATGTTGGGCAGAAGGATATTTTTCTTCTGCTTGTGCATCAGCTACTTAAGATGCCTGGTCTTAATCAACTCAATACCAAGACGGACCAGTGTTATACGAGTATGAAATATTCATACAGAGAAACTTGAATAGTGGTTCCTTAAGATAATATTATCCCTTTGATGTCCATCACCTTTCACTATATCTCTGATTCTCTGATATTGGGTGTTGGTGATATCAGTCCAAATCTCTAAGTTTTCAACTTTAATAAACTAATCTCTAAAATTAAATATCTGAAATCATATAAATGCGATGGAGTGGGAATTAAGATCTTACTTCAAGGGGTGGAATTTCCCCAACAAGGTCTAGATCCTTCGGCGTAGTTTTGACGGAGTTTTTGGATGGATATCGAAATGCTTTTTTCACAGCGCTGAACCATGAGCCTTTCTTCCCCATTTTGCCTCCTTGTCAATCAATCTACACAGCCAGATCAATATCTTAAATGGATTCCACAAGCAAATCATAGGCGAAAATACTCAGAAGCGCCGGGAAATACACTAAAACTGCCAATTAAGAACATGACCTTGGAAACTTTTTAAAACGAAGTAAAACTCCCAATACCAGATTTTATTAACAGAAGGGATATTTCATTTCGAGTAGAAATCCTTCCGAAGGCAGTAGTACGGTGCCACAGTTTCCGTGCCTTCAGCGAAGTAGTATACTTAAGGCCAGATTTTAAGGTCAAACCTTGCCAGTAGTGTAACGAGCGTACCACATGACTAGCAAAAAAAGGAAAATTTTAACGCATGACGTGCAGAAAGGTCCACCAAGGACAAGAAATGCAAACAAATAGAAGAAAACAATGAAATTACAGATGGAATTACAGAGTGCTCGCAGGAAAAGGGACAAAAGGTAAACATGAAGTCTGTACCTGCACAGCAGATTGATCTAATTGATGCAAGACTGTGTCTGCCGAGCAACCTTCACCCTGTTTCCCACAATGAATTGCACTTCTAAAGAATGAATCATACTCTTTCCTCAAAGAAAAACGATCAATCTTCGGAGACGAGATCCACAGCACACCAATGCAATTCACAGCATTCCATTATCTGGAAGTAGTGTCTAGCTAGCTATGACTCTAGACTTGCAGCGTGGAACTTGTGCACGGACAATAGACAAGGATTCCCTCTTTCGACTGGTAAGGACGTGACCCAGCACCGTGAAGAAGAGGACTGAGAACCTAGCTGAATTCAAAAACAAGCCTATTCGCATGCCTAGCAATTGCAAATTAAAGATCCGAGATTTCTAAGAACTTTTTTCTCAGTCTATTGGACCTGCGCAATCGTGAGCACTCTCTAAACTGCAGCTATGGAGGCTAGGCAATCCCAGAAGAAGGGCAAAAAGAGATGGCCACAATCATTCTATACTACAGCTCGATCACATGGCTTCCACATCGATGCATAATCTCGATCTCCATTGCACGTCCAGCTAGTACGTGACGGATCTGAGCACTTACTACTTCTCACTGGCGTAAATGCAGACTGAGGCCAAACATGAAAGCTTCTTCTGCCGCAACCAACTCTGGCAACACCACTCGAACCCTTGCGCTGGCTGGCAGGGGCGCTGCCTCCTGCTTCCGAGGGCCCCAACATCCACTCCCAACCTCCTCCAATAATTGTAAAAGCTCATCATAGATCCTCCTCATCGTGTCATCATCATCAGCCAGCACATTCAAAAATTTTACCTAGCTAGCGAGATGGCCAACTCCGTCTTCGTCCCACCCACACTTAACTTACAGTACAATATTGAAAAGCCCATCATATATATGCCCGCCGGGCAAGTGCATGCTTGGATAGAATCGGAGATGAATCCATGCTTACCGAGCGAGACTCCCAAAGCCCGTCTCACTGTAGGAATTTTGGGTAACGTACGACGGAGATTTTTTCGGAAAAGAAAAGCTCTTGTCTGAGACTGAGTGTGGAGTTTTGCGGGTGTCACTCTCAGTTTGAAGTGGGACCCGGAGGAAGCTCCAGAGAAGAACTGGAGTTGTCGAAATCTCTGTCTCTGTCTCTCTTTGGCTCTCTCTGTCTGACTAATAAGCTAGAAATTATTGATCTGTTTTGCAACCCGGCCGTTTGAAGGCAAATGATCGAGGTACGTCGTCGTCGTCTTTCTTGACTGAAATCATTGTTTTTAATGTGAGGATTGTAATTGAAATTGACACAGAGATGTCGGAAGTGAGGTTGGGCTGAACGCACTCAGGAAATGAAAGCCGTGCGGAAATGTTATGATCGATGGAGCTGGAAGTGACGGGAGAGTTGGGGCAAGACAGGAGAACTGAGTACCTGACTGCCAGGAGAGGAAGGAGTAAGCCTTCAGTTGGGTCAGGCACTCAGGCTCCATGTGGCTGTGCTAGGCTGGTAAGGGAAGGTGGGAAGTCCATAAAGCAACCAGGGGGTAAAAGGATTCTGTAACATGGAGGTACATATTGCTTCCTTCAGCGTAGCAATTACATTTGCCAATGCAGCAATCACATTTGCCAATGTACCAATTGCATTTGCCAATGTAGCTATTGCATTTGTCAATGTACCAATTGCATTTGTCATTGTACAAAGCGTAAAAGAGAGTTTGAGAGATTGAGAGGAAATTCAAGTCGATTAGGTCCCACGATTGACTTTGAAAAGTCAAGATAGGTGGAACCAAATTTAGGTGCAAATTTTTGCTAGAAGGAAAGACTCTGTTCAACACTAAGGGAGCCGACCCCTTACTAATCATAGACCCAATCTGGCAACATAGAGTGGAGTAATTTCAATCAACAGGTGATTAGCAACAATTAATGCTGACACAGTTCCCAAGCAGTTGTGGTGCATTATAATTGGCTACAAGACTCTCAAATTTGGATGCTTTTTGAGTCTTATGTGATTTCAACTTCAAATTTTGATTACTAAAATAGGATGATGTAAAGCAATTGTGATCCAATTTTGTCAAATTGTATTAAAGCCATTCATTATAGAAATTCAATCTAAAATTGCATTCTTATTGGTTTGCCCTAGCTAAGAGAATAGATGTTGAATGGTCCCAGATTCATAGTCTATAATGACAAGCCCCCCTAGATTTTGATAGAATTGGACCACATCTAGTTTTAGATTACCCTCTTTTATTCCACTAAGGTCTAAAAAATATAAAACAACTTGGATTAGTTTTCAATTCCATTTTATCTTTTAAGAAAAAATTAATGATAAACTATTTCAAGAAGTCAAACTCCCTAAAGTTTTGAATCAAAAGGTAAATGGTCACTTTTTGAACCTCCTATCTTAGAATGAAGATAAGTAGAGAATAAGATAAAATTGAGGGCCCTTGTTTTGACCCTATTAAAGATTTTCAATCATAGGAATTGATGTATTGAATTTGAAATGATTTTCTACACCCCTTAAGAACCATTGATCCCTTGAGAGGACAAATGAAAGTTTGGGTAGGTTCCTATGATCTCAATTTTTGGTGTAATTATGTGAACCTTTGTTTAGAAAATTGAGAAAACACATTCTCAATAGTTTCTTGGGATTATTATTTTTATTTCAGTGGGTGCCGAGGAGAAAAAGTGCCTAAGCACAAAATGAAATTTTCTAGGTAGTTAGAAAATACCAAAAAAATATTTCATTCTCATACATTATTATTTTGTCTAAATAGAGAGTTTTATTCATTATATTTGGATTAGTGGTGTGAAATTTATGAAGCATCATTTTTCCAAGCAATCATAGCATCTTTTTGAAGAAATAATTTATTAGATTTGGTATTGAATCCCATTTTTACAGTTTTTCAAAAATAAAAGTTCCACAAGGTTTAGTTTGCTTGGTAGAACAATCTCACCATTGTAATTAGTGTGATTCAATTTCACCTTAGATCTAGACTTATTATCAATTTTTTTTTCCTTAAATCTCGTATCTATTCTATTGAATAATTTTCTTAACAATGAAAATTCAGATTTTGTTATTTTAAAAATTCTAAACTTTCAACTCAATTCTTTAGCATAAAATCTATAAAATCAACATATGTAGTATAAAATTTTTAAGGTGAGAAGATTCAAAGTCTTGTAATCAAATATAAAAGGTGCCAAAAAAATTGGTTCACTTTATACACAACTATCTTGCAATCTATAGGGTCAAAATATGTGAACTTTCTTCTACACATTCCTATACAAGTCCAATGCAAATCCTACAAGTAGATATGCAAAAAAACAATTATAATTTTTCTTTTGCTCTTTGTAGTAGAAATGGAAGTTTTGAGCATTTTTTAAATGAAAAAATGGCCTCAGGTCCACTAGAAGTTAAGAGAAAATTTAGAATCTTCATTGTATCTTTATTTATATTTCTAAGTCAAATGACACCAAAGTTTGTATTTGGGATGATGAACTAAATGCTTCAAAGAGATGTTTCATCTAAATAAAGATGCTTTTATCTAAAGTGATGCTTGAGAATTCAAAGAGCAACCTCCTTTAATGATCAATTTGATGAAATGAAGGTAACCAATATGTTTGTAAAGAATATAAGCAAAAATTTACAAAATTGGGAATAGTATTTGTAATTTATATATGCTAACAACAACTTGAATTAGATCCTAACTTTAATCCTTCAAGTTGAACTTACAAAATAACTTAATATGACCTACAAGAAAAAATTTGATTATTTAATGCATTGGGATTTATAACTATGAAGTAGGGTTTGTTTAGGCAAATTTTATGGAACACAATTGGAGTTGGAGATGGAGTGAGGTCATTCTATCTTTAACTACACTTCAAAGTGTTTGAATGAGCATTTGAGCATAGTCTCCGTTTGATACTTTCTTAGTTTTTGTTGGGTTACATTAGCAATTGAAGGATGATTCCAAAAAACACTTGTACCATTTTAGAGTCATACGTTGAGTGCTTACCATGTCTTTTATTATAGCTTTGAAAATGTAGAACCAATAGATCCGAAATGTAAAAGGAAAGATGTGTAAACCCCGAAAGGACCAAGGTGTGGTTTTTGTCAACATAATGTTTTTGGGCAGGTACCTGTGACTAGAGATTTCCATATTTTGGGACCAAACTTTTATAGAAGGAGTGGATGAGGAATATCTTTCATATGCACTAAATTTCAAGGGCATTTGGAAATATGAGTAAAAAGTTATGGCCTAATATGTAGTTTGTTTCTCAACTCGGGCAGTCTAGGTAGATCTGAAAAAATCATTTTTTTCAAAAATGAAAATTTGAAATTGGTTTTCTAGATTTATATTTACATAGAAAGCTTTGAATCGTTCCATTTTGATCAATGAGTCAAAAGTTATGAGATGTTTTAGTTTGGGGGCAAGTATGGATTCTCTACTCTAAAATAAACTTTGAAGTCCACTATTTAACTCAATTTTCAATATTTTTTTGAAAAAAGAAAAATATTAGATGTAGATTTTTTATTACAACATTACAACCATTGATATTGGGATTTTTCTATTCCATTAATAAATTGTTAAAAATTTAGTATTTTAAATCATTCTCTACATCTTTCTATTTACTATTTTTTCCTATATGTTGCACAATTCCAAATGATCTAAAAGTTTTCAAGCATGTCGCCAACTTGCATTGAAGAATGAATCTAAAGAAGCACCACCATTTTGGACATTTTTTCATACAAATGTGACCTTGTGAAGTGCAGCTGCCCGTTTTTTCATAGGGCCCAAAAAGGATTTTTGTCACTTTAAATGCTATTTTTTCCACATCTTCTCAATCTAGTGTACTACAAGATCCTATGGTTACATGCATCGAAAAATTAAGTTTTTCAAAAATTTGGTACTCGTATTAGAAATGGCAATTTTTGAAGTTTTTTGGTGATGATATAGTCAAGGAACTTTAGGGTTAAGCTTTTTGAGTTGTAATTGTTATTTTTAAAGATTAAAGAAAATCATTTACTAATTTGTCATACTTTTTTTTTTAATGATTAGACTAGAGTTGAGTAGTCAAAACTATTCTTTTCAAAGTAAGCTTGTAGGAGTATATTACCTCAAAAGGCATGTAACTATAATGCAAAAGGAAGCTAAAAATATAAAGTCTCCTTGTACACACATTTCCAGACATTTAGTAATGGTTTCCCATCATTCTTTGATAAAGCCTTATCTTCGGCAAGTTTTTCAGAATTTCCTAAAGCAAGTGGTTTGGCCTTATTTCATCCATGGATCACTTCCTAAGTTCCTGTTTATCACCGTGAATTGATAACATTGTAAGTGCATTCTTCTATAACATTTTTGTTGAACAATCATATTTTTTCTACATCTTTTACTAAAGTAAGGCTCTTCAATTTGAAGCCTACAATGCCATGATAGCCACTCTCGTAGGATATATTGTTGTTTGGGTTGAAGTTCATATATTCAATAGCATATATCTTTGATTGATGAAAATAAAGCATTGTTTGTGCCACACTTCCCCGCAAAATGCAAATGGAGTGTCTTGTGCTCCACGCCAATTGATTTCTAAGTATCCATTGTTTTTTGGTTCAATGTCAAGGGCTCAAACAAAGGCTTATTCATGGATAGAACCAAGGGTAGAACTTAGGCACCACTACTCAACTTTGCCTTGTCCATTAGAAAGCAGTTCATTGAATACATTCAACGAGCATTTCTAGCATACAAATTAATATCTAGCAACACCCACTAGTAAACTTTTTTTAAACAATATACAAGACAACCACTTAAATATCCTCTAGTAGGACTACTTACACTAATACACCAATCATACGCACTCCCAGGAAACATACATAAAATCCCATCACCCACCTATATCTCTCTAAATCATCCAACTCAAAAAGCTTGTACTCCAATCCATCCTACTAATAAGCCTTTGTATGCCCTTCAAATCAAAAGATATCTCACTCATACACATTATGAAACAAACAATCATGCAATAAGTTCAAAGTCATAGCAATTATAACATTTTCCTATTTCGCCACTTATAAGACACCATGTGGGCCCAACTTGGCATCCATCATCAACAAATGATTTAGAATGACTTCAACTCATAACTACCCTCCAACTCATATATATCCCTACTAATACTAAATTCCTCCCAAGTTAGCAAAAATTTCTCACACACCAATATCATAGATGGATACTATATAAAGGAGGATTGCAAGAAAAAACAATCCTTTTTATATCAGTTACATATAGCTGTCGTAGCGTGATGGACTTGTAATCCACTATAACTTTTGAACCATGAATACAATGAACTTGAATTGTTTTATTAGAGATGAATCTTTTCATTGTAATTATATCCTTTATTTTTCAAAAAAATTCAAAAACCATTTTCTATTTAAAAGTCTATTTTGCTAATTTCTCACATTTTCAAGTTTACAAATTTAGAAAACTATGCCACCATATGTAGAACCCAAAATTAAGGATCTAGAGCTAAATTTTCTTTGGTCTATTCCCATATTAGGCAAGCATATTTTATATTAAGGATATCTAAAAATACATTATTTTATGTCTTCTACATTCACGCAAATAGGGCTCTATGGCACATGCACTATTAAACATTGAAGATGGTTTATAGCTCATTCTTTTGGCGAAATATGATGACCATCAACTCCTCACAAATTAGCAATTTTTAGTTTATTTTTCCACTATGATAGAATTATTATAAACTAAAACCTCTATATACCATTTTTCAGTGAAAAAATAGGACATTGTACCTATGGGTACAACTAATTAAGATTACAAACTACTCACATTTGAAGGACACTTTGTTGATAGTACAATGAATCTAGAGTGTGATCAATGGCCCAAATCAATGTGAGAGATTTCCATTCTAGTATTCATATTACTAGTAGTACTCAACACCCAAACCCTAGTTTTTGGCAAAAGGCTACTAAATTGCCCAACTTGTCTTTCTTGCAATCACCCTAAAACACTCCTTAAACAAGACATTCCACACATGCATCACAACACAACAAAAATCCAATCATTTTTTGATAAATCTGGATATACTTCTAAACCATCTTATGACTAGAAAGATTACAGAGCCCCCAATATATAGAAGTATATTTCTAAAACCGGTCCCTTCATCAAACCTTTATATGTTTTGTATAAAAATTATGGAAAGAAACACACACACAATTATGACACTTATCAATAAATTTCAACTTCTTTAGCTTCCCCCCTCAATGGAATTTAAAAAAATTGAGACACTATGAATGTTTCAGCCATAAACATATCAACCACATTAGAAGAAACACGCTTTTCCCTCTATTCCATCACCCAAACAACTAGGAGTGCCATTCAAGGAGGATACCTACCAAGAAAACTCCAAAAACAATGGAAAAATACCTCAAAACTAACACAATTATAAGTAAAGCGATATATAAAGTTAACCACAACTTGTGCAATCACCAATACATCTTACGTATCACCAACTACTCTGATGTAAAAATCCCCCCAATCCCAAAGCCAAATGAACATATATACTCATAAATCCAAGAACTCAATGACATAGCTAAATGGACAAAATAGAAGCTAGAAAAATATGACATAAGAAAAACTCCACAAACATCTAGAAAGCTATAGCTAAGTACCAAAATGTATTCCAAATACAACCAAAATGCATTAATAAAATCATCTTCAAATCCACTAACCCACAAGATTGCATATAAAATAGACAAGGCAATTTACTCTCTAATCCAATAGACATATTTGAAGAAGTATTCATTCAACAATCACTATCAAATAAACTAAAAATCCCTACTTGCAAATACTAATCTAACCATCTAAATACTTGCACATGATGTACAATTAACAATATTGTTGGCATGTCACATTGATGAATTTGTACTTAAAAAATGTGGCCTATAAAACTCTCAATTCCTAACTAAATTTGATAGATTACAATACCATTTAGCACTCAAAAACCTACCTAACAACAAAACACCAAGACTCAACAAAATCCCCAAAGCCATACTAAAAAATATGCCATCAAAATATCATAACCTACTCTATCAATTTTTCCAATAATGCTACAAATAACAACAAATACCTATTATAACTTTTGGAAAGTCTACTTAACCATTTCCTATACAAGAAACAAGATCCCATGTTCTTCACCAACTACATACTTATTACCCTAGCAAACTTAATTTACAAATTATTCACTAGTACATTGCAATCACTTTTAGCAACACTTGGAGAAGAATACAAAATCCTCCATTATAGTCAAGAAGGCTTTAGACAAGAACATTGTACAACACAACAAATCCAATTAATTACTCATATCTATTCTTGAGGATGCAAGACTAACAAAGAAAACTATATACCTCCTATACATGGATTTCAAAAATGCCTTTAATTCAATTGACCACCCATGACTACTAGCCCTCGTGTCCTATTTGAATAACCCAAAAGATGCAAGAAACTTCATTGGAAATTTATACTAAAATTCTACAACCACCTTCACTAATGAGTACTTTAGACAAACTAAACCCGTTCCTATACTCCACAGAAATATATAGGGAGATACAATGTGCTTATATATTTTCATTATATTCCTAGATGGCTAGAACGACTACTTCAATAGCTAGACCAAAGTTATCAAGGTTATACCTTTCAAATACATTGAGTTCATAAAATGATGACTTGATAAAGTAGAGTCAATGCTACATATAAAGATGAGGTTCTAAGTTAGGACATTTCTCAATGTAGCCTTCTTTAAAGACTTTAATTTATCCCATTTTAGGGAGTGCCGTATTTAAATGACTTCTTTTCTTGCAAGACTACCCTACAGACCTATGTCAAGCATATTAGAAGTGACATCAAGATACAGGACATTAGAGTTTTATTCAAAAATATGTGTAGCAATATAAAAATTTATAGAGTTGTCCCATTCTATTTAATAAGATCAGAATGGTGTTAATGTTAGATGTGAGCATCTTATACTCCACACTTATAATGTAATATTAGATATAAACATCTTGTGCTCTAAAATTGACCCAAATTATTATTAATTTATTTTTTTAAACTTATTTTATTACAATACAAGGAAAACATGTCCTTTTTTTACCAAGATACTTAATCATCTTAAGTTATTTTTTTGACCCCTTAGAGCCCTAGCATTCAAATTTTAACTAATGAATTGAATGAATGCAAACATATCATATAGAACAATGTGTTTTAAAATTTTCATTTTTCATCCATTCAAATATTTTTTTCTAAAATTATCATTATTAGAATTTCAAATGCTAAATTTAAAAAAATAAAAAATAAAAATTGATGTGAAATCATCAATTTGCAATACCCAATTACTTAAACAAAGAATTATCATTTTTTTAATTTCAAATTTAGGATTTAGACATTAATAAGAAATAACGATAAATCCATTAGCATAGATATGATCTATGGGAATTAGCTTTCAACATAGTCTTTTGAAAGTTGTCAATAAATTATTATTTGAAACTTGAACAATTTGGTCATTACAATCTTGAGGCCTATTTTTCATCCAAAACCACTCAAAACTACCTTTCTTATTGTAAAAAGAAAAAAGAAATTAATTTGTTTGGCAAATTAAACTATACAATTTTGTACTAGAATAATATATGAATGCGTGCAAGACATTTCAATTACTTTGACTAGGTGGATTGCATGATATTTTGAGTTTCAAGTGATAAAATGAATCTTTTTTGCACATTTGTCAACTAGATTTTTGGCTTTGCATCCTCTTAGTTTAGAGTTTTTAGACTAAAACTTTTGAATTTCAAATCTTTTATATTGAGAATTGAGTGTAGAGTTGGAAATGATAAATTGAAAAAAAAATTGATTTTCATTCTTAAGAAAATTGTTACATAGTAGTAGATACAAGATAGAAGGAAAATCAAACCTGAGAAATCAAACTATTAATAGTTCTAAAATGGGATTGAAATACACCAATTGCAATAATGAAATTTTTCTAGTAAAAAAACTATAATATGCATGAAAAGAATTCTTTTGAAAAATTATAAAAATTGAGTTAAAAAATGATTGCTATTACTTACTTTTTGAAAAAGATGATGGGATTGCTCGAACATTATTTCATTTGCAATAAAAACTTGTCTAATATAGGGTTTTCAAAAATTCATACTTTTCTATTGAAATGTTTCTAAAGTCCAAAATTTTAATACATTTTCACTTTGTTTCTAAACAGTACCGATATTTCCTTTGTGTTTTACAAAAGAAACACCACTATTATTTTAAAACTCAAGGAATAGATTGTAATACTCAAAGATATGTTCTTGCCTTGATTTCAAATATGTTAGAAGGATGATCATATATAGTTAGGGTCATTGAAATGGAGACTTTATGTAGTCACATGACTATATACATGCAATGAACAAAAGTTGCCAGTTTGATTGGAAATTGACTATCAACTAAAACATGATTGACTCTAGTCATCAATTGCAAATAATAATCCTAAAATCTATCCTAATCCTAAAATATTGGAGCACCACCATAGCATCCATCTTAGGATTTTTTATGATGACTTGTTGCAATCAAGGTCATCCTTTGCCTTTTATTTGCCACCCACTTCTTTTGCTACATTTTGTAGTTGTGGTTAGGGCTAATGCTTACTCTAAGGCTCTAATGTTTTCTCTTGAATTTTTCAATGCTTTCTATCTATTTGTCACTTTTTGTTTATAATGTTGGCTTCTTGGACGAGATCACATGGTTGCAATTTTTGACATCCTTGCTTATTTTTGAAGGTTTTTTTGCATGTGTAGCATTATGAAAAAGCTTGATGTTAGGTTAGAGTTGACAACATTGAAAATGACATAGGTTGTTGCAAATGTAGATGAACTTTCAATTTTCAGATTTCATTAACACTAGTGTACCTTGTGCCATTGCCACCACAAAAATTAAAGTAGAAGAATTTTTTTAATTTATTAATTTGTAAAAAATTTGAAATTATTCAATATCCTTGACAAAGTACATCCAAATGCTAGCACAAAACAAAGTCTGTACACCCCTCCTTGCAGAGAATTTTTCAACACTATCTAGAATATGACTAGAGGATGCATAGTATAGAAGATCCATAATTTAGGATAATTTCAGATCCAGAAATAACTAAGAAATCCATAACTTTCATATTGTTTGTCCAAATGCCATGATACAAAGTCCTTGCACCCCTTCTCATAGATAGATTTCCAAGGATATGAAGAACACAATCAAGAGATACACAATTCCAGAGATCTCACCCTAAGAAACAAAACAAGAAACAACCTAACTTAAAGTCTAGATTTTAGTTTAACCCCTAAAGGACCAAACGGTGTTTTTTGGCAACATAGCAATTTCAGGCAGCTCACTACGAATGGAATTTTTATTTATTTTCTTTGAAATTTTCAAACAACATGTGCCCGAGGAGTAGCTTTAAGACCTGAAAATTTTCATAACTTTTGAATACATGGTTAAAAAGTTATTGTATAATATATTGTTTTCATTGCTCGTTGGGCAGCTTGGGTAGCAAAAAAAACTTCTTCAAAAATCACTTTTTTTTAAAATAAAAATTTTAAATTTATTTTCCTGATTTATATATAGATATAGATATAGATATATGAAAAGCTTTGAATCATTCCATTTTGATATATGAGATGAAAGTTATGAAGAGTTTTAGTTGTGGGTAGTTTGTGGGCAGTAATGGAATCTCTACTCTAAAATAAACTTTGAAGACCTTTATTTAACTCAATTTTTAATGTTTTTGGAAAAAAATAAAAAGGTGAGGTGTAGATTATTTATTACAACAATTTCACCACTGGGATTGGCATTTTTCAATTCCATAAATGAATTATTCACAATTTAGTAATTTAAATCATTCTCTACTTCTTTCAAATTACTATTTTTTTTCCTATATGTTGTACAGTTCCAAATGATCTAAACTTTTTCAAGCATGTATCCAACATGACTTAAAGAATGAATCCAAAGAGTTACAACCATTTTGGAAATTTTTTCATAATGATATGACCTTGTGAAGTGCAGCTGCCTGGACTTTTGCAGGGGCTAAAATACGGCTTTTTGTCACTTCAAATGCTAATATTTTGCAATCCAAACGGTAGAAATTTCTGAAATATTTTCCACAACTTCCCAAAACAGTGTACTACAAGATCCTACGGTTACATTTGTCCAAAAATGTATTTTTTTCTAAAATTTGGTACTTGTACTAGAGATGACAGTTTTGGAGCGATTTTGGTGAAAACATAGTCAAATACATTTAGGGGTTAACTTATGTTCATATTAATTGTAATTTTTTTACAACCTACAGTTTAGATTGTTGCTAATTTTCTTAGAATGGTTTTCTTTTTAAAATCCAACACCATTAGTTTTAAGAAACATGGTGATATCCTATTATCAAGATGTCAATGATAATTTCGATTATTTCCAACTTCATTTGTTTTTGCTAGTGTGGCATTCTTGAATGAACTTGTAGATCTAATTGTTTCTTTCATATTTTTCTTTAGATGTAGATATTAGAATGTAGATATTATTGTAGGGTGTACATAAAAGAGTTTTACATAGATTTAGATAAGTTTTTTAGATTCAAAGGTATTTCTATAGTTCATGAGGATTTATGTATCATGGATCCTATATTATTTTAAGGATCTAGGATTTTCTTAAGAGTTAAGGTATTTGTATAGATTTAGAGGTTTTACTAGATTGCTACATGGTGTCATACATGCTAGCTAATAATTGTACATGTTACAATTTATTCAATTTTCAAAATGTATTATGAATATAGATTTCAAATTCTTTTGTTCATTTTAATTGGTTCTATTACTAAAAATCTTTCAAAAAAGTGCATTCACAAATCTTCTAGCTATAGAGTTTCTACACTCTCAAGAAAGACAACTCATCCTAGTCATATACATAGAATGTCATCTAGTTATAAAGTTTCTATATACATAAGAAAGATAGCTCATCCTAGTCATACACACAAAAAAACATTACTCTTCTTAGTCATATACACTGAAATTACTAAGTAAATCCTCCTAGTCAACATTGTACACCAGTGACTACATTAATTAAGTGAAATGCAATCATGTAGTAACTCAAAATGAGCATGCAAAAATAGCAATTTAACTAACAACTATGGAGTAATTGGAGATGACTGTAAATAATTATCTTAATTTCTATGAATAAACTTAGTCAAATAAATTGAACTTCCACAATGGGGTTCCAAACCGAGGTCCCCAAATCCATCAAAAACAAGATATAGGGAACAAAATTGCATTGGAGAACCCCCATTAGAATTTCTAGATGCATTGGTCTGATGTGACTACATTTTTGACTACACAAAGTACTTGTCCTACCCTATCCATTGACAATCAACTATAGTCATAACCCTTAGTAAGAAAATCACAGATTCCTTCTAGAGACTAGAGTTAGAGAACTTGTAGATCATGACACAAGTTCTACACAATATGTAGGGGTTAGAGTGTTAAACAAGTATACCATAATTTGGAGAACTTTGAGTGGAGGACCATGATTGGGATAAGATATGCAATGGAGCTTAGAAAACTTCTAAACTTGTATAATCAAATTTTTTGCTTTAGGAGAAGGTTCTAGATACAACAAAAAGTAGAATGCTAAAAGTCAAAAAATGATCTTGGTCAATCTTAAGAATTGATGATTTTCCATTGTACAAATATGGAGTTCAAGGGTGAGGAGATAATCTTTTATATTTTTCTCTCCTCTATAATCAAGTGGTTTGATCTTTGTAGGAAACTCTTATTATGTTACTTAATATATTTTTGTATTCTTAAATAGGCCAACTTGTAGTTTGAAGATTGACTTGTAGATGTAGAGGTTTGTGGCTAGATTCTTTGGATCTCTTGTAAAGGGGACTATTTGACTTCCAACTTTCCATGATCCTCTTTTGCCTCTTGAAATTAGTAGCAAGGCGGAAAGCATCACTCAATATACTAGAAGCATAAGCAAATACATTACTTTTCAAGGAATCATTAAGATTTTCATGAAAATTCTCATCTCTATCATGCTCCATCCATGAAGGAAGATAAGCACAATGCTCATTATACTTAGACTTGAATTCAATGACAAACAAGACTCTTGATGTGATTGTAGCAAGTCAATGCATGGATTGTGTGCTAGGAAAGAGCGGTCTATAGTAAGCTTAAAGATTGAAGAGACTTCATAACCAAAGGTCTCTCCAAAACTCAATTAGGATTTGATAGTATACTTATGGTTGTGAAATGCTTTGATAATGATAATAAACTTCATTCCTATGTATACAATAGTTTCAACATCCAATGTAGTTGAGTTATTTTTGAATAGTGTTTTAAACTTCATGGATTGTCTAAACTCTAAAGTGTAAAATCATAAATTAAAGGGGTAAAAAATTTGTGAGAAATTTTTTAACCACACTTGTCAAGTTGTGTGGTACTAAAATTAAGCTAAATAAAGCTTATCATCTTAAAATTGACGGTCAAACAAAACAAACAAATAGAATTGTAGAGGAATTGCTTAGAATGTGTGTTGGGATGAGACAAAATTCTTGAAAAGAGTAGTTATGTTTAGTAGAATTTGCTAATAATCACAATCTTCACTCCAATATTGGTATTAGTCTATTTTATTTCTTGCATAGGCAAGAACACTTAGAGGACTCCAATTACAATTTCAACTCTAAATTCAAGGGACCTTCAATAATGTTAATAAGATAATTATAGAGATGAACAAAGTCATTGAGTCTATAAAATTGAGTATAAAGAATTTGCAAGATTGATCTAAGCATTATAGAGATCAAAAAAGTCTTAGAAAATTTGAAGTTGGTATTGGAGTCTTTTTGAAGGTTATTACAAAAGATATGGTTTGAAGCTTGACTCTTCAAAGAAATGATCACTAAAATTTTGTATACCATTTGAAGTTTTCAAATGAATAGGGCAAATGACTTATAAATTAGTAAATGAAATATTCAAAAAAAAATTTATGTGAGTTTGTTGAGATAATATGTTTCACATCCTAAACATGTGCAACATAACCCTAAAGTCACAAGGCTTTTTTGCATCAGATTCCACTCAAAACTGCCATTTCTATTGTGAAGTGCAAAAAACTTTAGAAATTGTTTTTTTTGCCATATCTAAACATAGTATCTTGCACTAGACTTGTATAAAAATTTGTGGAAGAAATTTTCTAAAACTTTGACATCATAGATTGCAAGATATTTGCTTTGAAATGATTTTTTTTGCACCTTATTCGCCCAAAGTTTTAAGGCTTTCAATCTTCTTAGCTTATAAGTTTTGTACTACCAATATTAGATTGAAATTTTTTTTATTGAAGAATTGAGTTGAGAGTTTGGGATAAAAATTCAAAAAACAAAAACTTGATCTTCATTCTTTAAAAAGTTGTGAAGTAGAAGTAGATACAAGATAGAAAAAAACCTAAGTTGTTAATAGGTCTAAAATGGAATGAAAACACAATAATCCCAATTGTGAGATTATTCTAGTAGAAATAATCCCTATCAATTTTATTTTTTTGAAAATTGTATTAAAAAATGAATTCTATAAGTTATTTTTTCAAGAAGATATTTAAATTACCCCCTAAAAAGATTGTCCATAACTTTCTCATTACTAGTCTAAATAGAATGAATCAAACCATCTTCTACAATTAGAAATACCTTCTATGAGAAACAAAATTAATTTCTTTAACTTTTTGTGATTTTTTCTACTACTTGATGAAACCTATTTTGGGCTTAGGGTGG
This sequence comes from Straminergon stramineum, assembly GCA_963920665.1. Taxonomy (NCBI): domain Eukaryota; kingdom Viridiplantae; phylum Streptophyta; class Bryopsida; order Hypnales; family Calliergonaceae; genus Straminergon; species Straminergon stramineum. The sequence goes on from OY987266.1 coordinate 10,149,216, forward strand.
CATAACCTTGTTTATTAAGGGCATTGATGGGATACAAAATTATATTCCCAAAGAATTGATGTGTTTCCTATCTTCAAAATAAATTCAAAAAATCTTGACAAAAATTGAGACTATAGGAGCCTACCCAAAATTCTTTTTGTCCCCAAAGAGGACAATAGGACTAGAAATGGGACTTAGTAGTTAAGCTTCCTGAAATTGCTCCTAAAATATAATTATTTACAAAACTAGGAAATATACAGAAAATTGATATGTAACATCTTTGTAATAAATCATCCTAGAGATTCTCGATAAAATAGAAGGACTACTATGAGGACAAAGTCTTCTTAAAAATAAAGATTGATTTCTATAAGGACTATCCTAACATTGTCATTGAGGACAATAACTAGTCTTGAGGAGGGGAATAATAGATACAATCTATTATTTGGATGATAAGTGCATTGGAGTTTACTTTTGAAGCACCAAATAGTGTTTTTTTGGCAACATAGTGATTTCGATCATCCATTCATAAACAAAATTTTTGTTTTTGTTCTTTGAAATTTTTACATAGTATGTGTTCAAAGAATATCTTTAAAGTACAACAATTTTCATGACTTTTGGCTTCATGGTTAAAAAGTTATTGTATGATATGTAGTTTCTTTTGGAGCCCAAGTAGAGTGGGAAACTAAAATAAATCACTATTTTAAGAAAAAAAATTAAAAATTGATGTTTTATATCTATATGTATTTATGTAGAAAGCTTTGAATCATTCCATTTTGATTAATGAGATGAAAGTAACAAGATGTTTTAGTTTGGAGGCCGTTATGAAATCTCTATTCTAAAAAAACTTGAAAGTCCTTTCTTTAACTCAATTTTCAATCTCGGGTTTTCAATATTTTGGAAAATAAATCATAGGATGTAGATTGTTTATTACAACATTACAATTGTTGGAGTTCAAAAATTTCAATTCCATAACTAAATTCTTGACAATTTAACATTTTAAATCATTATTTACTTCTTTTTACTTACTATTTTTTTCAGGCATGAATACAAAATATTTGTGTTGCAATTTTTATATATATTTCCAAATTATTTCTTCAACATACTATAGAGAGTTGCAAGTTGTAGGATTTACACATTTTTGGGGTAAAAAGTTGTGAAAGATAAAATGTAACTTTTTGGAAAGAATTGAACATACTTCTTTTTGAAATCCAAGCATCATTATCTTATAATTGGTAAGGTTTCTTATTTTGAAATTTTAGGAGGGTGTACTCTAACAAGTTAACAAATGGGTCCTATAGTTGGATTTGTTAGAGGTAATTGTAGATGAAGATTTTAGCTTTGCTTTGGAGACTAGTATTTTGAAGCAATTTTGGGCCTCTAAACATGAAAGAACTTTAGGAGTTAAACAACTTCCAAATCATGACACAAGCACTAGACAATACTTTATAGTTAGACAACTTGTAGATAATGCACTTAACATACAACTTCCAGATGAACACAAGTGTGCTAGAACTTGGAGTTGGAGTACTCTAAGTGGAGGATCAAGATTTGAATAAAGAGTGTGCTAGAACTTTGAATACTTTTAAGTTTGACTTGGACTCTTACTTCAATAGATGGATCTAAGTAGAAAAATAATAAAGAGCTAAAATAGAAAAAAATCATAGTCTATCTTGAAAAAAAAGATCTATATGTTAAGAATTGACAAATACTGAAGAAACTACCAAAAATTTGCATTCTTGAAAAAAGTATGTTCTATCAATCAAATTTTATTCATTTTTAGAATTTATAAGTAGAAGTTTTTCTTTTTGAAAAGTACTAGGATCCTATTTTTTAAAAATTGGAACCTAAACAAAGCTTTCAAATTGGAACAAAATAACTTTTTTCAAGACTGCCTAAAATTTTGATAGTATAGCTTTCTCAAGCTTTCAATCTCCGTAAACCAAAATTATTTTGCAAGGGAAATTTAAGTACTTTATACTTGAGTAGAGACTCAAGTTAAAAAGAAGTATGAAAATTCTCAAAGCAAGTGGTGATGCACTCTCCTTGTTGGAGTTGAGGCCCCAAACCAAAAAAATCATAATTTTTTTTCAACTAGTGGATCTTTACAAAAATGACTCATAGAATTTCTAAATATTTTTTAAATTTGAAATAAATGAGAGAAAAAAAATTCGAATGCTTCATTTTCAATGGCTAGTAAGGAACTTTAGCAATGAAAAGTAACCCCTAAAGTTCTTTGACTATATTTTACCAAAAGACACTCAAAATGGATCATATTGATGGCAAAGGCCCTCCAAAATGACAAAAGATATCTTGTAGCATCTTACCATAAGATCTAATACTAGACTACTTCATTACATAATAGTAAGAAAATGGGAGGTTTTGATCATATAGATTGCAAGATTATAGTGTTTGAAGTTGGAAAAAATGTTTTTGGGAGGCATCCAAATTCTAGGCAGCTTTAATTTGTGGAGGCTTTTGCACATGTTAATTTTACTTTTTTACTTGAAATTTTTTGCTTTCTCTTTGTAACAAAGTTGGCCATATGCTCAAAAAATTTCATAACATTTCAAATTGAGAACATGTAACAAAAAATTCCAATGGAGAACTAGCTTCTGTAAAACTCATACAAAGTTATTTTTTCAACAATTTCTGGCTTGCACATACAATAAGCTCTTCAAAATGCTAATAGTGGAGTTTTAGGTTTCAGCTAGCTTTAGAAGGGAGGGGGGAGTTTGCTAAAAATTTTCGGCTTTAGCAAGCTTCACCACTTCATGGCTTGAAACATCCAAGTTGAACTTAAGGACATTTAGGCATATTGGATTGGAGGAGGTCGAGTCAAGGTTTGCTAACTTATATCAAATTCATCATGGATTACCGATATTTGATATGGTTACTATATGCCATGTTTTTTGAACTCCCACATCCTCTTTGTGCATACAAATGTTTCCTTGCTACGTGACACATAATTTTAGAAAATATGGCCTTTAATTCAAAGATTCAAAATATATAAAATCTTTGTCACATAGTTTTGAAAGACACTTACGTAGAGAGTGATGAGTTGAAAGGACAAGCTCTTTAAACAATAGCAATGGTAGGAGGTAAAACAACCCATATGGGACATGTGAATAAGGATTAGTAGAAGCTCAACCACTCATAGTTAAGTCAAAAGCAAGAATTGTGTTCAAAATAGAATTTAAGACCTCATTTAGGCAAAGTAGAATAACTTTATCCAAAAAACATTGAACTAAGTTAATGAGAAAAATCAAGATAAATTTAATCTCCAAAAATCCATTTCAAATTTCAAATCTCCAATCAAAAGTTATAGACAAAGCTCAAAGAGGGATTGATTGGAACATTTTCTTTGACATTCTCAAACATCCTCTTTGAATTGTGTCCATAACTTTTGATGGGAGACTCAAAATTTGAAACGAGCTTTGGAGGATGAATTTTAGCTTGATTTCTTCTATTATCCAAGTTCAAAGTTTTTGAAAAAACTATTCTCCTATTCTAAAATGAGGTCTAAAATTCTATTTTTAACACAATCCCTACTATAATTTGACTTAATGACAAGCAATTGAGCTCCAACTAATCCTTGTTTACATATTCGACATGGGTTGTTTTACTTCCTACCACCCTTCTTGTATAAAAAGCTTGTCTTCTTCAACTTTTCATCTTGAAAGGAGATAAGTTCCAAATCTATGTGAGATGTCTACCAAATATATAGATTTTGTTGAATTTAAGACCAAATTTTCTAGAATTATTTCTTGTTGATAACGGATTTGGTTTTAAGTTTTGGATTTTTATGTGTGTTTAATCTTAGTTTGACAGGTTAGTACTAAGTTTTGTATCCAATTTGGTAATTTTGTGATGTGATTTAACCAATTTGGGGGTTGCAATTGTTTTTGACTGTGGAATTATGAGTTGAGTTCCTAGTGGGAGATGCTTAGGTGGCAGTTGTGCTAGTGAGGAGGTATGGGTATCATACTAGTTGGAGTGAGACAAGTATAAAGGCCAAGTAGGAGTTATTTGAGGCCAATGGGAATGAATGTGTGTTAGATGTTGTTTCCAAATTGGTAGTTAATTGTGTGGTTACAATTGGGTATTTTGCAAATGGTTAGCTTGTCATTTTCAATTTAATAACCAATTCAGCTTAGTCTCTATTAGGCTAGTTTCTCCCTTATTTTTTTCACCCACGTTGAATGAAAGTCTAATGCATATCCCATCTAGTCAAGCCGTGTATTTTTGTTTCTTTGGTTGTATATTTGGGTATTTGATTGTGAGAATGTTAATCAAGTGAAGTATATGTTTGTGTCCTAGTTGGAAGGAATGTGATGGAAAGAAAGAATGTATGGAGTTAATGGAGAGAGTATAAAGTTTTTAATGTGTGAAGGGTTGAGTTTTGAAGTCACATTTAAGAGATTTGTTAAGAGGATGTTGAGTTACTAAGCAAATTGTTAAACTTGTAACGGTGATTTGATCACCAATTGGGTTGATATCAACGAAAATTACATACCAATTGATTGCCGTGTGAGTGTGAGTTAAATGAGTTGTGGGTAAAGTGAAATTAAAGTTGTTGTGCATGTTTATGTTCATATATCCATATCCTAATTGGAATTAATTGAGAATTAATAAACGAGTGTTTAAATTAATTATTGAATACATTATGGGTGATATGTGCTAATTGATTATGATCAATTTAGAGTCTAAGTGAATGTCAAAGTATTATGTTGATTTGGTGTGAATCTACAAAAAGGAGTTTTGGAAGAAAAAGTATGAGTGCCAAATTGGAAAGAGTATAGTTTGATACATAATATTTAATATCCAAGTTGGAGTTTGTGTATAATTTAATTGACTATGAATGATTAATTGAGAGTCTATTTATATATAATTGATTGTTTGTGGATGCATGATTCTGAATTGGAAGTCTTTATTTGTATCTGTAATTTTCGAAGTTGGAGTTTAAATGAGTGTTACAATGGTGCTATTATCATAGTCCAACTTGGGAAGAAGAAGTTGTGTCTAATTTTAAAGGTGATTCTGAGTGGTTTAAATGGAGAGTAGATGTTGAGTGTTATAATTATGCCTAAGTGGTGGTTTATAAATGTGGGAATTTCTTTAAACTTTGGAGAGGAAATTATGTGTGAATGATAGACGTTATTGGAGTCAAGGAAAGTGAATCTAAGTTGGACTGTAAGGATAAAGATAAAGACCAAGTTGGTAGTTGAAGATTTGGTGGTTTCTAGTCAAGCAAACAAGATCAAAGTTGACATGACTTAGCCCAATTCAAAAGCTTAAGAGTTCAATGTTGTCCCTGGAGCAGAGCCAATTCGGAAAAGAATGAAAATGACAACCGGTTGAAGAAAGAATAAATTTGGGAATTAATCTTAACCCTTGTGGCCTTTAAGAGTGGAGAGAAAGAATTTAGTAATTAGAAACATCATGTGAGGTTCACAATTTGTATGAGAATAAAGGAACATTTTCTTATTTCTTTGGTTGCAACATCCTAGTAGGATTGAAATGGAAGCATTCCTATTTTATTGCCTCCCCAAACAAACGTTTAACTATTAACTTGGTTTTTTGAATTTGGGATCCAAGCTTATCTACATCTGCCATAGAGCAACCATTTCCTTTGCACCCCTTCATTTTACTTTGTATTGAATTTATAGGTCCTATAAATCTTAGAAGCAACATTTGTCTAATTTGGGCCAAGAATTTGCCTCAAGCTAAGGTTCTGCCTATGGTGAGCTACATTGTTTCCTCTTTTCAATGAAATCGTCCATGTGTTTCAAAAAAAATTGCCTTTGGCCCTATCCCTTGCATCTCTCGGCATTCAGGCATTGTGATGAAAATTTTGCTTCAATTTGAATAATCTTGCTCATATTGCCCCTAGTCCATTAGAAACAACATCCCCCCCATAACTCCTTGTGGATAAATCCAATTGTAATTTTTTTTGGTGTTACTCCTTGTCCCCTGTGAGTGCTAAATTACCCACCCTTCGTAGTTCGAAACACAACGAGGTTCTGGATTTTGGTCAAGGGACTCCTACCTTTGAGTGTCTAAGCGTGGTCCATTGTGCCTTCCAAGAAATGGATCTTTTTACTAAGTGCCTAAGTGACCCAAATTGCAAGATTTGCTTGAACTACTTCCAATGTTTTGGCCGACCGGATGGATGGCCTGCTGTATGATCTGGGTGGAACCTATTCTAGGATAAAACTAACATAGGAAAACTATAGTTCATCTTGTGCCATTTCTAAAAACATAAAACTCGACCCTATCCGACCTTCCTAGCCAAAGTTATAGGTGGATGAAGTTTGACCACTACTCGGTTTCTCAAACTTCATCCATCGATTGTACCTAGTTCTCCAATTCAAAAAGATACGAAATTTTTAGGGATGGTTTAAAAGAGTTTCCCCTACCCAGATCTGGAGTTGGGCGCTGATGGGAGATTCCTAAGAAAATTTCATCCAAGCCTCACCTAAATTTCATTTGCTAATTTCTCCTAACCTGTAATTCGGAATTAACTTTTCTCTTCGCCCCAGCACCCTAATTGGTGGTCTCCTTCTACTCTATTTAACTTTTTAAGGATGGACTGGTGATCGTTAAAATCATGGTTTTTAGAACCGTGTGACATCATCTACTTTAAAAAAATAAAAAATACGCATTGGAGGTTGAAGTCCTGTAGAAGATCTTCCCTTTCCGCACAAAATTCGAAGGATGAATAGTTGTAGTTCTGTCCTAAATAGAGAGATTCCTTGTCATCCATTGGCCACAAAATGACCGTGTCGACGTTTATGGGATAATTCTCTGTCAGATCCGGGGTTTAGCTATTCTTCATCTAATCTGGCTCTAATCTTCATCCGGCAATAACTTCCTCAATTTTGGCCCGATTAGGGCGTGCCTTAGGGTTTGGGGAAGCTATGGCCGTCTTCTTTAAGTTTATGTCCTTGGAAATGACCTGACCTATAATCCTAACGGGCTAACCTAGGGGTAGGCCTCGGCCCACGTCACTAGGCTCTAATTAGGGACCTAGGGAAAGGTTGGAAAGGTTTATCTCATACCTTGGAACTTGAGTCGTTGATCACACCCACTGGAAGCTCTCCCTCCTCTCCCAAGAATTCCCGGGCCGTGATATACTAAACCACCATTCTAATCATAAAATAATTGGGTGCAAGAGTTTATTCGTTGGCCTCACCCTATTTCTTTTCTTTTCTCCTCTCCTCTTTTCTTTCCTCCCACACTCTAAGGTGGCCCAACTACCCTTGTTCCTACCTACTAAGCTAATTTTAAGGACGTGTCATACCGTCCTCCAAATTTAAGCTACTTCTTATGTCCTACATCCTATGCCCTATGCTTATGTCTCACACTGAACCTCGTGGCAATCACCTAATTCTAATCTAAGGGCTTAAGTAAGCCTCGAGGATTTTCCCTCCTATCTTATCTACTTCCACTCCTAACCTTCAAATTGTCCTCCCTCTTGTCACTCTCTCATTCTTTTGTCCACTTGCTCGTTGCTTGGGTGATGTTTACAAGAGTTGGGGAACTAGATTCCCCGCCCAGACGATTTGTTTAGTGCGGTTGGTTGTGCCTTGTTGGCCTCCTCCTCTCTTCTTACTATAATAACCGGACTACCCTCTCTTTCTTCAGCTTTGAACAACTCCTCTATTTCTTTCAGCCCTGGACATCCCCTCTCTTTCTTGCAGTCCTGGCCAACCCCTCTCTTCCTTCAGCCCTGGCCAACCCCTCTCTTTCTTGCAGCCCTGGCCAACCCCTCTCTTCCTTCATCCCCGGACATCCATATAAACTCCACCCTTGAGCCCCAATATTGCACCCCAACCCGAATCTAGTATCACAAACTCCAACCCGGACCCTAGTATTATAAACCCCAGCATGAACCCTAGTATCACAAATTCCAACCCGACCCAGTATTGCAAACCCCATCCCCGAATTAGTATCGCAGACCACTCCTCACCTCCCTGCTTTTAGTAGCCATCATTGCCGCTACTCGGCCCTAGCCCTCCCGAAGGCACCCGAGTTTGGTCCCTCGGGTATCAAGGTGCTAGGGACTGGGGTGTTGGGGGCTGGGTTGGGTGCTCATTGCAGGACTAGCTTTTTTTTCTCTGATCTTTTGTAAACTCTAAGGGATTTGGGGGCATGCCATGTCTATGGTTAGTAGGCGTCAAGCTAGGCTTATAGGATGGCACCTTCACTTGATTTCTCCCTAATCACTCTTTGTACTCAACTTGACCTCTAACTCCTACTTTTGGGGGCCTAAATCTTGGTTTGTTCCCCCATGTTTTGGGAACTAAACTTTGTGGGGAAGGGGACTACGTGGGCTCACGGTTCTCCTGTGAGGTGGTTTTAACACACCACTAAGACTTTTTACCCCACAAGGATTCAAAACTTTGCCATTGTTCTCCTTTTCAATACACCACTGGGACTTTTTTATCCCACAGGGGGTTAAAGTTTCGTCTTACGAGCGGGACCCACTACCCTTACACCCTCATGTCTCTCACCAAGGAATACCACGTCAATGTTAGGAACAAAAAGGAAGGGACCTTCAACACTCAAAGGATTAGCAATACGGGTTAATACCACTATTCACTTAAACTAAAGGCCCCCCAAAGCGGCATCGCTAGTCATATGGGGGGTTACTTTAGAGTTAGTACACAACAAAACAAGGAGAATGATCCAAAAAGGTCTCTTAAGGGTAAGCACACACAATTTCAAGTAACACAGTAAGTTAGCAAAGCCTCCAAGCCCAAGCTTGGAAGAGTTAGTACTATGCACACTCAAGATGCAAAGGACCCACAAAGACCTCACAAGCTCAAAAAACAACAACAATGGCCAAAAGTGCCCAAAAAACACCGTTGCAAGGCTTGTGACTAAAATGCCAAAATTTCCAATATAAATTGGACCCAACGAATCCAATTACATCCAAAAAGGGGTGGTGAGAGAAGAGAAGGGATGCCCTTTTATACTCTTTCCCGGGCACCCACCTCCTCTTGTTCATCTAAGTTAACCTTATTTTCGTGGATTTTCATCCAAACTCAAGGTTTTCATCCTATATTGGCCCGCTAAGCTAACTTTTAGAGATTAACTTCAAATTGCAAACGGATTGCACCATTGGCTTCAGAAGGCCATTTTTAGGCTCCTTATCCTCCCCTCTCCCTTTCCTATCTTCATAATCGCAACAAAACCTAATGCCAACTTAACGCCAAAATTGGGAAAAATTCCAACTTTGGGGGGTTGACTTTTCTAGCAAAAGTAACTAGCCCAGGCTTTGAAGTAGATACGGGGGAGTGAGAAAAGACCTATCTTGGGCCCCATTCCGCTTTCGTATGCTCCTGCTCCATTGGTCAAACCTGCCATGGACTTTAAATTCCGTTAATTGTCGGGGAATTCTGCAGATTCGGGTACTTTTGACTATCGAGATGTTGCAAAACTTGTCAGGGAAGATTATTAACATAAAGGAAGCTATACTAATGTTTAGTGGAAATTTATTGCCACTTGGAGAATTTCTAGGAATTTTCCATTACAAGTTTGGATAGTTGACAGTCTAAAAAGACATCTTCTGACTATCAAAAAATCCAAAACTTTTCGTGGAAATTCCCATGGGATCCCAGGACACATGTGTAGGCTCATATTTTTACTCTACACATCGGCCTAAGGGGGACAAAATCCACCCCTTCATTTAATTATCGGTGGCCGAGGAATCTTCTACATCGGGGGGAATTTTGGCGAACTGACTTCGCCGTTGGTTCCCGGGCACAGGGTTAGCCCCAAACCACCCTCCTTAGACTTGAGATTCCTCTACAGTCCCGTCTTGGTATTTTGAACATCTGCAAGTTAATAATTGGGATTATGCTATTTTGTCAATGAAATGGGAAAACTAGAACCTATCTCGGGGAACTGACTCTTATGCCTTACTAGGGTTCCCTCAACCAATTCTAGCCTAGAGATGTCCTTTCTATGTGGGGTTTTGAGCCTAATACCCCCCTCACTCATAATTGACCAATTTGCCATGATTAGTTGGGTTCTAACCTATTTACAACTCGTGGTTGGGCCATTCTAGCTATAATATTTTAAAATTAGACCAAATACTATACTGGTATGTGACACCCCTATTTTGGTTCTACACTCTTTTGGGGTTTTTTTGTATATAAAATTGTATTTAAAATGACAAAAAACGAACGAAAAAAATAAAATAAAAGTGAGCCCCTGGTGACCAATTAGGGGCTCACATCCCCACATCCAAATTGCTTTTTAAAATCTAAAGTCCCAAGACCATTTTCTATCAAAACCCTTTCAAAATTGTCACTTTTGTTGCATTCACCCAAAAAATGAGAATTTTTTTAGAATTTAAATGAAGGATCTTCAACTAAACTTGTCTTAGATTAAGTTAGTGGAAAATATTCCTTGATGTTTGACCGTACATATTGAAAGAAATTAGCATTCAAAGTGAAAGATTTTTTTTCAAGAAGATGCTTTGATTGCCTACAAAAGCAGAGGCTCCATAACTTTCACATCATTAATCCAAATGGAATGAATCAAAGCTTATCCCTTAGACAAAAATACAATCTATAAGAAAAAATATATTAAAATTCTAATTTCAATTTTTTGAGGATGTTTTTGTTGCTCTATCTCCTCCATAATGAGGTTATTGTGGCATGAACTTGCTCCTAGGCACCAATTGGAATATAAATTATGTTTCAGAAAAGCTAATAAGTTTTTCTATCTTATGGCAAAGTTCTAAAAAATTTACCAAAAATTGAGCTTATAGGAACCTGGGTGATTGCAAGAAATACTTGTCCTATTTTTTGTCCCTTTGCCCTTGGACATGTGGTTTTTTGGTCATAACTTTTGCATCGTAAGTTCGTTTGTCTTGAAATTCGGAATGAAGGTAGACATAAAAGTTTCACATATTCTATATTTTTCGGGGGTTTTGAAAAATTAATTTACTATTTTTAAAGTGCCCTTGATTGGGTGTCTACCTTGGCCATTTGGGGGTGGGTGAGTTTGAGCCAAAGTTGTACCCAAAAATGCAAATTGGAAGCCACAAATTAGAGAAGTTGGAGTTGTACTTGTGTTCTAATGAGAGACAAAGAGTTTTTTGCAAAAAAACTTTGCATAATATGTCTACATGAGGCCAAAGTGACTGTTGTTTGCACACATTTTTTGGGCAGAAAAAAAAAATTTTGAAGAAATTTTTGGTACAATGTGAGAGCAGGCTTGTCTACAAAAATGGCTTTTGGGGGGGAATTTTTTGAATTTTTTTTGAATTACTAAAAATGAAAAGGTCCATAGACCCCTTTTTTGTTATTTTTTTTGTTGTCAGTGGCTTCTACAATACTACATAGTAGTCTATAGTACTACATAGTACTATATAGTACTGAATCAACGGTTAAGATTTACAGGTGCCCAAAATCGACGGTTGAGATTTGTAGGCGCAGTTTGACACACGAAATTGATAGTAGTCCGTAGTATTGCCAGTCTTGCGGCCAGAAATTGAGTTTTTGAGCCAAAAATGTGAAGTGTTTCTTGCAATCACCCACCTACCCCATAACCATTTTGTCCCTGATGTAGATGATGGAACTTCACGGGTTAAAATACCATGAATATTTTTGTTCTTAGTAAGTTGTTCCAAATTGCTATGTTGCAAAAAAATTTGGTTGTTCTTTTAGAGGTTTATTGTCTTCTATTACATATAAAGACCAAACTTGGGGGTGAGAAGATAATCATTAAAATTAATCTATCATCTATGGTTGGGTAGTTTGAGCTAAGTATATGGAAAAGTTATATTTTGTTAATAGATATATTTTCTATATTCTTGTTTGGTTTAACTTGTAGTTTGGAGATTGAATTGCATTTGTTGGTCATAGGAGTAATGATAAGTTTGTTAAAAACCTTTAGCAATCAAGGAAAAAAGACATGTAGAAATTTTAATATTACCCCCTAAAGTTCTCCATGTTTAGAGGCCCAAAATTGCTTCAAAATACTAGTCTATAAAGGCTAAAATCTTCATCTTCATTTAATTCTAACAAATTTAACCATAGGATCTTTTTGTTAACTTGTTAGAGTACACCCTCCTAAATTTTCAATATAAGAAACCTCACCAATTACAAGGTTACAATGCTTGGATTTTAGAAAGAAGTATTTTCAATTCTTCCCAAATAGTTACATTTTATCTTTCACAAATTTTTACCCAAAAAATGTGCAGATCCTATAACTTGAAACTCTCTATAGTATGTTGAAGAAATAAGTTGGAAATATATATGAAAAATTTCAATACAAAAGATTTCATAGTCATGAGCCCTTGAAAAGAAGAAGAGAACAATGTAAAATACTACATTGATTGTTAAGAATTTAGTTATGGAATTGGAATTGCAATGATAGTAATGTTGTAATCAACAATTTGCATCCTATGATTTTAATTTTTTTTTCCAAAATATTGAAAATTGAGTTAAATAAAGGACTTTAAAGCTCTTTTAGAATAAAAATTCCATAATAGCCCACAAACTAAAACTCCTCATAGCATTTCTTAAAAATGTGATTTTTTTCTTTGCCCACACTACTTGGGCTCCGAAAGAAACTATATATATCATAAAATAACTTTCAAACCATGTAGCCAAAAATTATGAAAATTGTGGCACTTTAATTAAAGTTACTCGTTGACCACATGTTGTGTGAAAATTTCAAAGAACAAAAATGAAAATTCCATTTTTAAATGGATGAACAATAATGTTATGTTGCCAAAAAATGTTGCTTGGTCCTTAGGGGTTAATACAATGATGCTAGCATGTAAGTATGGAAATGTAAGCATATGGGCCTTGACCATATGTATGAGTAGATATCCTACAACCATTAAAGGTGCTTATAACATAGGTATCCTATAATCAATGAAGGTTTCTATAATATAAACACCTATAACATAGGTGTATAGTCTTCTAGGCTCATGTGCTCACCATACTCATATATTAGCCATCTTCAGGGTCAATATGTGTGGAATCACCTTGGTGATCACTGACATTAATTGAGAGCTAAAAAAATATCAAGCTTGGATATGCAATAGACTAGTTTGACCTATCTTATAAATGCATCAAATCCTATTGAAAATTAAAACAATTCTATAATTATTTGTAGAGAAGAAGTAATAAAGTGCCATTGAATACGTTGAAAGGCTCTATTTTCAAGAATAATTATTTATGAAGTTTTAACCATCTATTGCTTTCTTTATTGTTGACTTCCATGACATCCTTTTAGTGATGAAATGCTTTAAAGTAATTGTTTGCTTTGAATTTTTGAAATGTTTAACATTTTAAGGATGAAAATGATGAAGGATTTTTCAATCCTAAATTTGAAAGGTAGTAAAGTGTCAATGAAGAAATTTCTACCGTGTTGGGACTTGACTTGTGTCAAGCACGAATATGATAATATTAAAGTCATTGAAATAGCATATAAGTCTTAAGGTCATAAATAAAAGTTAATAGAAGTTTTCAATTTTTCTTTAAGTAGTGAAATAAGTGTGAGTGTAGAATGGATTTAGAAATTTCTAATGAAGGAAAATTTCACAATGAAATTTTTATTGTCATGGCACTTCACTATTTTCTAGAATTCTTGTGTCTACTACTTTCTCGACTACTTTCATATTGCTCACCTTTAGTATCAAAAAAATTTCCACTGAAGACTTTTAGTGTCTACTATTGTTGTCTACTATCTTGATAGCTGTCATGAAGCAATGTCAAGTTTCAATATAAGGCTAAGAAAATCCAATAAGAAGAAACTTTAGTATCATTTTGAGATTGATTCGTTTAATTCATATATCATTCAACAACTTCAAGAATATAACACTACCTTGTATTATTTTGTATAGATTGAAAACTAAAAGATTTTTTAAGATTCTTTAGGAGTAATGTGATTACTTCTCAAACCATCCAAACCAACATTTGAGCATAGTTCCCATCATTAAATTGTCATAATTCTTGATGGATCTTGTAAAAAATTGAAATTAGATTCCAAGTTCTCTTAGCTTTATTTATTTGGTGACCATATGAATTCTCAAAATGTACCTAAGATTCACTCTAGGTTGGCATGTTGAAAAGATTTGCATGCAAGGAAAGGGGAGAACCTAGACAAAATTGTTTTTAGTAACAAAGCCCAAATTAGGTTGTAGGTCATGCTTGAGCATGATGCCACAGCTATTCACTTATTGAGATTCCAATGTCTATCAAGGGGGCAATATTGTGTCAATGTGGTTTTCTCCAATGTACAACACATACATCTGCTAGAAATTGGCCTCTCATTACTTAATGAGTTCCAAATCTTGAATGATATATACCATATTGCTCATGCAACCCTAAACTTCACATTTTTTGTTATATTTCTAATGAATGTGATGTTGTTTCCAAGCACTCATAGAATTTTAGAATTAGTTCTCTCAATGACAAGATATGGGATCGTTACACACCCGAGGCTCAAGATTTGATTTATCTCACCCCTCATCGCCGAAGGGGACAAAAAGTGTCCTCAAGTCAAATTCAAAGTGTTGTAATTGTAGCATCTAAATGTCCAAACTCAATAAAACTTGTTGGAAAATTTATGCTCACTTCTAGTTTGTGTGGAAAATTTTTAGATCAATCCAGGATGTACTAAGTTTTTAGAAGCCAATCCAAGTTCACAAGTTCAATTTGAATTCACCAAACTGCACTTGATGGCTGCAACTTCGGGGGCTTGTATCTCCTTCATCCAATGTTATTTTTCAATAAAATTTGTTGAATTATGATCCCCTTCCAGTCTAGTTATTGTGGTAGAATTTTTATATCAATCCAAGTTGTTTTGAATGTTTGGAAGCAATTTGAAGTTCAAAATCTTGACATTTTTGGATTGTAGTAAACTTCAATGGCTTGTTTCTTCTTCATACAATGTTTGTTTCCAATATATTTTTTTGTAAAAGTTGCACATACTAGTTTAGTTTGTGTGGCTAAAATTCATATCAATCCAAGAAGTTATGAGTGACTAGGAAACATTTTAGTAGGAGGTTCAATTTTTTAATGTGTTTTTTGCAACTTTTTTTGCTATTTTTTGACATTCCAAAGCCATTTTGAAGACACAATGAGTCACTAATGGAATGATATTTTTTCATCAATGTGTTTATATGTTGATTTCAAATCACTTTATAGTTTAAATTTTCTTCATTTGAGTATATTTAGAAACCAAATTTCACCTCCAAATGTGTTTTTAGGAAAATTTCAGCAACCTTTTTCAACACTAAAACATTATAATCTTGAAATCTATGTAGACAAATGGCACCAAATTTGGTGCACGTCATCTACAACAAGTGCACTACAAGATTATATGGATGAGATCTCAATAACTCAATGAAATTTATATCTATAACACTTCAAAAGGAATGTTGTTTTTGAACCTATTTAGGCCTTAGGCGATGAGGGGTTAAGGTATATACACTCACAATCAACATTGCCCAAAATTCAACACCTAAGTTAGGGACACTCAAAAGTTCCATCTACAATAATCTTAGACCCCATATAAGTTTTGTAAACGGTATCAAAATGATGCATTCTTTAATGCATTTGTAGACTAGGAAATATAACAATTTGACCACTCTAATACTATAAATTGTGCACAATAGGAAAAGTAATAGATTTAGGTGACCTTAACTTACACTTGGACCAAAAAGCATTATTAAAATCTAGATATTGATAACAAAAAATGTATTGTTGGGTCCAATTATCTTAAAAAATTTATTCATAGACAAATTTCAACAAAGAATCTATAAACTTCAAGAAGCTCTAACATGGTCAAAATTGGACAAATTTCAGAACTACAAATTTTGTTGGAATTGTAGTGAAGAGTAATTGTGCATCATAACAAATGTATGGATATGAAATTTAGAATCATACAACAATTTGGATCTTTCCTATACACTATCTACCATCTAGTGTTGCCACCCTTTGCCAAAATTATAGCTTGCATTTGATTGGAGAGGTTCAAAATGAGCTTTTGCCATTGTTGAATAGAGATACTTGATTCCATAATCCATACTAGTTGAATTTTTTGTACCATTTCTTGTTGTACAATAAATTCAAGTTAATTTACAAATTTTTCTTTCCAAGCACATGAAATCAACAAAAAAAATTGCATAATCTTCTAGATGCATTTAAATGTTCAAAAATGAATAGATTTTAAAATTGCAATGAACTTCACTTCAATTTCACAACAAGTGCAAAATGAATAATTCAAAATCAAACAATTTGGATTTCTTATGTACACTATATACCATTTCATATAGAACTTTTGGAAGATAGTGAAAGATTTTGCAATTGGGTGAAGAACAAGCAAGAAATGTCGGATACAACCAATTTAAGTGGTATGGGATCAAGTATCTCTAAAGTAATTGTAAAGGCTCACTTCCAATATGTACCATAAAATAAAATTTATAACTTTAGCAAATGGTGGAAACACTAGATGGTAGATAGTTTATACAAAACATCAAACTCTTTGTATGATTTTCAATTACATATGTGTACATTAATTTACAATGATGATGAAGTAGACTTTAGTGTAATTCCATTGCAATTACAATTTAAAGTTCCATTCATTTTTGAGTATGCAATGGGCCTTCCAAAGTTCTTCTAATCTTAGCTAAAACCATCGAGATCCAAAAATTTGTAAGAATTTGGACCTAACTGTACACAATCAAAATAGGAGAGTCTTTGAGAGCCTAGTGTTGGATTTTGGTACATCTAGAGATGATACGTTGAAAACTCAAAATTTATTCATAGAATGTCTAAATAGTGCATACTAATAGTGTATTGTAATATTCTTTTAGTTGCCAAACAATACCAAAAAAATTCATATTATATAATAGTCACTATACTTAGTGATGATAATAGGTGTGAGAATGCGTGTGATTACCTTATAGCATTATTCTTTGTAACATACTCTTCAGTCAAGATATTAACAATAAGGGTAGTCATGGCTTCTTTACTATGTTCCCATTCTTCATAGAATCGGGACATGGTGATTTAGGAAATTAGGGTTGACTTGTAGCAAGCTCTAGATGGTGGAATATACTTCTATTGTGAAGGTTTCTCAACGTTAGTTATTCTCCTCCTGAGCAAAAGAATGGGCATGTAGAAGATTTTACAAGCTAAGTATATTTTGTGACCTACATCATCTGTCCCTACACTTCGAATGAGAACCTGACACTTGCAGTACTTGTGTATTTTTAGTTGGAGGTGAACTTGTTCTTTGCAGAAATCCTCCATGCAATGCAAAAGGGTGTCACACCATCTTCACCCAAAATTGTAGGGCATTGGCTTCTATTTTCTTGCATTCACTGTTCATTCTTCAAAGAATTTGAGTTGATGAAGAAGCCGTGACTACCCCTAATATAATTAACCCCTTTACCTTGTAGGGAAGCCGGGGACAAAATTGCCTTATTGATACAATAGTCAAAATATCTTTTTCATTTTAAAAAAGTATCATCCAATTTTTGTTTACAACTTTACTAATGTTCAGTTATACTAACATCCTTGACTTAATTTTAAGTTATATTAAACTTTGGTAATTAATATGGTAGTTTATCCAAAAAAGGATAAATCTATATTGAGTGTTTCAATATTTTTAGTTTTTTCTCATTTAAAATTCAATTTTGAATATCAAAATGATATTTTTCCTCTTAAAAAGAACTAGAAAAATGAAGCTTTTGAAGTCTAGTTTCTACTACGCTTTGAAAAATTGTCAAAAATGAGTATTTTATTGAAGTTTGAAGTTGAAGATCTATAACCACTTTTTCAAAACATTGAGTGACACAAAAAAATTCATTGTACGATATTGTTCCAAAATTCTCATGTACTTTTATTTTGGAGATTTCAGAATTTTTAGGCATATTTTACAATAGAATGAATTTTCTTCCATTTTACTTCAAAATGCTATTGTAACTTGAAAAATTCACAAAAGATTATGAAAATTTTAGAAATTATGCTAATCATGTGAGTTCATCTATGAAAAATAAATTTGACATATTTTAGTTATAAGTTGGTCCAAAATAAATGATACAAAGTGGAGGATTTTGAAGTTTAAATACACGGTCATGGACTCTATCTTTTCAAGTGTTTTCAAGGCCAGAGACTTGACTAGAGAGGACTCAAAGTGTATGATGAATAACTTTTTTGATTTTGGTTGATACAAGGAATTAGGTCAACCCTTAAAGGGCATGGCCCCCATGACCAAGGTAGTCTGTAAAATACTTGGGTTATTAGACCAATAGGTGCATTTTTTTGTTTCTATAGTGTAGAGTCAAATCATCCATAATACATGTTGTCTTTTGAGTGGATAGTGAGGAAGGCTGTTGAGGCAATCAAATTATTTTTCGAAACCTAGTACCCCCCTCAAATTATTTTTCAAAACCCAGTACCCCCTCACTCTTGTATTTTTGAAAACAAAGTCGTTTGACAATTGATATGGGATAATATGTATCCATTTTCCATATCCGTATATATACAATGTACATATGGTATCATGATATTTGTATTAGGATTAATGACAAAGAAGGGGGTGTTTTTATTTTTTTTCAAAAATGATCAATGGCTACTAATTTTGGGGGGGAGGGGGGGGGCTAATTAATTGAGTAGGAAGTGAGGTTGTCTTTTGAGTGGATAGTCAAATCATCCATCAAACACTTTTTAGCCTCAATGTCCTATAAGGGTTAATATTCATCTTGTGAGAGGACTCTCTTTTGGCAGGTGACCATAGTAATAGGCCCATTGTTTTATGATAAAGTCTTGCATTTAAAAATTGAAGGGGCCTTGTCAAACTGATTTGTAGCTTTCAAAACATTGAATATGATTAAAACTTAGAAAAATGAATGAAGTAATAAAAATGGTTTCTTTTTGAGTTTGAAAGTTTGAAAAATCAAAAAATTCAATGAACTATTGTAATTACAAACTTCGTATCATTTAGTAAATATGTCTGTCTTTCATTTGTATTTTATATTTTCAAGATATTTATTTCTCCCTCTATTTCTAAATAATATAAGTGTTTCCTTAGTGTTTAATAAAAGAAAATTTAGTGTTATTTAGAAATAGAGTGAGTAACTTTAACTTCAAAACAAATGTTCTTTTATAAAAACTTTCATTTTTGGTTAAAATGTCAAATTATTCTTATTTTATTTTTCCACCAATTAAAATAAGAATCAACATTTAAAGGCCCTTTATAGGAAAAAAACCCTTTTCAAATAATAAAATGATCATTTATAATCTAAAATTAAAAGAAAGTCTAAAGATAGTCAAATCTAGTAGTAGAAATTTGGCTTTGAAAATCATAGCTATGTGTGTTTTGGGTGTCTATTAAATGATATTTCTAGCCCTTTGTGTATAGTTATAAGAAAACTAAACTTCTGAGGTCTAGGATGTCAACCTTGGAGTTTCACTTATTCACCAAGATAACACTTCACTAGTAGAAAATTGTGTTGCAATGAACAAAAGCTAGGTGACATTTTTGTTCACTACAACACAATTTTTTGAAAATTGTGTTGCAATGAGCATAGTTTTCAAAAATTTGTGTTGCAGTGAACAAAAGTGTCACTTAGCTTTTGTTCATTGCAACATAGTTTTTTTCTAGAGCTTATATGCACTTGGGAAGACATTGAACAATGATCTTCACAAAATAATTGTAATAAAAGGTTGTTTTAATTGATTAAATGCAATTCCTTGTAGATTTAATGTAAGATTGTGATTAAAAATTGAAAATTTTCATTTGCAAGGTTAGAATTTTTTTTAAATCTAATTTTCTATTTTTTATTTTTAAAAATAAATCCATATATTATAAAAATATATCTTTGAAGTTGAATTTTGGTAAGATTAGCTAAAAATATGAAAAATGAGATGTTCAAATCGAGCTTATAATTTTCATTTTCATTTTCATAGAACTTTCCAATTTTTATATTTTATGACACTAAAATCAAGATCTTAAAGGGTCTAAAAAAGAATTTGACTTAATCTTTGAGTATTCTTTAATATCTTATTATTTAAGACAATCACTCCAAATTTAAGTTTATATAACTTATTCTATACTTAAAATAATTTTTGGAAAGATAATTGCTTATAAATTGAAAGTTAACACTTGAATTTAATAATGAAAATTATATTTTCAACCATATAGATTTTATCTTGTTTTTAAAAGCAATTAATCTTGTTTTTATGTCAAATACTTATAAGAGACTAAAATTTCCCTCAAATTATGACACATCTTTTAAAGGTAAATAATTCAAGTCCATGACATAATCTTTGACTTTTCAACAATTTTAATTTTACAACTATTTTTTGTGATATTATTTTTTTATCAATCAATTGCAAGTAGAAAAAAATGAAACCTTGAGACAATGACACTCTATTTTGAACGAATAATCTTTCATTATTACAAACTAAATTTCTTGTTTTGCCATAATTCAAATATGATTGCCTAGGGATTGTGAAATCAAGGAGTACACTAGCACACGATAGGTCCATTGTACGATTGACTCTTCCATTAGAAGATCAAATCTAACTATGACTATGTACTTTGGGACTCACTCGGTTTTGTTTATTGGTTAGTCTCAAATTACTGAAATTAGATGTTGTTTTGGCTATCTTTAATGAATGATGACTAAAGTGATTTCAAGTCCAACCAAATTTTACAAAATCACAAGTCTACTTGAGAATTCTTTCTAGCATTGAAGGAATTTGAAGCTATGAAGTGAATAACTTCAAGCCTAGGGATGAATACCTTATATTGCATCTAAATTTTATCCCATAACCCCTTGAGCATTTAGAGGATGAAAATAGTTTTTAAATCTTTGGTTCAATTATTTCTTAATAAATATCAATAAACATAATAGTAGATTAAGCTACATAGATACAATCTTTCAATCACATTAAATTATGTGATTGAAACAACTTGTGTTTTAAAGACATCATTAAATTAAGATTTTCAATTTTATTTTATATGATATTTACACAATCCTGAAATCTGTCCACCACTCTTGAATCCATGAAGAGTTAAGCTTCCAAATGAGCTTTCAAAGGGCTATAATTATTGCAATTAATCTCTAAAAGACCAAACAACATTTTTTTGGCAACACAATGATTTTAGATAGCTCACTAAGAATGGAAACATTTCATGTATTTTTGAATATTTTTTGGATGTGGGAACAAAGAGTACCTTGCCATTCTACCATATCTTTTTACAATTGGATTTGGCCATGAAGAGTTGGGGGGGGGGGGAGGGGGGAATGTCATTGTTGATGGACGGGGGCAATATAGGTAAAGTTATTTACACTAGGGCAGTAGGGCAAAATTTTCATCACAATGCTTGGAAAAGTGGAGATAAAGCCCGGGATAGATTTTAGATGAGGTTGAAAACAAGTTACTTTTGACATTTTTGGGGGACTAATAAAATCATGATAAATTACAAATAATAGGAAGTAGGGAGATGATTGTTCCACACAATATAGTTTTAGAAATTTTGGTATTAGATTCAAAGAAATCAAAATATTCAACAAATACTTTACACAACTTCAAAAGCTTATTTGTAGAAGGGAGATGAGATATGAAGAAAAGATTTTTATACAAGAGAGATGGTATGAGATAAAACAAACCATGTCAGATATATAAATTAAAATTAGTAGGAGCTCAATTGCTCATAGTTAAGTCAAATTAAAGAAGAAATTGTATTCAAAGGAGGATTTTAGACCTCATTTAGGCATAGTAGAATAAAAAATTTCAAAAAAATTTGAACTATGATAATGTGGGAAGTCAAGATAAATTTCATCTTCAAAAATCTGTTTTTCATTTCAAATCTCAAATAAAAATCTATGGACAAAGTTCAAAGAGGAGGTGGAAGGGACATTTTCTTTGACATTTTTCAAAAATCCTCTTTGAATTCTATCCATAAATTTTTTTTGGAGGCTCAAAATCTGAAACGGATTTTTGGAGATGAAATTCAACTTGATTTTCTACATTATCTTAGTTCAAAGTTTTTTGAAATTTTTTATTCTACTATGCCAAAATGAGGTCTAAATTTCTACTTTGAACACATTCAATTTCTTCTTTAATTTGACTTAACTATGAGTGGTTGAGCTCCTTCTATTTCTAATTTACATATCCCACATGGGTTGTTTTACCTCCTACCACCTCTCTTGTATAAAGAGCTTATCTCCTATTCATTCTTCAAACCAAGTAAGTGACTTCAAATTCATGCTTCGTGAGGTAGTTGCTAAAGGACTAGATCTCTTTAGAATTAATGAAAATTCTCTGAAATTGTATGTCATAGGGTGGGGGAACATATTAATGCATGAAGGGACCATTGGTGTTCAGCTTATATGGCATGCGGTATCTTGTGTCAGAAATGATTCGACAACGTCAGTGATCCACAATGAGTTAGGCATAACAAACTTTGACTTGGCCCCCTCCCACTCAACATGCCTAATTGCCCTAGAGTTCAACTAGGGTATTAGAAGCCATAGATTGATCAAGCTTGTTAAAACCACAAAGTAGGGGGGGCCCCCTTTATCTAAGTTTGGTTGTAACTTAAAATTCTATTATTAGCATTTTGAAGACCTTATTGTATGTGCAAGTCAGAATTTGTTGAAAATATAGATTTATTTGAGAGTTTTATTGAAGTTAGTTCCCCATTGGAATTTTTTGGTACACGTTATGAAATTTTTTGAACATGTGGACAACTCTATCTCAAAAAGAAAGCAAAAAAAAGTTGAAGTATAAAGTGAAATTAACTTATGCAAAAGCCTCTACAAATTAAAACTATTAGGAATTTGGATGCCTCTAAAAAATATTTTTTCCAACTTCAAACACTATAATCTTGCAATCTATGCTATTAAAACCTCCCCTTGTTTACTACAACATAATGAAGTAGTCTATTGCTAAATCTTGTGGTAATATGCAATAAAATTTCATTCTTCATTTTGGGGGCCCTTGCCATCAAAACAACTCATTATGATTGTTTTTTGGTGAAATATGGTCAAAGTACCTTCAGGGTTAAAAATATAAATTTACAAAAAATAGATTTAGGTCTACATTAATTAGTTGAATTTAACTTCATTTAAAATAAGAAATGACATGAAATTCCATATGTTGACTTTGAAAATGCTCTACACACTTGCAATGAACTCCAATGATTATTGAAAGTGTTCATCTCAACCTCATATTAAGAACTCTTGTAGAGTACAAGAAATTCTTATCTTTTGTATAAATTAGCTCAATTCAATTAAAGAGTGACTTGTAGGAGACCCCTCATACTAATTGAATCTAGACTTCACATGAATGTGGCCTAATTTGTGTGAAAGTTACGTAAAATTGGGTTTTAGGGTTATGTAAATGAAAAGTGGTTAAAGTTGATAAATGATGGTCAAACACTTGCACTACAATATTTGAGATACCGTAAAATTAGTGTGGACCTCATTCTATTGATTTTCATCATAAATAACATAATCTTTTCATATTAATGTGGTTTATAAATTTTTCATTTTTTCATAGTTACAACAAATTACTATTATTACTTAAAAAAACACTAGTTGAATTAACTTGAGTATAATGATTATCCTATTAGTGCATGTGACATTGAATTATCAAAATGACACTACTTTAAAATTTTGAAACTTGTTGCTATATAATTTTTACTATTGACCATTGTGTCCTATGCCATTGCCACTTCCAAAAGAAAAAGAAAAAAATGATTTTCTCATTTTTTGATTCAAAAAACCCTTTGAAATCCAATAACTTTCACACCATACGTCCAAACGCTGCAAATCAAAGCCCGTGCACCCCTCCTTGAAGAGAGCTTTTGGATGGTATCAAGCACGTGACCCGGGGATGCACAGACGGCACAGTCGTAACAAACAAACAATACAAAACAAACAAAACAACCTGAGTAACTTAAGTTTTGGATTTTGACAGTGATACTATTTTTGCAGGTACCACTAGTAGTACAAATCTCTGTTAGTAGATTTTCCCCCACCTTGGGCAAAGACGAGCGAATTTTTGGCCCATCTTATCAACTCTGCAACGAGGAAAATCAATTCAACACTCCGTCGTACTAATTTCCAGTTTCTGCAAGGCCATCTCCCTTTCTTCCAAGAAGACATTGACTCTCCACTTTCGAATAGCGCTCCACCGATTGGTCCTAATCCTGTAGTACATCTGACATTAGGATTACCAAAGTCACACTATTTTGAATTAGTGTCAGACCCCATAAAATTTTATTTCTGTGTAAATTGGTACAATACGGCATGTCTGACACTAATTTTTCAAGGTGGCGCTAATTTCCCTCCAGCTAAGGTAGCTTACTACCGGCATTAGGAAGAATCAGTTGTAGCTAGCTGACATTTTAGCTGGTCCAAAAAGTGGGACATATATTTACCTGCAGATTTTAATTTGGCCTTGACTCATATCATCTGACTTTTACTTTGTGCAGAAGCTCCCGGCTTGTGTGAGCAGCCGCCTGCATATCTGGAGGAGACTGCAGCACCTGGAAATAAAATGTCAGGGGCAGGACGAAGCTGATGATCGATTTCAGTCTTGGTTGCAAGCACGCAACCAAAGCAACAGAACCTCCCACGCACTTGGAGTAAGTTTTGGTGCGGAAAACATTCGTATCTTGTGTTTTGAAACTACAGTCGCGCAGGAGTTCAGGTTTGCAACATGTATGCAGCTTTTGGGAACTCCAATTGCAAAGCATTATGATTTCGTTTCGAGCTGATGGGTATATATTATTAAGCTTTCGGCAGATATAGTTTAATTTTTGAGCTGAACTTGCAAGTCTTGGCATGCGAAGTCTTGCACCTCTTTGTTATGCCATGCATTGCTTTTCTCTCCAGGTGAGCTGATATATAGTTAGCTGAAAGGGATCGAAGAAGTGTCAACAATCAAGCATCATCTAGCTTGGAAGCTTGGCAATTGACAGGAGTGCAAGAAGAGAGATGAGCTTGATTTGGGTAAAATAACGTTAGTAGAGGTTTCTTTGTGATCGAAGTGTGGTACGCATTAGAACCCCAGCTGAAAAACGAAGTAGAGGAGTTGTGTAGAGATTATAATAGCACTTGTGATACCCGAATTTTGCTTTTTTAATGGCATTGTGGAAGCCAACGTACCCGACCTCTCAGAACTCACACGTGCATAGGACAAGTGTTTTGGAACACGCGTGCAGCTAGTCAATTGGTAATGTAGCTAGGCACAAGCATCGAAGCCCATTGAAAACCACCTCAACGGAGAGCTATATTCATCACCAATGCAAGAAAAGACGGATTTTCCAAGCGAAAGTACGGATTGAAAGGGGTTCAGAGCTTTTGGGGTTCAAGACTTCAAGCAGTTTGAGGGTCCAGCAGTACGCTGAGCAGTCGAGAAACCAAGGCAGCAACAATGGGAGTGGTGTACCAGAAGTCCAGGAGATGCAACTGGTTGGCATGTGGGGTAGTGGTAGCGACTGTTGCCGCTGCTATCATTCTTGCTGTGGTGGTGGTTAAGCACAAGAAGAGCTCGTATTATGAGGAAAGGATGCCTATGCCTCCTGGCGCTACTTTCAAAGCCGGAAACTACCCACACGCAATGCAGCTGGCCCTGACTTTTCTTGATATTCAGAAATGTACGGATCTCCTCCATTTGCTTTGCCAAGAACTTAAGCTCCATGCCTTTTCCTCCTGGGAAACTAAAAATTAATCAGGTTGCTGAAGGACATTATATATGTTCCTCACTTTGTTATGAATGATGTGTTGATTATCTTCCTCGCAATGTAGGTTAATTGACCTCCAATGTGCAGCAGGAAAGCTTCCAGCGAATGGAGGAGGTTTTGTATGTTCCTCGCTTTGTTACGATGTGTTGATTATCTTCCTCACAATGTAGGTTGATTGGCCACCAATGTAACGCAGGAAAGCTTCCAGCGAATATATGGAAGATGTCTTATTTTTTCTTTGCTTTGTTACGGTGTATTAATCATCTTCTTCACCATGTAGGTTTATTGACCTCCAATGTGCAGCAGGAAAGCTTCCAGCGAATATATGGAAGATGTCTTATTTTTTCTTTGCTTTGTTACGGTGTATTAATTATCTTCTTCACCATGTAGGTTTATTGACCTCCAATGTGCAGCAGGAAAGCTTCCAGCGAATGGAAGAGGTCTTGTATGTTCCTTGCTTTGTTACGATGTGTCGATTATCTTCCTCACACTGTAGGTTTATTGACCACCAATGTGCAGCAGGAAAGCTTCCAGCGAATTTTCCGATTCCGTGGAGGGGAGACTCGAATCTCGTGGATGGGAAAGACCAAGGAGTAGATTTGAGTGGGGGAATGTATGATGCAGGTGACAGTGTCAAGTTTGGCTTGCCCATGGCGTTCACTGCCACTCTCCTTTCTTGGGGTGTACTAGAGTATGGCCCTGCTATGGAAAAGGCGGGTCAACTGGCATCAGCGCAGCATTCCATACGCTGGATTACAGACTATCTTCTCAAGGCTCACGCCTCTCCACAGGAGCTTTACTTCCAGGTTAAACCCTACACTACACACTACAACAAGAAGTAGCAGTTGCAACAAATCATCAATTTGTAGCGATTCCGTAATTTGCCTTATGCTCATTTGCCTTATTGCGAACCATTGCAAAAGTGATGCAAACCTGTTGCAAACGGCTTGGGCATAGAACCAATGCATATCTATGCCTAACTGTTGCCTAAACTATTGCAATCTCAATTAATTTCAAATACATTGGATAATGTTGTACTAAACCATTGAAAAATTGCAACTAGATTTCTGGTGATCATTGTAAAACTACTGCAACCTCAGTCTTCTGTAGTAGTGACATACGTTTGATTTTATTCCTTCTTGAGCCTTGCCAAATTAAAATTACCAGCACATTAGTAATTGTCTGCTTTAAAATGGATTTTTTTTATGGATAGTGTTTTGGAAGGGGTTTGAATTCTTTTTTTCATGTAGGTTGGGGACCCAAACAAGGATCACAAGTGCTGGATGAGGCCTGAAGATGGAAACCTCCTTCGGCCCTCGCTAAAGCTTGACCCTACGTTACCAGGTTCAGAGGTAGCAGCAGAGACTGCAGCAGCTATGGCAGCAGCGTCCATGGTGTTTCGTGCCAGTGATGCAACTTATGCAGACCTCCTCGTCTCGCATGCGAAGCAATTGTTTAATTTCAGTGACTCCTATAGAGCCTCGTATAGTTTGACCATCCCTGCTGTGCAAGAGTACTATAATTCTACGGGTTATGGAGACGAGCTTCTTTGGGGGTCTACCTGGTTGTATTACGCTACAGGCGACAACAATTACCTGGCGTACGTTACAGGGGTGGAGGGTGAGTCCTTTGCCGAATGGGGTGTCTTCCCGTCTTGGTTTAGCTGGGATAACAAACGCCCTGGAGTGCAGGTGAGTTTTATTCTTGGATATTTGATAATTTCCTGTATATGACATTTCTGCTGTACAATTATGGTTTCTTAAAAGTGTTGCAGAGTGCCTTGTTCCATGGTATTGAAGCTTCCAATCTGTCTGTGGGGATGCAGGTGCTGCTTGCAAGACTTCAGATGCTGAATCCACCTTCCAATGCTGTTAATACGGTGAGTATAGGCTTGACGAATTATAAAACCACAGCGGATGGACTTATGTGTGCATTTTTGCCTCGCTCACCAACAGCTAGTAAGGATCGCACTAAAGGTACGTGATAAGTTTCCAAAATGTCATATTTGTTTGGTGTTTTTTGTGTGCTGTCTTAAGCTGACAATCATCACGAAACAACTCCATTTGAATCGATTGATACAGTTCTTAATGTTTGCATTAGATTCATCTAGTCCTCACATTGAGATAATGTTCAGATAATGTCAATGCAGTGCAAATGGTGTTAACTCAATTTTTGTGTGATGTTATTGTCATTGACATTAACTGCATATTACATTGTCAACTATTAAGCTAATAATAAGTCAACGTTATTTCAATATTGATCGAATTTCCTACTGGGTTAGCATTACCTTGTTAATGTGATTATGGGAGAGATATATAGAAAGAATTTGGGTTGAGGATACCGGCATTATATGTTGATTTGTGATAGGAATGAGAGTAGTAGCCATAATCCGTTTTGAATCCCTTTTTTTCCCCTCAAGTCGAGTACTTCGAAGGCTCAAAATTTCTCAAAAGTAACTTCTCGTAGGCTTGGTTTGAGTAATTTACAGAGCTCGATCTCTTCATTGAATAGGCCAGTTTTAAATCGAGGCATATGAATAGCACGCAGCTCATTTTCTATTAAACATCTTAGAATTGAACGTGATTGAGAAACGAGTGGAATTTAAAAGAAGTGGCGGTACAGGAGGGATGCTGTGGTTAGAGCCGTGGACTGCATTACAACATGGCATCAACTCTGCTCTCCTGGCGACATTTTACAGCGATTACCTGAGCGCAGCTAAGTTACCGGGGATCAGCTGTTCAGGAATAAGCTTCACTCCAGCGATGCTACGAAATTTTGCTGCTTCTCAGGTCTACTCGATCTTCCCCTTGGGCATTATTTATTACATTACAAGGTCATCATAGAATCACATTATCAGCAGTTATATATCATTAGAAAGAATCCTTGTTGAGCACTCTTTATTGGCATGAAAAGGAACCCTTAACACCTAACTTTGCAAAGTTTTCAATTTAAAGATTCTGAGAGATCTCCTCAATCCCATGAGCCATTGTCTCCAGAAGTATTCCAATTTCTTGTTTGTTTGTTTGTCTGTCGCTTCGATCTGGCGTGCACGAATTTTCATGAAAAGTTTCTTAGTTTGCATTATTCTCAACAGCTGTCATGCTATTACTATGTCATAATGTTATGAACTTGCTTTCAGCTTGGTATTCAAGGGAAGTGAACCTTAGATTTTGTCTTTTAACACCACCTTGCTAGTTCACTTGTGGAGTACAGGCAGACTATGTACTAGGCAACAATCCCATGGGCTTGAGCTTCATGGTAGGCTACGGAACCAAGTATCCCCAGAAGTTGCACCACAGAGGAGCATCCATTCCAGACAGCTCCACAGTCTACGATTGTCAAGGAGGCTTCATCTGGTTCGATTCAACGGAGGCAAATCCCAACGTGGCTTACGGTGCAATTGTGGGTGGCCCTTTCAAGAATGAAACGTATTCAGACACCCGAGGCAACATTATGCAGAATGAAGCGTCCACCTACAACAGTGCGGCGATGGCGAGCCTTTCTGCTGGCCTTTCGGTTTCTGGGAACTATCCGGTCCCTGTTTCATGGATATGAACAATTCCAAGTTTCATTAAGTGCTTGTACTTTACACAGTCACAGAGGCTAAGGTAGTGTCACAATTTTGTTGAGGATTCTTGTGGTGGACTGACTGTTTCCACACACAGATTGTTTTTGGTGCATCCGGGAGTACATCTGTGGAAGCAGTTGTGCTATGTTGGCATTCCATTTTTCCACCAACGGCCAATGTCTTCATTTTCTTGTACAATAATTTTTTTTTAAATATCTTTCTCCCTGCACGGACACACATCAATCACAGACATGGACCTAGTTTGTGCCCTGTTCTTTCCTAGGCCTATGTGAGCCCTGCTTTGCTTTTGCACAGGTACAGTAGTGCATCATTTCGCTGCTGGGCCTTTTATGATGCGACAAACGTGCAGGTCCACTTCTTTTTTTTCTCGTTTTTCTCCTTCTCGTGTCTTCAAAAGTCCTGGAAGAACTTTATAAGTTATCCTATATGCTAACTTCTTGCAGTTATCCTTTCAGTAAGTTAGGACAAATTAATGGGGTTGATGATATGACTGATAGTAAAAGAGGGAGGAAATCTCTGGGTTCATTCTATCATAATATGAATTACGTTAAGGATAACTCTATTCTAACACGTCTAACTCACCTGTGATACGTCAGGGAGTACAGGCGGTTATTTTCGAAGCCGTAATTCATTAGTTATCCAGTGTCTGTCACAAAAGGTTCTGATTGATTTAGTACTGCACTAACTTAGCAACCGTGGAGTGTGGAGCAAGGTAACTTAAGCTTAAAGAGGGAGACAACGTTGAAGTTTCAGTTGTTCTGGCCAGCAGGAAGGCCAGCCAGGTAAGGTATCAATTCTCAGAAGGCAAACCATCAATGAGAGAGATTCTGAGAGTACCAGAACGCTTGGAAAGAAATAATGCAGCAGGGAAAAGCCCTCAGGCACGTACATAATGCAGCCAACTGGACAGCTTCATTGGCAAGCCAGGAATGCCAGTTGAATTCTGGTCCCCACCTGTAGGCTTGTACTGAAGCAGTCCCCGCCCATGTCAACTTCGACTCTTTCGATGAAACTAAGCTTATCATTTGAACAACGCAACGCTCACCTTGGTAGTTCGCTACTTCACTTGAATGGTAGTTTGGTACAAGACTACAAATGTAAAGCTCTCTGGAATTTGTTCCACTGGATTCTTTTCATTAACATTAAATTCGTGTAAATGTCACTCTGTTTCACAACTTATTTGGGTTTTCAATGGTGGATTTGACATAGAAGGTGAATGAATGGAGGTGTATTGTAGTCACAAAGTTTGTCCTCATTCTAAGTCAAACCTAATGATAGTTACATGTGAACATTCCCAATTTGGATCATTGTTGCTCCTCCTCCATCTGTGAGAAGCTTCAAATAGTCACATTAATACTCTACCTAGAAGATACCTAACCATATTGGAATATTGGATAAGGATTTGATGCTAGAATGGCATTCTAATGAAAGATGCTAATTGTTGAATTATCAACCCAATGTTGTATGTCTTGACACGCAAATTCAAAACATGTAATTTGCATGCCAAGAGTCAAATAAGGTACCATATATTTGGTCTCTTATAGACCTTATAAGGTTAGTGTATAGTATGCAATTGGAATTATTTGGTGTAATCGAGGTAACATTTTTGTGGAAATTGCTACAATTTCCTCACTCATTGAATTTAATTGGTTTGACCTTGTACCCACTCCCAAGTCCTATGTCTTCATCCAAAATCAACCTCTTCATGAAGCAATTTGAGTGAAATCTACTCACCTTTTAAAATATTGATTGACATTCATTCTTTGGAGTCCTATTGTTTTGAAGAATGTTTTTAGTACATGTCTATGAACACTCATAGGAAGCAATTTCCTTTCACTTCAAATGTTCATAGACAATTCAAAACAAAATAATTTTAAGATAATTTTTTCCTTTGAGTTTTTCTCCAAAACATTAAATCAACACAAACTAATCAAGTTAATTATGACTCTTGATATGAGAAGAAGGCAAATATTTAAGAGATGGAAATGGGGTGTTTTACCTTAAGATAAGTCACTCTTTCAGTTTTCAATTAGTGAAATGTGACTATGTTTTGTCTATTGAGTGGATCTAGTCACTCTTTCAGTTTTCTAACATAGTTCATAATTGAATTTTTTGGTTTGCCTACTGTCATGACCCTTGTCACAACTTTTTGATGGATGAATGCATTGATGGATGAGATAATTTTGATGATTGTGTCATGACCTTTGATGGATCAATGCATTGATGGATAAACTAATCCATGATGAAATGTGCACTAGTGGACAAGCAAAGATTGCTTGGAGATAGATTTCTCCAAATGGTGGATTTGTGTGCTGGAGTCAAACAACTCCAGTTGAATGACAAGGACATTGGATTGCTTGGAGATAGATATCTCCAAATGATGGATTTATGTAGTGGAGTTAGACAACTCCACTTGGATGACTAGTACACTGGATTTAGACAATTCCCAAAGGATGATAAGGTGATGGAACTTAGAGTTAGGTAACTCCAAGTAGAAGATCAAGATGTGGATAAGAAATAGATTGCATGAGATATGATCTAGAGAAGTACAACTAAGATCTTTACTTTAATGGATGGTTCTAGATGGAACCAAGAATAGAAGGCTAAAGATAGAAAAGAAGTCTTAGTCTATTTTAAAGACTAATAGTCTTTATTGATAGTCTCTAGTATATAAGAAGAGCTCGGGGGTGAGGAGACTATCTTTTTGAGATTGATCTCTCTTTATGGTCGGGTGGTTTGAGTTCTTTGTAAAACATTTTGTTAATGAGTATATTTTGTGTCATTAATTGGAGTCTATTGTGGGAGGTACATAACACCTACGCTAGTAATTGGATGCCCCCCCTCCAACTATTCATATTTATGAAAAGTTCCTATGGTAGCAATCAATATGGGATATTGCTACCACAATTATTCATAACCATATTCAACATTTGTACAATATTCCATATAGAATTTTAGTATTTGTATTGCATATCCTATTCTATACAGTATGTAGTATTCGTATTTTGAATTGTACTCCGTATTGGTGCCATCAATGGCCACTAATTTTTCTACAAATCAATGGCATAGGAAGAGTGGAGTGTTTATTTTAGAACCAAATCAATGGCTCTATTTTTTTCCACAGAGAGGATGGGGTGGTTAATTCACCCAAAATAGAATGTTCCATCATCATAGGAGATAGTCACTGTCGTATATCATGGGCCCATGACCCTCTAATATAAAAATTAAAATCAATAGACAGGTTTATGTACTCATGTCAAACATTGATGAAGCTACTTGATGGAGTGGCTTACACCACACATTTTCTACACTCTTGAAAGGATAAATTTAAAATGTTCATTTTATCTTAAAAGAGCATTAGACATTGTCCCCATGCGAGTCCTATGTATTTTGAGTGACTTTTATCATACATAACTTCTCTCACACAAAATGATAGAATATATGTTGGAGAATAAGCCTCAACATGCAGATGTGCCTAGTGCTAGCCAATTCTCAATTGTCAAGTGGTACAATTATCTCATTTCTATAAATAATATAAGTCACTTCACCAATATCAAAGAACTAAGGCTATGGTTTATACCTTTGTGCACAAGGTAGTAGCATTTAAAATGACATTTGAACATAATATGCAAAAGTTTAGAAGATCCAAATTAAAATTGGTAGCTTGGGGAGAACATGCTTGGTTTCAAGTGATCCTACTTGAGTCACTTAAATTTGGTGAAGCACTCAACAAGGTACATTGGTTATTTGATTTGTCCTATTAGTGCACATTACGAAAATGATTACTAAATTGTTATAACTGTTTACAAGGAAAAATGATTTTCACCAAAAATATATGTGATGATTCTTCAAGACTAATCACAAATAATAGGTAAATTTTGTCCTCCCTTGTAAAAAATAATAACCATGTATTCATTCTTTTTGTAACAAGATATAACAGGACATGTTATTGTAGCCTATCCTAATGTGTGTATACGTATATTTGCAACACCTAGATCACTAATTACCCAAACCAAAGATATCACTTTCCTCCAAATTGCTCATAAAAGTTGTATTTTGCAAAATATCCTAGCTCTATATGCTCACAAGTCACAACTCCAAAATGTTGTTCAATTAACCAAAATTTGCATTGATAAGCGTTATTTACCAACAATTATATAATTTTTGTCTTGTCTTTCAATGTGCTTTAAAATTTGAGATTTCTTGTACCTATTCAAAGTACTTTTGAATTGAATGCACTTCCAGTGATACAAATTTTAAGTTTTAATTTATAAGTTGATGGCAAGTTAGAAGATTATTTGGAGGGGCAATATTCCAGTCCCATTGAGAACACTTTAACAAACCAACTAACCTGCAACTTTGAATGCAACACGCATAAGCTTACAATATAGTAGAACCATCCATAACTAGCGAGGCCCCATAGTCAATACATAGGTAATGGGAAATTCAACAGAGAAATGACTGATAAGTAACCATTAGTTTCTTGGTTTCCCACTATCTTCTAGCCATCATTATAATGACACATGTGCTTCGTTTAGAGAGGCAAATTAGTCTTTAGATGAGCAATGATGGAAAAATCTATGTGTTGGGGGTGGATGCAGGCCAACTTTTTGGTTTCTAAAGTTCATAACAATTTGAATTTAAGAAAAAATATTATGAAAATTTGACAACGCCCATCATTTCTATCTCTCTACATGGCAAAAAATTAACAATGCCTTCTACTACTCCAGATCATGGCTACTTCAGTGGCTCGTGATGGGTGGTTCTACTATACAGCCCAAGTAATCTCATAGATACAGTATCATGCCAGGGTATGGATTCCGGGGTCTGCATGAATATCAATAGGCTTGGGGACGCACAGCATGGTTTCCTTTGAGATGTATTATTACAGACCCCACAACTCTGACACACAACAAAGGAGTGACAGCAGCTGCAATCAGTCCACCGTCTTTTCCATGGTTGCTGCTAGCCCTTTCTGCATCTCGTTCTAAGGTAAGTTAGCTCCCTTCTACAACTACAGCTCAGTTAAGTGCTGTTGGAGAGAGAAGCTGAAGTTGTTGTTTGGTTGTGGAGCTATGGCGAGGGGATCAGCAATGGCAGCCATGGCGGTGCTGGTTCTGGTGCTGCTGGGCATGTGTGTGCACGGCAGCCAAGCGCTGGTGTGCGAGAAGGATTTCAAGGAGAAGGGCTGCAACAGGACCGTGGAGGAGCTGTTCACGGCGGACATGTTCGAGGGCATGTTCAACCACCGCAACGACCGAACGGCCCACGCGCAGAGCTTCTGGTCTTACGATGGCTTCATCGCTGCAGCTAAGATGTATGAGAAGCAAGGATTCGGCTCCGTGGGGGGAGATGATGTGCAGTCGAGGGAGCTTGCTGCGTTTTTCGCTCATGTTGCTCACGAGACTTCATGTAAGTGCTATGGCTTTCCATTTTTGGAATCAGCTTTCCTGACCTTAACATGTTCTCGGTGCTCGATCTTCTGTGTCTCTTTTGGGTGCTGATTGAAAACTCTGTTGCAAGAATGTGCTGTATGTGTGTCCTATGAACCCTGCCTAAGGATTGCCCAGCATGGGTTGGAAACGTGGGGTTGTGAGGTTCAGCTGCTTAGTGTCTTTTCCATAGTAGAGTGACTGATTCTGGTCTGTGAGGGTCTTGTCCCTGTTTCTGAGACGAATCGAACGAACCAATACGTTTATTAGTTTGATACTGTTTGAATAAGTTACGAATTTTGAAGTTATGTGACTTGCGTAGCCAGAGTGCTACAGGCAATGTATGATCAGTACTGTGTCGAAGGTCTGTACAAGAAGTGCACATTTCAGGGAGTTGTCTCCTGAGTGAGTAGCCCTTAGAAAGAAGGCAACCCTAACCAGCTGTCACACCTGACAATCGCTGTAAATATACAGTTTAGCCTCAGGACTCTGGAAATCTGGAGGAACATGCAATGTACAAGTCAGAAGGCACAATGTGTGCTTGAAATGCATCATTAATTGTACCGGTTGAAGGACATAGACAGGCATGGGTTCATAAAGGTACTAAATTGAATGTGATATTTCCGCAGGTGGATGGAGTGGAGCCAAGGACGGTCCTAACGCATGGGGACTCTGCTACAACCAAGAGATGGCCCCTGAAAAGGATTACTGCAAGACTGAGGATTTACTGTACCCTTGTGCTCCTGGCGCTGGTTACTATGGACGTGGAGCCTTCCCTCTGTACTGGTGCGCCATTTAATAACTATTTGCTTAAATTATAACCACAACATGATCACCCTGGTTTCTCACTCAGGGTTGTGTGTCGAACAGCTTTTTGTGGTAAATTCATTTTAATTAACACAAAACCAAGCTCAACAGATTTAAGAACCTGTTTAATTTGAGCACATATGGACGAGGTTCTGAGATGAATAGATCGAATCTGTGCTGGCATGGGTGTTGCAGGAACTACAACTATGGTCCCACAGGTAAGGCATTGAAGCAGGATCTGTTGAACCACCCCGAGATTCTCTCCCAGAATGAGACCATAGCCTGGCAGGCAGCCATTTGGTACTGGATGACCCCAGCCAAGACCAGGGCGTCTCCCCATCAGGTCATGACCAACCAGTGGGTGCCAACCAAAGTGGATACGCTTCAAGAACGCAAATCCGGGTTTGGACTGACCATCAACATCAAGACTGGCGATGTGGAGTGCGGCCATGGCGATGATCCTCGTATGCTGTCTCGCATCTCCCACTACTTGTACTTCCTGCAAGGCTTCTTCAAAGTGCAGGATCCGGGTCAAAATCTGGGTTGTGGTCTGCAAGGTGTGATTCCTCTGGCTTATGCTTCGGCCTAAATGAACTGATCGAAAGGCCACTCTAGGTGTTGGCATCGATTGTCTCAACATTTCATTAAAATTAATATAGAGGAGCTGATGAGATTATTATGTTGTTTCAGTTGAGGGCATAGCTAGGTTCTTCCTGGACTTGTTGTTTCGACAATAAACCTCAGTCAGCTTCAGTAAGAGAATAAGTTAAGGTAGTTTTCGCGGAAGGTCAGGAGCGTTCATTCGCTGCTTGATGATAAAATTGTTGTGCTGTATTATACAATTCCTAGGTTTAGCTCTGACGGTGCCATAGTTGCATTTTTTGGTCTCGATTGTTGAATATCTGGCAATCGGTCTTTTGTATCTATTGTTTGTAATCAGACTTTACATTGGTCCAAGCTATGTTTGAAATTTCATATATCATTGATGCACTTCGAAACTTGTCCTTAAGTTTGTGGTCGAATGACGGCCGGTTCTGCTTAATTACGTACTGGGGTCATGCGGAATGAAGATTACATTATCCAAATTCTTTCCAGTTCGTTCAAAGCTCACGTAACTCAAGTGAAACGTGGTCGATCTTGAGTTCAGTCCCTATTTGAATTTAAGACTCGGAAGTGATGAGTATGCAATTCTAGCGACTGTTACAACTTTACATGTATACTTGGTAAAAATAATTGAGATAAAAGTTTGGTACGAACCCAACTAGCTTCGTTTAACTGTAATCAAAGAACAGCTGATACAATTGCTGCTGCATCCCTGACCCTGCGGTAATGAAGAGTCTGATATGTTATTAATGCTGGACTGGATACTCTACCAATTGAAAATGAAACACTGGAAACTGATCAGCAATGCTGCTTAACCTCCAAAGAACCAGTTAGTCACCGTGGAAATCAGCCTTTTGGGTACCGTGAGAATCACTTGTTTAAAAAAATAAATAAAAAATAAATCAAGAGCACTCATTGGAGGTCAAACTATTGGGCATGACCTTCTCTTTTCACACAAAATTCCAAAGACAAACATCTGTACCTTTGTCCTAGATTAACCCCTCACCGCCGAAGGGGACGAAAAGTGTCCTCACGTCAAATTCAAAGTCCTGTAACTTTTGCATCACACGTCCGAATCCAATAAAATTTGTTGGAAAAGTTGCGCTCTCTCTTCTAGTTTGTGTAGTAAAATTTTCAGATCAATCCAAGATGTACTGAATTTTTGGAAGCCAATTGAAGTTCAAAAGTTCAATTCAAGTTCACCAAACTGCATTTGATGGGTGCAACTTCGGGGGCTTGTATCTCCTTCATCCAATGTTTGTTTTCAAAAAAATTTGTTGGGTTGTTTTTCTTTTGAAGTCTAATTATTGTGATAGAATTTTCATGCCAATCCAAGTTGTTTTGAATGTTTGGGAGCAATTCGAAGTTCAAAATCACAACATTTTTGAATTAGAGTGAACTTTGGCGGCTTGTTTCTTCTTCATACAATGTTTGTTTCCAATAATGTTTTTCGGAAAAGTTGCGCATACTTGTCTACTTTGTGTGTACAAAATTTCATATCAATCTAAGAAGTTATGAGTGACTGAGAAGCATTTTAGGAGGGGGAGGTTCAGTTTTTGATGTGTTTTTTGCAACTTTTCTTGTTGTTTTTTGATGTTTCAAAGCCATTTTGCAGACACAATATGTCAATTAAATGATATTTTTTTCATCAATGTGTGTGTATGCTGATTTTGAATCACTTATTAGTTTAAAGTTTCTTCATTTGAGTAGATTTAGAAACCAAATTTCGCCTCCAAATGTGTTTTTGGGAAAATTTCAGCATCCTTTTTCAACAGTAAAACATTATAATCTTTCAATCTATGGGGTCAAATGACACTAAATTTGTTGCAAGCCATCTACAACAAGTGCACTACAAGATCGTATGGTTGAGATCTCTATAACTTATCAAAATTTATATCTGTAGTACTTCAAAAGGAATGATGTTTTGGGAGCCGTTTGGGCCTTTGGCGGCGAGGGGTTAAAGGATTCTTTGTCACCCATTGGACACAAAGTGTCCATGGTATCCTAGGCTTATGCTTGAAAGTACAGATCCATGACCATTTTTCAAAACTTCAGAGTCTTTTGTGTATGCTCTCGTTTCACCACTATCATGTATAATATCGAAATTTTTTAAGTTTGATTTTCAAAGATGTAATTAGATGACCTCTATAAGTCATGAAAATCTCAGATTTTTTTTGATAATCTAAAATTACTTTGACCATGTGAACATGAAGTGAAAAAAATTCATATCAAATACAAAATAATTAATATGCCTAATCCTTAAAGGACATTTCAATCTCTATGGCGATTTTTGAAAGACAGAATTTGAATTTTCACATGGGGCTTGATTTTAAATGTTTTTAAGGTTATCTAAGAATCAACTATGTTAATTATATTGGATCAATTAAGTGAGTTATAACCTCTAGTCCTTTTACAAAAAATCAAAACCTAAATTTCATGCATTATACAACTAAACTATAAGTTGAATCATTTTTCTAGTTAACAAATATTTCAAATGCAAGGGCATTAAGATCTAACAATGGTTTATGTTGCTATTGATACTCTCTCTATAGTGGCTAATGTAGTTTCATGCTCTCAACTCCAAAAAAATTCAAATATTGTAAGAACTAATATCATTTGTATGTTTGTTACATCTTGAATATTTTAAAATTTATAAATGTCAACTTCCTTCAAGTTTTTTATACAACAATTTGAAATGATGTATACCAATATGCTAAGGTACAAAAGCTTTTTTTGGAGTTCTACGAAAAAGTTGGCAAAATATGGTGCAAATTTTGAATTTGACATAGCTAACTTTGAAATTAATTTTCTTTCAAATCACAACTAATTTTTTCTTCAAACTTTTATAGTATTATGTTAGATGTTGCATACTACAACTTTCATATATTTACTTTTGGACTCTGTTTATTGATGCTTATAGTATGTTTATTTGAATGAAAAAGTTTCAAACCCGTACTCAATTTTGTTCACCAATGTACAATAGAATAAGATCATTTTTGAAAATGTCATTTCAATTTTATATAAATGAAAAATTCTATAATGTCACAAATTTAGTGCCTAAAGTGTATGTAATTTAAAAAAAAGTTGGGGTATAGTCTTAACATGAAAATTATTCTAGAAGTCATGAAAATCACCCTCTTTTTTGTCCATAGTATAATATTAATTCTAAATTGCATTTGACAACAACAAACGATTGTATGCAATCTAATTTCATTGGATAGTCTTGTTCCTAAATTGAGGTTTAGATCCCATTCTAGCAAAAAGAAAGGATCCCCTATTTGAAATGCTAATTTGTATTTGATATTTATTAAAATTATAATATTACTCCAATAATATTTTTTAATCTTTTATATTAAGATATTAAAATTTAATAATATTTTAAAATATTCTATGAGTATAATATTATAATTGGATAATATACTATTATAAGATATTATTAACTTTGCTGTTAATTATATTATTTTCTTAAATATAAAATTCTTTGAAAATAGTTTTTGTAATAAAAATCCAAATTTT
The DNA here is from genome assembly GCA_963920665.1 of Straminergon stramineum. Taxonomy (NCBI): domain Eukaryota; kingdom Viridiplantae; phylum Streptophyta; class Bryopsida; order Hypnales; family Calliergonaceae; genus Straminergon; species Straminergon stramineum. The sequence goes on from OY987266.1 coordinate 10,188,882, forward strand.
TGTTAGAAACTTCTATTCTAGTTTAGTACTTTATTTCTTGGATTTGATTCTAAAAAGGAATGAAATATTCAACAATCCTTTGTGGAAACCATAAAATAATAATACTATGGTAATAACTTCTCATATATATAGAGAGTTCTATAATATTACATTTGAATGCAACTTTTTTGGAAGTGTAATAGTAATAAAATGGATTAAATTTCAAAATAGATGAGTTTGTTTGTTTGAGTTTGATGATTTATAAAGGACATGATTACATAAGGTATAAGACTATTGTAGTAAAAAATAACTCTAAAGACTGTTGAAGAATACAATCTTGATACTTTTTAGAGATATAAAAAATGCTATTAAATATTGATATTTACACATGAAAGACACCCGAGGAGATTATTTTGTAAAATGACATCGAAACTCCTCATAGTTTTAATTTCCAACATCACATTTTCTCTCATTGCATGTAACTTACATAAACAAAACAATTTGAAGTTCACTCTACAACCACTAGAACATTCTCAACAATCCCCAATTGAAAAATGCAAGTGTAATAATAAAAATTCGCCAAACATGAGAATCATACAATCTATCATATTAATTACAGACTTTCATGACCCCTATCACAACATGTTGTCACAAAAATGATCACATTTTCAATAAATACTCTCCTAAGTTCAATAAATGTTACACTACAATAGGTCTATGATAGTAATGCTAGTAATTATGTAAGCACAATACAAATAATATGTTTTGAATATTTTTAAAGAATTCTTCAATGATTATACATAATTTTATAAATACTATAAATGTATTATAATATATTATTAGAGTCCTGAAAATAATAATTTGCAAAACTTGAAATTTCATATAATGTACAGTGACATTCCCAAGTAACCATGTTGTCACAAACCCATATTAAAACTACATACTTTAACTCCCAATAGTCAAGTGCACTTTGGCTGCTTGGGCATGAAGGCACTCAGTGTAATCATATACACCACTAATTAGTGGATTCTATGGGAGGAATGAACAAGTTGCTCATGGCAAGTTCATCCTCCAGGAAGGCTGCTTTTTACAATAGCTATTTACAAATAGCAGCGGTCATGGATGAGAAAACCTCTAAGGCCAAGGCCACTCTCTAAGGAAGCTGCACCTATCTGTGACCTATTTAAACAGGTCCCATCTAGATCTAGTCTAAAATATAAGTCCAATGAACATGAGAGTCTAGGGATATTTTTTGGTACTCCTATTTTCAGCACTTTGAAAATTCTTAGTTTCTTCATACAGTGTCCAAAAAATGGATGCAAAGAGAATCTGGAATTTCCTTCTGAATTTCAACAAGATCCAGAAATAGATAAATGATGAGAACCAAGTGCATATGCTTATTTTGGTTGATATTAGGTGCATTTACCTTACATAGCACTTACGTTCATGGACGATCAAGTGGCCATCTGAAACAAATGCTTCTAACAGAAAGGTCCAGACTTTGAAAAGCTAAATCGATTTCAAAAAACAAGGACTGAAGTAGTTGAACACGATTGATTGGGAAGTAGTACGTACGTTGTCTACTTGCCCAAAGCCCATGGATCTGGCAGATGACAAATTCGTCCTGGAAGGTGGGTTCGGTAAGGGCTGGAAATCTGGTTGAACATTTTACGTGAAAATCGTGAGTTCAGGAGGGCCATCTGTGCGAGGCCCAGCAAGGGAGTAGTAAGCAAACAGTTGCAGGTCTGGTCCACCACCATTCGGAGGACAAACCTCCACAGTAAGAAAAGGATGAGCAAGCTCCGCTAAGTTGTGCCCCGCTTCCATTGTTCGCTTTCCCTGTACCCACAGATACGTTAGGGAGCTCATAGCTGCAACAGCTGCAGCAAGGCCTGCACCTCCAAAAGGACAGTCCCGCATCTCCAGTCGCTTGATGCGTTGAGATCGGAATGCCAATTTCGCTAGCCCAACATCGCTTTGACCTGTGCATCCCATAAGCAGCCACTTGAGGTTGTGACCATGGATGCCTATGTATTCCATTCCCTTGTCTGTTAGACAACCGTGACGTAAATAGAAAGCTAGCCGGGTGAGGTGAACACAGCCCTTGAGCATCAACTTGAGGCCATCGTCGAGAGGGAAATCTGGAGCATCATGGCCAGGCCTTTGCTTGGCCTCTAATACAATACGGAAATCAGTCAAACATGGACAACATTGACCCACCATCGCCAAAGTAGCGTTAGTGACGTTGGCGACATAGAGAATCAGCTGCACCAGCTTCATACAACCTTGTGCCAATGCAACAACACCCTTATGTGTAATTGCTCCTGTTTCATCATCCTCCACACGCAGCTTCCTTAACTCCTTGCATACTTTACCGAGCGTCTCCATGCCGTCATCCCCCAGCGTGTTTCTTGTCTGTCCATAGAACAACATAATGCCACTTTGAAGAGGTCCACTTCATTTAAGAAAATGTTCATTCACAAGAAAAAGCACCCAAGAAATTCAGCTGATGGAACAGATGTTGCACCTGCAGCTCTTCCAGTGAATGGCAACGGCTGAAAAGCAAGCAATGGCCTTCACTACTCAGAAGAGTGAATCTGAGGTCCAGTTTCCTTAGGTTTGGTGCAATAGGGAGAATCGTTGACAATCCAACGTCCGTGAGGGACCACATTCCTGATAATGATTTTAAGCACTTTGGCAGATGGACGGGCACAGCGACCTCATCCGCACCGACCTCGTCTCCAAGGTAATTGTAAGAACCTGCACCAAGTTCTTCGAGATGAGGTGCTTTGCTCAGGACATTAACCATATCCAGCATCTCAACCTCACCCACTTTCAAGCACACCAATGACCTGCAGTTCTCCACTAGCATCACCAAATCTGCGACATCGAAGTCTTCGATTCCCAGGATACCGAAATTCAGCTCTTCCAAGTTCGAGTTGCATCGGGCCAGGGCATGTAGCCAATCTCCTCCTTTGTCATCTACTTCGCTGTCTTCGAGACTCAGCCTCTTTAGAGATCTGGAGGTCACACAGGACCAGGCGGATAGTATTCAGCAATATCTCACAGTTCAGGTGATGTAAGGGAATCAAGAACTACCGAGTTAGAAACCATCGTAGAATTAGTTCGTAATAAGTGAGCAGGAGACAGTAGATAGCACTCGTTCTTAGGAAACATTATTTAGAAATTAGAAACCCTAAAATTTCGGAGGTGGCAGAAAATGATGCTTACAGACAAGAGCGAGCGATGGGAAGAAGGCCTTCGGTGGTGAAGCCGACACACTTGTGCAGGTGCAACACTTGCAACGCCGAGCTATAAGTCGACGACGCGATGAGCTCCAAGTCCGAATCCAGCACCATCGCCCGCCGCAGCTGCAAAGTGTGGAGGTCCCTGTAGTGTCCCTTCAGCTCCCGCAGCCATGGCTCCGCGTAGCCTCCCCAGTTGCTCTGCAGGAGGTTATACTCCGCCGCGCGCGGCTTGCCTTTGAGACGCAGCCCTCGCAGCCACTTGAAACGCCGCGTGAGCGTCGCAGGGCTGGTGGAATACATATTGGCAATGGTGACAACCTTGCGAGTCATACCATCCACGCGATTCCATTGCTGGCAAACCAGTGATACCGCTGCCCTATCACTCGGCTCATCGATGTGCTTCAACACACACGCCAGCGTCTCATCCGTCATTGCCATTGCCCTCCTCGACACCCTGTTGCGCCCCATCACTGACTCCATCTATCCCAATCCCGCAAGAAAAGGGGATGGCCTCAAGGTGCCTGTTGCATCTGACACAAATGCTGCAAACAGAACTTCATCAGCCAATGTTATAATTCCTAGAACACAAAACCCCAAATCTGAGCTCGAACAACCACTAACGACTTGAAAGTGGACCGAAATTGCAAGAAGCCATGAGACAGCGATCGTACCTCGATCATTGACAAAATAGGAGAGCGTTGCTCAGGGTAAGCCCACTGCTCATTCTACGAAAAAACTGTACCAGACCTTAGGATGGAGTCCCCTGAGCAGCACTCGTCCCTTCAAACCTTCCAGTTAAAAAATGTTCCAAACCTCCAAATATTTTTACTCACAACTCCATACACTATATTTCACAGCAGCTCTAAATTGAGCTAAAATTTCGAATTGCAGAACAGTGCCGGTATTCTCGGAGCTCCAACAAAGCAAGAGCGAGATTCTCGCGAACTCCTATGTATTTTAATGCTAAAACTTCTGGTAAATAGTTGACGGTCGAATTAAGTTCCTGAATGCTTCAAAACTTAATCCTACCTTCAACAACACCAGAATCTCAAGTATATATATTTGTTCATAAAAAAACTTGACACATGACGATTAAGTTTGATGGACGCAGTTCACATGGACCGAATTAACTATGGAGAACAAGAAGGCAACTCAATATCGTATGACTTAACTGGAATTCAATCACCTCACCACTCGAAGTCGCTGTTCTGAAACAACTTGCCAATAAGTTAGAGAATGCGTCCAGAGATGAACAAGATCCCTCCAGCTCAATTGGAACACTTCAAAAGGGGGTCAAACTGAACACCGACAAGTCGTTATCCCTACACGAATGAATGCAAGTACGAAAAATGACCCCAAACCCGGCATTTGCTGCATCACCACAAGAATCTTAGACATTGTACCTCAATCGCAGTTGCCGAAGAGCCTGAAACCCTCTCCACACTAAAAATTCGTTATGTACGACTTCCTACGTTACGCTCTCCATGCCGTGACACAAATTCCTCGTACTCCTGGAAAATCACAAAAAACTGACACAACTTTAAAATCCCGCAAGATTGACTACCACCTCAGAATGTTCAAAGGTAGCGTCGACTTTGCACGATCTAGGTTTGCACGTTCCGCACAAGCAACAACGTGTCTCAGGTCTTCTCTACCCTAAAGTCGGCGTACCTTCTTCCCAAATATTCCATATAAGCACATTTTACTGACCAGTAATAAGTAAAAATGGAAGATTTTTGATTAACATTATCTACGTCCTGGATAGATTCTCTTCGCTGCTACTTCCCGCCCTTTGTCTGTGACTGAGAGCGCGAAAGGGGAAGCTGAATGCAGAGATGCGGCACATTTCCATCGCGATCGTCGCCGTTGTAATCTGTTGTCGTGATTCAGTGTGCAGTGTAGTTGGATTGGAGGCGTTAAGAGGTTCATTTCCTGTCTTGTAGCGTCGAATTTGGTGCAGTATTGTGAAAGTTCGCTTCACTAGGGCACAAGGGGAGGGCGTTGCCGATAGTTCTGCCATTTTGCTGGGATTGGATTGGTTTAGCGGTTCGCGTGCAAGCCTGCGGGTGGAAGAGTAGGGGGTCATTTGGATTCGGGGAGAGTCTTCGGGTAAGCTTGGATTGGCGCCGCCTCAGAATTTTCAATTGTTGAGTGTTGCAATCGAGCGTTTTGATGCTCTACGTTTGGATCTCTGAAGTTTGTGAGGTCGTTGACATGCTTGGAGCTTCAGTGTGGAGTTTGAGCGTTCGGGCTGTGGTACATTCTTCACTGCGTCAAATGTAGACATTACTGAGAACGGCATTTGAGAACGTTGTAGCTCAGCATCGATTTGAACGCTTTTCAATTATATCTGAGGGGTTACAGCTCAAGAGCACGGGATTTTTATAAAGATCAGATGAAAATGCAATCTAATTTGCATAAACGCAGTTCTGAAACTAGTTTGAACCTGTAGTATTCGACCGTTCTTCATAAAGTTGGATTTTACATGCAAGTATACTTTTCATTTTGCTTCTATACGTCGTAACTGCGACCTGAAACTGCGAATTAGGTTTAAATGTATGCAGACGATTAATCTAGTCTGTGAGCTTTTCAGCCTCATGTTTCTCGAAGATTGTAAATTGACCATATTGAAGTGATTCGATCAATCAAATGAGCTCGAATTTGAAGATATAATGTCTCCTGAGATTGTGCTGGATATTTTAGCAGGTTGGAATTCCTCTTTGGAATCTGTCTGTGGAGCTCTCAGGATGGAACTCGAGGTCAATTGTGAGAACTGAGGCGAAATCCACGGCAATATATTGGCAGCAATGTCGCTGAAGGAAAGTCGACTTAGGTTCTATCTTGTCAATACAGGGACACATTGCAGAATATTCTAATGCTAGGGCCATTGCATAACTGGGGGAGTAAGTTTCGCGGACAGGTTGAAAAGTTGATGCAAAATGGTTACCAGCACGTAAAGAGAACTGAAGTGCTGACATCCAGGCAGGGAAACCATGAGAGGGCGAGGGCGAGGGCCCATTGGAGGCAGGGGGGACGGCGGCCGGGGCAGGTTCGGAGGGAGAGGAAGGGGTAAATTCGGCAAGGAAGGAGGGCTTGCGGAGAAACACAAGGACGGGGGTGACAGTGTAAGGAGAGTTGGTAGGTCCAAGGTATGGCGGACATCAGAAGACGCGTTGGAGGCAAGCTTTGGATATCAGATTTTCACTGAAGGAGAGCCTCGTCTGGGATGGCTTCTCAACATGGTCTCGGTACGTTAAGTTATTGCTTCTTCTTGCGTTCCTTGCATTTGAATTTTCTCGTCGGTGTCTATTGAACGGGACCCTCTACTTCTAGGACAGATTTTTGTCGACGATTCGTTATGTGACATTCAACTGTACTCGGTCTTAGCTTCTTGCCTCTCTATGCCTGGAATTCTCTAATTAACATCCTGAATTCTATGTTACAATTTCGTGAAGCGTTTCAAAGTCTTCTCACATCACTATGAAATTTTTGGGCGCAGTCGGCAATGGATGATCCCAATAATGATAATGTCACATACAGCTGTGTCAACCTTTACTTCATGTGCCAGGTATTCTGATCTCTTTATATATTAGAAAATTGTGCGCAATGTTTTGTATTGCAAATATCTTTCATTCTTCAACATTCAGCTGCATGAGAGCATGTATCCACTCTTCCTTTATTTCTGATTTGTAGACGTAACATGATTTTAACATCAAGACTGACCATTTTTCGACCGAACATATAGTGTCATTTATGAACATGATATATTTATATTCAGGATGGTTCTACCTTCAAGGCACAAGTGAAGTTTGCTCCTTACTTCTACTTGGGAACTAAGGTATTAATACATACTGTGCATTCTTCATTGTTTTGTTTATTATTCTGAAGAACTCGCAAAGAAAAACGCTGGAGTTTTTTAGTCATTGATGGACTCGTTATCACTGTAGGAATAACATATTGACCTCAGGAAACGTGTCAAGGCGTATTGAATGTGAAACTAACAGGTTTTGAAGGTCAGAAATGCTATTGTTCTTCTTTTAATTTCGTTTTTCAGCATCTAAATTTACGCTACTTATAGTAGATTACGTTTGCAGGAAAATACAGAGCTGGAGGTCGATTCTTACCTAAGACGACGGTATGAGGGGCAAATTGCCAACATCGAGATTATGAATAAAGAGGATCTTGAATTGGTGAGTGTTTTAATAGGGTTCTACCCCAGTTGACTTATCCGAGCATCTTCTATTGGAGAGAAACCCTGTTGAATCAATTCAAGAGCTTTATTTTCATACTCAATGTTCAACGTATTGCAGAAAAATCATCTCTCAGGCTTGCAACGCAAATACTTAAAAATCAGTTTCAATACTGTGCAAGAGCTGATGAGTGTAAAGAGCGAGTTACTACCCCTAGTCGAGCGAAATCGGGCAAAATTGGATGCTGCCCAGGCCTATGGATCACTCTTTAGCAATGAACTGTAAGTGGCCGAAATTTTTCACATCCTTTTATCAGAAACAATGTGAAAGGCTTATACCTTCATTGGATTTTACAACTTTCATGCAAATGCAACAACGTGGCAATGTTTTTCGTGGATTTCAGGAATAAACAACCAGGAAAAATTCAAGACTACGTTGAACATATGCTGGACCTTAGAGAGTATGATGTCCCCTACCATGTTCGGTTTGCGATTGATCATGGTAAGTGGTGACGACACTGGGCCTTGACTTTAATGTGAAAAACTAGACCATTTGTCGGATTTAGGGTTTAGGGTTTGCAGCTCTTGGTAGACAAAGCTCCACGCCAGGTAGTATTCTAGATTTTGCCAAGAAATTACATCAAGTAGAATTTCTGGTAAGAGAGGAAGGAGGTGAGTCAATCGAGTTATCTTTTATTACAGAAGGACTTTCGATGTACTGACTTCGTAAGATAATGTATTGTCTTGAGCAGATGTTAGATGCGGCCTTTGGTATATGGTTAGTGTAGAATCCTCTCAGACGAAACTGCAAAGAAGAACAGATCTCTTGCAACGTGCTGAGGTGCGAGTTTGTGCATTTGATATCGAGACAACGAAGCTTCCTTTAAAGTTTCCCGATGCTTCTTATGACAGCGTGATGATGATTTCATACATGATTGATGGCCAGGGTTTTCTTATAGTTAATCGAGAGGTAAGTTTCTTTCTTCATCAATATTCTGAGATTAAATTTCTCATCGAGTTTAGCCCCTTCAATTAGATCTCAATTACTGGTCTACATTAATCGAACCACAAACTCTATCAGAATATATATATATATATATATATATATATATATATATATATATATATTTTGCCCTTTGGCTGATTCCTTCATGTTGTCCAAGACTTCTTTTCCTGATCTATTTTGCAATAAATAAGCTGATTTTTGTCTTGTCAGGATGTTATTGGTAGAGGGGAGTGCTAAACTGTAGTATGTGGTTTGATTTATATAGTGTGTGGGTGCCGACATTGAAGACTTAGAGTACACCCCCAAACCAGAGTTCGAAGGTCATTTCAAGGTCACCAACACACGGACTGAGGTGGGACTTGTTGATTATCAATGGTTAGCACGATCTGTTTTGTGTTTATCGGACCTCGTCACGAATCTTGCAAGGCTAGTGACTGATTTACTAGGAATCTATACTTGAATTTTTTATGCTGTTAAGATTTTTACGTCTGTGATTGTTCCTCTGCAAACACCGCATCAGCCTTTATACCGAGCTGTATTCCCTATGTAAATTGAACGCGAGCTAGTTGATGAATCGTTAGCTGTACCTTTGTAGCATGGGTTGTAATGTACCTTGTGGATTGTCTACCTGAGATTGTCATGAATGTCCTGGTTTGACTATTCTGGACCACTTTCAATTGCAGAAAGAGCTTCTCGTTAGCTGGTTCTCTCACATGCGAGAGGTGAAGCCAAGTATCTATGTCACCTACAACGGTGACTTCTTCGATTGGCCTTTCATAGAAACCCGTGCTCTTCAGCATGGAATGAGAATGCATGACGTAAGTTTTTTCCAATTATCACCCTAAGCATTAGGATAGTCACGTCTAAGCTTAGTGCGTCACCTACTGTCGTGCTTCACCAGTGAGAAGAAGTTGAACTTCTTTAGGTGCAAGTGTAGGAGATTTGAATCAAGGGTTGGAGAGTTTGGCAAATACACACTCTTGTACTTGTGTAGGTTGTCATGGTTCCACAAGTAGCTATTGTTGTGAATCAATTTTTTTTGCAGAACCAAAGTCTGTCTACGTAATCTCACTCCTTCTGACACAGTGATAACTTCTATTATCTTACTAATCGTTTTTCTCACAAGAGTAGACTTCATGAACAAGATAGCGAGTGGAATTTGCCGATTCTTACTCCTGAGGTAGTCTGTATCAGTTGTGATACAATTTTATTAATGGATTACTGTAAAACCTTTTAGAGGGCCTGACTTCGGCGCTCATTATGGCAATGTGAAGTTAGCACAACTCTTCTCATAATAGTTGGCTTGACACTTGTGGCAGGAGATTGGATTTAAACATAATGAGGTGCAGGGTGAGTGTTTGAGTAAATTCGCTTGCCACTTGGATTGCTTCGCATGGGTGAAGCGTGACAGTTACTTGCCGCAGGGAAGTCAAGGTCTCAAGGTACACTTAACCTTCTCTCAGTATCCTTTATTGCTGACATTTACCACTGAGCATGGATATTATGTTATTGGACAGTAGAAATTCATGCATCTTGATCAGGAAGACCTGAATCTTGAGCTTTTCACTTGCACTCATTTAGAGTTTCTTAATGTTTCATCTTCTGTTCGAAGAGGATTTCATTATGTCAGATTTACTATTTCTTTTTAAGAGCATATGTATATTTCTTATTTAATTTGTGACCTTTGCATTTTGATTCTTCATAGTCCTGATATTTTAATTTTCAATCTTGTCTGAATGCCTTGGACCGATTGTCTTGCAGTCTGTTACGAAGGCCAAATTGGGTTTTGACCCATTGGAGGTCAATCCTGAAGACATGGTCCGTTTTGCTATTGAGCAACCACAGGTCAGCTTCCTGGTGCTAATAGTTTTTTCTCAAAATTAAATGTGTTGAAATGCTTACCTTGAAATTTCTTCGAATACCTGCGTCATAAAGAGGGCCTTTACCCACGCCGTCTCACTGCACTTGGCCATAGTTCGGGATTTCTCAGTTTTCTCTAAACCCGTCTTAGCCTGTCGAAATAATTAGCAGTTGAATCAACATCCTGCTATTTGAAAACCCAATCTGGATCTAAGCTACCCTACGGCCGGAATTTTCCTCTATTGACCTTTTACAACCATTCTTCTGTGCAGACAATGGCGTCCTACTCAGTTTCCGATGCTGTATCAACATACTACTTGTACATGACATATGTGCATCCGTTCATCTTTTCTCTGGCAACTATCATCCCAATGCCACCAGACGAAGTGTTGCGCAAAGGATCTGGAACTCTCTGTGAGATGCTTCTCATGGTTCAAGTAAGTGTTTCTCTTTCTTAAATTTCTAATGCGGTGGTGAAGGAATTACGGTGTATTTTCTTCTCACTTCTTTTAGCCGTTGCTTTGAAATTCATGGTTTCATTCTGGGAAGGCTTGCTCTCAGTATAGAGGCGAAATGCTAACTGAGCGGAATTTTTTAATATCTTATTAATAACTAGAAGATTCTAGCATCCGAGCCTAAGTGAGGATATTTGTAGGCCTTCGAGGGAAACATTATCTGCCCCAACAAGCACAGAGCTGAACAAGAGAAAGTATACAATGGGCGAATGCTTGAGAGCGAGACCTACATTGGTGGGCATGTGGAGTGTTTGGAGAGTGGTGTCTTTCGATCTGATATCCCTACACGATTTCATCTTACTCCTGATGCATATCAGGTGATTTCTTTATTCTGAAGTTTGTGAAGCTGATGTACTGACTTCCGGCATTCAGTGGAATCCGTGTGGTTACTTACTTATCAGTTGTCTAATTTGCTACAAGGGCTTTTCAATTACTCGAAGGAGCTGCATTGGATTTAAACTTCGAAGATGAAGAACAAGACAAGCAAGGAATCAGTGACCTATACAGCACAAATTCCTAAATTTTTCTAACTGTCCGGTTCTTAGCTGGAATATAATTGTGCATAATTGTTCAGAGAAGAATTTGAGGTTTGGGTTATTAACTCTTTCAAGATTTAAGATTCCTTGAGGTGGTCAATGTACTAGGTTACGTAAACTCGTTATGAGAATTAACATGCCGAGCCACCGGAGTGGCGAGGGATGTTATTTCCATAACAAGGGTGATATTTCACATTACTGGGCATACCGCAATGGTTGGATCGTGTTTAATCATGCCTAATCTAGGGTCTTAGATGAAGGACACCATAACGATAAAGCAGCCACATATTATGGGTAATAACACGCCTCTCCTTATCCAATGAATTACTGTCGTCTGTACAGTAATGTTCTCCATTGAGGTTATATTTTCAGTCATTATGATCACTCAAGAGCAGAGCAGGGTTACTTCTCTTAAATATTTTGAAATTTACGGAAGACATTTGAGTCATAGTTAAAACTTTCTTGTTATATTATTTGCTAAGTGACTTTCAAATGCCAGTTTTCTCATTCTTTTCTAAGTGGTTTAGGGTTTAGGGTTGCATCTTGAAAGCTTTTGTATGTTCAGTGCTTTCAAGACTCAATATCTGTTGATTCTGCAGAAACTGATTGACTGCCTAGATCGGGACTTGAAGTATGCAATTGAAGAGGAAGGGAAGCTGGAGTTGGATGCAGTGACCAACTATGATGATGTTAAAGACGAAATTAAACGCAAAGTAGGTCCACATATTTCAGTTTGCGTTGGATGCAATTAACGAACAATGATGTTCGTAGTCTCATATATCAATGTATTTGTTGTTCCTTTACAAGAGTATTGCAAGAGTCGGTATTGCAAGAGTCTGATAGTGTAGATTTAAGATTAACTAGCTATGACTTCCTTATGGTGCTGATTGAAAAACTTATCTCTTATGTTTGACTATCAGCTTGAGGTTCTTCGTGATTCCCCCATCAGAGATGAACGTCCTCTGATTTATCACCTGGACGTGGCTGCAATGTATCCCAATATCATTCTTACAAATCGTCTTCAGGTAAGATCAGCTCTTAATTGTATTGATTGAAGTACGCTCTTTATTTACCATTTTGTGTGAAGTAGTAATGCAGGAGTATAATTGTTATCCATGATGGCAATCTCCATGACTAATTGAAAGGATCCGTGATTGCAGCCGTCATCTATTGTAACAGATGAGATCTGTGCAGCATGCGACTTCAACCGCCCAGGCAAGACTTGTATGCGAGAATTGGAATGGGTCTGGAGAGGTGAAACTTACGCGGCTAAACGGAGGTCTCTTCTCATCTGAGTACCTTGAGCTCCCTTATCATTTTGAGTATCACTTTTTGTTTTATTTTTGTGCATTAGGGTTGAAGTCTGAATACGTTGCGACAATCTTATCTTGCCGGCTGAAAGTAATTCTTAACTGTGTCAAACGTTGTTTGATTGCTTGGAGAAACTGCACCAGAATTTTTTAAGACATATTTTTCTTGGAACTGATAATTTTGCTTTGAATTTTCCCAGTGAATTCATGCATTTGAAAAATCAAATTGAATCGGAACAGTTTCCCTCCACTACGGCGGGAGGTCCTTCTAGATACTTCCGTGATCTCCCTAAGGATGAGCAGCAGAGTAAGCTGAAAGATCGGCTCAAGAAATATTGTCAGAAGGTTTGTTGGATGTTGATCCAGTCTGTTTTTCTTGTAGTCAGAAGTTATGCCTGTGCTTGTGGTTTGCGCATTGCATTCATTATTGCCATATTACAAATGCTCGATCAAGGGTTGAGCAGTTCCTGATAGTGTCAGAATTACCTCGTGTACTAAATATTACCAACCCATGGCCATCGGGTCTGTATTGGGAGCTCAAGTTTCTTTTACAAGTACTTGTTTGCGACATAACGTCCCCTGAAAAGTGCTAAACGCAGTTTCTCTTTATGTTCTCAGTAGCTCAACAGGGCCTTTCATGATTGGCAGTTTTTAGTGTCTTATATGATTGACAGGTTTTAGTTGTGCTGTGTCTTAGGTGTACAAGCGAGTGCTGGAGAAACCGATTACAGATATTCGATCTGCAAGTATCTGCATGCGAGAGAATCCTTTCTATGTAGATACTGTCAAAAGGTCCAATGCTTCTCCTGATTTTGTATGCATCATCTTTAAGCAATTACTTTCTTCCCACATAGATGCCATTAAATTCTGCGCATCCTTTTTTCTTAAATTTGTAAAATGTGTTTCGATTGTTCAGTTTTCGAGATAGGCGTTATGAATACAAGGGTCTTAACAAAGTATGGAAAGGGAAGCTTGGCGAGGCAAAAGCTAGTGGCAATCCGATCAAAATCCAAGAAGCTTCGGTAATCCCAAATCAAATTGGTCGATGGCGTTTAGTAGAGGTCCTACTGGGTAGTTCCTATTTTGATATTCTAGGTTTTGGTCGATATGATCGTCGTTTAGATCTGTAACTACTGTATCGTTAATGATATTTTTAGTTTCTGAATCTATTTGAATGTAATGGTTCTCAGTGAGATTTCTTTTAAACATTAGTACTTTCATTTCTAATGTTGTGTCCTGGAACTTGTTGCAGGATATGGTCATTCTGTATGATTCGCTTCAATTAGCACACAAGTGCATCCTCAATTCTTTCTACGGCTATGTCATGCGCAAGTAAAGTGCTTCGGATGGCCTTTATTGTTTTTATTAAACGAATCAAATTTGCTCTTATTAAACCAACTTTTAAGACCAAGTCGTAGACGTGAATGTATCTAGCACATCCCTTTAACAACAAAGTATTCCATCTTTATATGGGCTCTATGCATGTTGGAACCTCATTGTTACTATATTCTATGGGGTTGTGGCTATTGTAGTCTGTAGCGTATTTCTGTCAGGGTTGGGTAGGGTATCTTGTACCCTTGGCGAATTATAATGGCGTTTTATTCCAGTATAAGAACTTCTCTATGATTTTTAATTCAAAACTTCGTATCTTGTGTATTCCAGGGGAGCCCGCTGGTACTCCATGGAGATGGCTGGTGTTGTGACCTACACTGGGGCAAAGATAATCCAAAATGCCCGTGTCTTAGTTGAGCAAATCGGAAAGCCTCTAGAGCTTGATACAGATGGAATCTGGTGTTGCCTGCCTGGGTCTTTTCCCGAAAACTTTACCTTCAAGACCACGTGCGTAATCCTTTTTGTCCTATTTTCTTATGGCATACAACAATTATGTCTTTCAAGTTCACCTAGATTGGTTGATTGAGAGCCGTAACTTGGAATTGTTTATGACAATTTGACCATCACAGTATGATTTGGCTAGGCTAGTTTGTCACTTTCAGAGTTTGTAATAGCATCTATCTGAGCCGCTTAAAATTTACATTACTTTTTATTACATAGCTTGGAGAATTAGCATATGTTATTGATGACTCATGCAATTACTCGATCCACATCGTTGCAGTGCAAATTCTGCTTCGATGTCTAGAAATTGGGAGCTCTGATGTAAATTTCCCTAGGTCTCTTTCATCGTATGGTTTTGACTGATATTAAGGATCCATATAACAATGCTCGCAGATCCGGGAAGAAGCACTATATTTCGTACCCTTGTGTTATGCTCAATGTTGATGTTGCTCTCAACAATACCAACGATCAATATCAGGTTACCTTTCTCAACTGGCATTCCTCTGCTTATTTGGGTTGCTTCTATGATATATCTACGATGATCCACATCAACGTGATTTGATACTTTGGAAATCATCTTGGATTATAATTTTGGTCTTTTCTTTCGAGTAGTGGAGTTCTCCTGAGGTTTTGATCTGGAGAAAGAATGCCTAATGATGAAGCGTGTGTGGCATGTGCAGACGTTGGTGGATCCTGTGCAAAAAACTTATGCAACAAGTAGTGAGTGCTCCATCGAGTTTGAAGTTGATGGGCCTTATAAGGTGATTTTCTGACTTATTAGTCTCAGACTCTGTTTAGTCCTCGTTCCATGAGCTGTCAGCAATGTAAGCCTTTTCCTCACTTGTCTTGATGGGTGTCAAACAGGCTATGATTATACCTGCCTCCAAGGAAGAAAATGTTCTTCTCAAGAAGCGTTATGCAGTGTTCAACCACGACGGCACTTTGGCAGAGCTAAAAGGATTTGAGATTAAACGACGCGGAGAACTTAAACTTATCAAAGTGTTTCAGGTTCAGCTTTTCTTCGTTGCCATTTTCGCAGGACTAGATTTAGTCTTTCATTATGTATTTTACAGATGTATTCTTTATCTCGTTGTAGTTCGTGTGCTAGTCGGGCTCTGCCTGTGGATTCTGTATGGGAGAGCAAGAAGTGGAAATGTATTTATCTCAAACAATGATAGACTTATGGATCTTCTAAAATACTGAATAAATGTTTCAGCACATCCAAGTTCTTGAGGGAAAAAATTCTGTGGCTCTCGAAAATACCAATGGTGAGCATACATCAAGTCGTCATGTGATATGTACTGACTGGAGGACTTCGTAACATGCAACAGGCAGAAATTTTTGAAAACTTTCTCCACGGTGAGACTTTGGAAGAATGCTATGCGGCTGTAGCTGCTGTTGCGGATCGCTGGTTGGATTTGCTTGAGGTATGTGATTCGCAATGGAGTGTGTTCCGAGGCTAGTGGCTCAAATTTAATACTTGAACGTTTCTATCCTCGTGAACTTATGGATAGTATGTCCTCAGGGACTTCACCCAATGCACTGGGTAAGTATCTTGTGAGTGCCAAAAGTGCTTACTTCTGCTCCATATATGGCCTTAAATTTATATTTAGGCTCTGAATTTTTTGGAATTTCTTTAAAAGGAAATCATCTTTTAATTTGTAAATAATTGAAAACTGGTCAATTTAAGAGTGATACAAAAAATTTGGGTCGGAATTTGGACTAAAATGTTTCATTTCTTTTTCAAAAAACCATTCTAAAGTATATGTGCATTATGTAGTTTTGAAAATTCTACCACATAATCTTTAGTTTGAATTTCAGAGGTGTGTAATTTTTAAATGATTTTTTAATTCCAAACTGATGTTTGCATAAGGGGGTGGAAAGTTTGCACTCACGTGGTATGTATCGTGTGCACGAGGTAATGGCCCCCGGGTATGTTGTGAGTTGGAATGCGGAATAGTTTGGCAGATGCTGAGCTCTTTGTCACTTTTCTTGACAAATGCGGAAAACATTGTCCTGATGAAGTCCTCGAATCTCTATGACGGATGATTCTGTATTTGATTTGTACAGAATCAAGGTATCGATGTAGCAGACAGTGAATTACTGGAGTATATTTCTGAGTCAAGCACAATGAGCAAATCTTTAGAAGACTATGGTGATCGGAAATCATGTGCCACTACCACAGCCCGGCGATTAGCTGATTTTCTAGGGGATGAAATGGTGAAAGACAAGGGTCTAAGCTGTCGATACATTGTCGCCCGTGATCCTCAGGTGAATTTCTTGTTAAATAGCTCTGTTGTCCTGAATGTGTTTAAATGGCAGTTGTAATGTAATTTGCATTTCTGAACATTATTGTTTGCATTGCAGGGTGCACCCGTGAGTGAGCGTGCGATTCCTGTCGCAATTTTCGAAACTGAGCCTGGTATGTCCTGAACGATTTAAACCTAGATGTACAGCTGAATGGACACAAATGAGGTACCGTATCGCAATTTTTTGGTTACGTTTGAAATTATAGATTACAGAGTTTTTCTTATGTGACAGATTTCTCGATCTAACGACTTTTGGTGCGTGTACAGAGGTGATGAGAGTATATGTTCGAAAATGGTGCAAGTGTTCTGCGGATGTAGCTCTTCGCAGCATTGTGGATTGGGCTTACTATCGCCAACGTCTCAATTCGACTATTCAAAAAATTATCACCATTCCTGCGGCCTTGCAAAAGGTTCACTTTTGAAGTCTTTTGAAATTGCATATGGCAAAAAAAAAGTTAGTGGTGCATATGGATCTCAGTAGGTTGCTGTTTGCACACCATCTAGGACGGCTATTATGTACGTGTTTGCGAGCAGATTCCTGTGCCTCGATATCCAATTCAATGTTTAGTTATTAAATCCTTGACCGTCATCCTGTACAGGTTTTAAATCCAGTTCCACGTGTTGTACATCCTGATTGGCTTTGGAAGAAAATTCGAGAGAAAGATGATAAGTACAGGCAAAGAAGCTTGATAGACATGTTTGGGCCAAAGGTTCAGCAAGATGAGGTACCGATCCCTGGGGATCGTCCTGAAGCAGATCTAGAGGACATGGTTGGTACTAGAGTAAATGGTCGCAAGAATCCGCGACCAGTGGTTCGTATCTATGAAACAGGCAAGCAGAGCAGTACTCTCCACGCCGGTCCTGCCTCAAAAGATGGCGTTCAATTGCCGTCTGCAAGACAAGTAAGAGAGACCACACCCGATAAGAACGAAGACTACGAAGCTTGGTTGGAGCATAAGAAAAGGAAATGGAAGGAAACTCGCGACCAACGAAGACGATCCAGGTTGATGATCTTACTAATCCCTTATCATGCTTATACCTTTGATGTGCTTCAGAATGGACCAATGGGTATATTTCTTCTGAATTTTAAATGGTCTCTTGTTAATTATAAGAACTCAAATATTGTATTGTCTCAATATCTGTAGACCGGATCTTGAGAATGTTAGTGGTGGAGCACCACGTAATTCTCTCATGAATAAAAAAGGGAAAGTATCTCAACCAAGAGCTGGTGTTGGAGCTTTCTTTCGAGATAGAGCAGCTGCTTTGACTCATTCCCATTGGCAGGTACTTGCCTTATCCATATCAGACCTGCACATCGCTTCTTCTCCTCATTTTTGGATCCCCCTCATTTGTATGTGTCGTTGATGCACATATTACTGTTCCTGATTATTTGCTCTCTTGTTGTTGAAATCTTTAATACAGATATTGCACTTGGCTCCTGCCCAAAGGCAAGGGGAGTTCACAGCTTGGGTACTGGCAGATGGCGATATGTACAAGGTCCCCTTACAAGTCCCTCGTGTTTTCTATTTAAATACTCAAGCTTCCGACACTGAAGAGTACCCTGGAGTACGGGTAAATCGCATTTTGCCACATGGGCGACCAGTTTTTAATCTCATTGAGGTAAGAGAATTCAACATATGGAGGATAAGCTAGGAGTTGTTCTAGGTCTACATTCGTTATAATTAAGGATTGCAAAGATTTTGGCGGAATTCTAAACCTTAGTCTAAAACTTTTGGCAGGCTGAAATGTAAACCTGCGCTTATTCAAAGCTTTGGCAGCTGAACATCATAATTTTGACACTACGCAATCTATCATCATAAGACATGTGACCGCTATTGACCTAGTAATTTATTTGTGCTGGTATGCTGTAAGGATTGACTAGTGGATGTTGCGGCGTTATCGAGGAGAAATATTGAATATGGTTTCTCGTTTAGGAAACCAAATGCCCGGCTGCTGTGACTTGCCAGATATGGGCTCCTCTTCTGTTTTCAAAGCAATATTATTCAGATTTAAATGTACCATGCAGGTAGTAGTTGATGAGGAACAGTTTAAGGTAGCGGGGAGGAAACTTGCAGCGCATCTTGCTGATCCTGAAGTGGAGGTACGTCTGATAGGTTCCTTGTTTGCAACTTGGGTGATCTTTGAATCTAACTGATTCTGGGATTTGTTCCATCATGATGTAACCGATTTGTTCTTTCATGAAGGTTATTTCAAGATCTAATATCGTGGTGGGATGACGCGAGCAGGGGGTATATGAGACGAAGATGCCACTAGCTCTGCATGCCTTGCTGCAGCTGGGTTGTGTGTGTAAGGTGGATTCAAAGGCGCGAAACCACACAATCAAGGATGGATGGTCTCTGAATGATCTTCACATGAAAACCACTACAGAGTGCTCATATCTAACGGAAGAATTACCCTACATCTTTTTGTACCACAGGTTGGACTTCTTGTTTACTGAATTATTGAACGATTTCAAATAAGAAATAGCATGTTAAGAATGCCCAAATGTAGATGCTCTCTCCTTTTAAAGCTAGCATATTATGTACCATTGTGGGCCGTTTGGCTAAGAGGCTCTTATGCTGAGAACATGCTAGGAGGATGAAGGCATTTCCTTTGCAAAGTGAAAATGTTGCTAGCCAACTGGACCTTACATACTCTGGTGTTCAGATTGTGTGTCGATTTTTTTTATATGTACCGTCTGACATTGGATAATCGTTTGGAGAACAGCTGGATGGAGAACAGAGGATTGTATGCCTTATACATACCTACGACCTCTAGAATACTTGTTGTGGTTGTAAATCCCTTCAACAACCGTGAAATTGCCATTGCCCAGCTGGAGCGCCAATTTCGTGATGCAGTCCGTAACCAGAGCGAGTCTGACGTTGACACTTCTGAGCTGGCATGCAAGGTTAGGATGGTCAAACTGAAGCCTGATTGCATAGCAAAGTACCACTTGTCTGGGTACCAGTGAATAGTATCTTCATTTAACTGCTCATCGTATTGTGCCTATGTCAAATTCATGTCTCTGATCAGTGTTGCCACCTAAATTTAATGACAAGCTGTGATGTAACATTCACTTCGCAGGTTGAGTATGTATCAAGTAATGCAGATGCAGGACGATTATTACAAAGAAATTTAAATGACTACAGGTACAATGCAATAACCCATTTCCTTGTCCATACTCTTGAGTTATTTGTTTAGTTTTGAGGCTACCCATCTACGTGAAGATCTACCTTCACTTTAGAGCTTTTGAAAACCGTTCAATTTTGTCTGGTAGTCAACTGAGAGGAAGATCTGATCAGTCTGTAGCAGTTGTTACAGAGAAGTGAAACAAAATGAAACTATTGCCTCTTCTACATGTCTGTCAGGTTCATCAATATTTAGTTCGGTGAGATTGTGGTCGTTCTTGAAATCTTCTACTCGTATGCGTTGTAATATTTTCTTCGATGGGAGTCACTGATTCCTGATTAGAGGTCACAGGTTTCTTTCCTCTGCACTTAGGTTTGTAGAATTCTGCTAGCAATTTTATTGTTTTCTTAGTGTAGTTGCTCAAGCAGTTTGACGTTCTTTCTCATCCGAACTTACTAGTTGAACGTTGATTCCGATGTTCAGAGATCAACATCGAGGTCCGACTCTCGCAGTTGTACAATGTCCTTTCTTGGAGACAATCAGGACTGCAATTCCAGCGCTCTCAGAATTCCCTTGTATACAAGTTGCATGCAATTCTCGAGATAGTTCCTATCAGGTTTGTGACTGTAGCCAATGAAGTGCTCATTTTAAGCATTATTTCCTTCTAAGTTTTCAGAAGATTAGATCTGGATGGAATGTAAATCGACTGGATATCAGTTGCCTCTCTGATCGTGACAATAATGATGTATGTTGCAAAAATTACGAATTTTTGTTTTCTCATGAGAGACTGTCGTTCTTGTTATGTCAGACACTTGGGTGGCAACCTTTGGCTGGCAGGATAGCCATGCAACGTTGTGCAACATCCAGCATATGGCTTCGAGAGAGGATTACTCTAGCGCGATATGCTCATGTTCGTAATTTTTACCTCTAAGGAAATCCTCACTAGCACTCTAATATGTTTTGTGCAATTTCCGTTTTCCGTAAGGTCTTACTATACGAAGATGTTGATTTACTCTGGACATCGACTGATTTGAAAGGAATCGCTTAGACATGTCCCAGTAAATTCTCGATATTGCTCATTTTCAGGTCCCTCTTGGAAACTTCAATTCGGACTGGCTTCTTTTCACGGCGGACACTTTTTTTGCACGTGCTTTACGCGATCATCAGCAGGTGAATTCCTTATATTTTAGTCTCAAGTTTTCGAACTTTAATACTTTCTACTCATGATCGAGAGTTGTGGAACTATTGAGTTATCTGATTCTGCAAGAATTTATTTGACTACAATATTTGCTTGAACCACCTGGCATTTCTGAGGATGCAGTTAAGAAAACGATGTTAATGAAAAACATAAAACTCAATTCCAGGCTTAAATTGACTGTAGGTGCTCTGGGTTTCAAACGATGGAGTACCAGATTTTGGTGGAGTTCCTGAGGAGGAACCTAGTTTTGCGGATGAGGTAGATCCACGAATTGGTCCCTTCTGCTTTTAGAACGGAAGTGTAGAAATGATCATCTCCAAAAAACCTTCATAATTTATCTCTTCATTATATCTCGAGTACCTTTTGTTGCTTTGAGAAGCAATTAGAGTTGTACAGCGTAGAGGAGATTTATCAGGATCTAATGATGTCTCTAGGGAAAGATATGAATTGTTTTGTATGTTACAACCTAGAAATTAGAAAGATTCAATTCTGATTCCCGATTTATCTCCTTCGCTAACTTCGCTAACTATCGTGTTTAATACATACTTTGACCTCTAGGTTCAGCAGCCAGCTTTGATTTATCCAGGCGCATATCGAAGTATTAGTATAGAACTCAAGGTTTGGCTCCCTCCACACCCGTGTAGTTCAGTTTGCTGGACAGTTTCTAACAGTCTGCAGTATTTATTTTTCAAGAAGATTTTATTTATAGTCTGCATGAAGCGGCTAATGGGGTTTTGATGTCTTGTATGAAATGTTGAATTTACTGAGACTGAAGTTGATTATGTTACCAGGTGCATCACCTGGCAGTGAATGCTTTGCTTAAGAGCAGCCAGATTAATGAGCTAGAAGGCGGTGCTCTCTTAGGTTTCAACGCAGAATCTCAGGATGCTGTTGCTCTTGGATCTGGACAAGCAAATTGGGATGAAAGCGTCTCGTGTGCCCCAGCCTTCCGGGTTCTAAAACAACTTGTTCAAGGCTGGCTTAGTGACGCTGTTTCATCAGGCAATACATTTGCGGATGCTCTCTTGCAACACCTCTACCGTTGGCTATGCAGGTGTGTGCTATTCTCAGTTCCTTTGACATTAAAATTTGGCTTCATCTGCTTGCTTGAGTTGGTACGTGGAAGTATTTAGGTCGTCTGATATTTTTCTACATGAGTTAGTTTAGGTCAACCTAAGTAATGATACTTCAATATCTTTGTCAATTTATCTGATGCTTACGTTTTCTGGCTCTGTTGGTGGAATGTTAGTCCGACATCAAAGCTGCACGACCCAGCTCTTCACCGTATTCTTCACAAGGTATGTGGTCTTACCACTATGTTTTAAGTCCCACGTGCATAAATTGGTACGCCATTCTAGAATTGTCGCTGATGATTTCAACGTTTGGCGAACTATATCAACCATCATAGGAATATTTGACATCTATGTGGTGTCCAAGGTTGTAAGAAATTTATTTTGTTTGGAAGATTTCACCAAGCTTGATCTCAAGTAGTCAAACTCTTAGCTATTCCTGCCTCTTGCCATCACCAGCGGAGCTTCTTACAAACGTCTACTATTTTTGGATGTTATTGGTTATTATCAGATTATGCATAAGGTGTTTGCTCTGCTGCTTTCGGAGTTGAGAAAGTTAAGGGCCTCCATTGTCTTTGCTGACTTCTCTCGCATCATTATAGCTACTGGAAAGTATAACATGGCAGCTGCTCAAGGCTACTGCGAGTACCTCCTAAAGACTCTAAAATCGAGGTATATCTCTTATCCAACATATCATGCCAGTTTCTGTCGATCCCGTCCAGGGCTACGTACTTCCAATTGGCCAAGTGCGTTATCAATCATAGGACTCCTGTTCTTGAACATCATCATAACGTTGCGTACAGGGAATTCCTTAGGATATCTTGAATCCCATCCAGGTGGTTTTCTGCTCAAGAACTCGTAGTTTTGCACATTATTCTTTGGTGATGATTATATCAAACAAAAGGTTATTGTTTTAGTGTTCAAACTCAAAGAATACATTGCAAAACTCTTCGTAGTCAATTATATCAATCAAAGGGTTATTGTTCTAGTGTTCGAACTTCTTGGGCATGATGTTCTACGTCTGCTTCTCACCGGCTATGTCTTGCAGGGAGTTATTTGAATGGATAGAGTTGGAGCCAAAGCGCTACTGGCATTCTCTGCTCTTCATGGATCAGGTTAGAACCCCAGGGCCAATGTGGACTTCATATACTTGAATCAAATCTTGATCTTGATTTTCTTCAAGCTTGGATTCTGTTGGTCAAGATAGGCATCGTCTACGAATAAGGTTGAGTGATGGACGTTGCCAGTTCGATCCAATAAGCAATGCGTTATGAAACGCAACTGAATGTTTGAATTACTGAAGTTAGTGATCTCTTTATCTCTAGTTTTACAAGCACATGTCCAAGAACTATGCGCATGACTCGTTTTAGAGACAGTTTTTCCAAGTTTAATTTTTGTTTGCTTTAAATAATAGTAAGTTTTTGCTTCTTCAATGATTGCCTGTTGCAGTACAACTATGGTGGTATTCAAGCCAAAGATGTTCGACCGGAGCTTGAGCCCAGCGACCTATCTCAAGATCCGACGCAGAATGGCGCTAATGAGATTGTTTCAAGCTGGAACATTGCAGAGTTTCTGCCGAAGGTGACACAGGTGCTGTCCAAATTCACCTCAGGCTTGCAGTGATTGTTCCCACCTAGAGCACAGCTTTTTCGTGCAGTGTGAAGCAACATAACCTGAAAAGTAAGCACGTAACATAATACTAAAAGCACGATACTGGAGGTTGTGCAGGACTACTTTGTGGTTATAGTGTCAGAATACATCTATATTCCATGGAAGCACTCCCAAGATAGAGTAGCTTTGATTGCTGCCAACAAAGGTGGAGACTTGATATCTGGTACACTTTCTAGCACACCTTCCGTCACAATTTCTGCTGGCGCTGACATGGAAGCACAAGAAGTTGCATACCTCAGAGAACAGGTGTGGTGGAAGCCCTTCGTGTTTTATAACTTTTTAAGGCCTACCCTGATCTCTTTGCCTCTAAAGTATTAGTATTTCCAGTGTTTGCTAATTAAATGTTCGTGCTGCTTGTATTCCTCAACCTTTTTTCGAACACCTATTCTATACGAATGGGCTCTCATAATCGTACTAAGCTGTTATCTTATGATCACATTCGCAGATTATGTCATATTTCACAGACAAACTTTTGAGGGTGGTCCGAGATTTGCAAAGGCACATGAATGCTAGAAAGAGAGATGAGGAAGATCCTGAAACTCAACTGTCACGAGAGTTCCCGAAACTGGCTGGCTCTCATCTGTCCATGTCTGATCCAGCCTTGGAGTTCATCAAGCAAGTGTGTGCAGTTCTGGCTCTTGATAATCGTGTTCAGCACAACATAATGGTAAGGTCCTTGCCATTTTAATGTCCTGGTTTGTAAGGAATATTGAACGTCGTGCTGCTATTTGACCACATTAAGGTTACTTCAATTGAATATTCGACGATTTGAGTTTCTGAAACTTCAACTTCCAAATGCACTGCATCTTCCTTTAAGAAGTAATTTCATGATGTGACTCCCTAGATTCCCAGCCTATGAAGAGCTTTATTCAGAATTAAGTACCGAAATGTGTTGCTACTGCAGGTTATGAGAAAAAACCTGCTGAAGTTGGTGCGAGTCAGGGAGTTCTCTGCAGAGTCCACTTTTGAAGACCCATGCCGCTCCTTCACCCTACCAAATGTCATATGCAGGTAATCAATGACTCTGAAACCAGCAGCAGCAATTCTTCTATCGCAAGAAGTGACTTTACCTTTTGTGATGGATGTGATGAATGCATATTTTCTGACCTTGCCTAAGGTTAGAATGTAAATTAGTAGAGTGAAACTCTGAATACAACACTTCGAGAGATTTTTTAGATTCGTGATCTTGACATGCGGTTTTGGTACAGTTATTGTAATGACTGCAGAGACCTAGATCTTTGCCGCGATGCTGCTCTACTGGAGCATGACTGGCGCTGTGTTGTGCCCTCTTGTGGCCAACCTTATGATCGTGCATGGATCGAGAACGCTCTCCTTCAAATTGTTCGTCAACGAGAGCGTCTGTACCATCTTCAAGATCTTACCTGCGTAAAATGCCGTCAGGTAATTGATTTTGATGCGATTTCTTCTCCTACAATGGTTCTGTAAATTTGAGAATTGGGTTCAAGGATAATCGTAAGCATAGTCTTCAATCTCAACATACGAAACCCTTCTTGTGGAATTCGCAGGTGAAGGCAACGCACCTAGCGGATCAGTGTACTTGTGCGGGAGCATTTAAAAACACAGTCAGTCCAGCTGAGTTTGAGAAGGGGCTGCAAGTGTTCCTGAATATTGCCAACTATCACGGCTTCGAGTTGTTGGAGGAAGTTGTTACCTGGCTTGTAACGCCTTTGTCGGGTACATCTTCCTGAACAATCGTTCTCTTACATCAAAGCACTTCAATATGAGGTGCTGATTAGTTTTTTGTAGGGGTATCAGATACTGTACTATACTGAGTGGGAATGCGTTCTGGACAAATTCTAGACAATTTCTGCGATTTAGCTGACCTGGACCATAAAGTAGATCTACTTTAGGCAATTTCACCTATTTTTTATTAGCAGCTGCCTGATGCGTATGGCTCATTTTGGACAGTGGAGGAATTCTCCTTGTAATATACGGTGCCTGCACCATGGCCATGTCCATTTACGGACTGAAATCAAACCTGGAGGCATCGTCTC
Organism: Straminergon stramineum; assembly: GCA_963920665.1. Classification (NCBI taxonomy): domain Eukaryota; kingdom Viridiplantae; phylum Streptophyta; class Bryopsida; order Hypnales; family Calliergonaceae; genus Straminergon; species Straminergon stramineum. The sequence goes on from OY987266.1 coordinate 10,214,750, forward strand.
AGCACAATTTCAACACTTCTGCATGTCATCCTAGCTGCCAAGGGAGCGGCTTGGATCTTCCCAAACCTACCAGCCAATAAACCACAAACAACCCACCGAGCAGGAGCCGTCGATGAACGCGAAGTGAACGGCAAGATTTGGACCACGATTGTTAAGTAAACCCCGGTAAACTTTCTAAATTCTAAAATACTAAAGTGAACACATGGGCGCAACTTTTAACTTACATGAACTTCTTTACTGCCACATGCTACCCTCGTTCACCTCTCCCTTCTCCAATCCCGCTCTGGCTCTCCCTACTGCTTGCATCTGGCTGCCTAGCTCCTCTCTAGGCCCATCTACGGTACTAAGAACTGCAGACCCATCCTGCAGCTATATAATCAACGCCATTCCCCTCGTTCTTCAAAACATTGAACTCGATTTTATTGATTTATACTGTGTCTGAAGCGTAGAGACTTTCTTAATTTGTGTTCAATCCAAGTGCAGTTCGATCACCTTGACACTCAGATCCTTGCATTTGGTGTGTATTCGGTTAGAAGATTTTCAATGGCTGCAATGATGTCGCAGACGATTTCGGCTTCTAGCTTAGCTGGTGGGCTTTCTGCCCTTGCACCTGCAAACAGCCGACTCAATGCGAAAGCGCGCATGCTGACAGCGCCAAGACTGGCCACGTCGCGAGCAGGACGAGTGCGATGCGAGGCCGGAAAGGGACTGCGCGAAACCATCGACGAGAGCACCAAGAAAGAGATCACGGAGGGAGACATCCGGAAAAACATGCAGAACAACGAGTCCGAGCAGCGATCCTATTTCGGCGCCAAGCCCACGCCGGGATTCGACCAGGCCGTCGGTTTCACCCCCCGCCCGGAGATCGAGCGCCGCCCCGAGACGGGCGACAAGTCATTCTGGAGCGTGTTCGCGTTCGACGGCGCGGCCCCCGAGACCATCAACGGACGTCTGGCCATGCTGGGCATGGTTTGGGCGTTTCTGGCCGAGAAGGCGACGGGTCTGACGGTGGTGGAGCAATTATTCAGTCCGTCCACGAGTGGGCTGGTGTTTTTCGTGGGCGCCGTGCAGTTGTTCACTTACGCGTCGCTGGTGCCCATCGTGAACGGCGAGTCGACGGACGCGCGCAGCTTCGGCCCTTTCACTGCGCAGGCGGAGCGCTGGAACGGTCGATTGGCTATGCTGGGTTTCTTCTCGCTGGTGGTCACGGAGCTCATTCGACAGGCTCCCGTCTTCCACTGAGTATTGTAGGGTTTCCTGATTGCTGACGAGCCCATTTAATTGTACATTGAGGTTTGTTTGTAGTCGCCCAGCTAGCGCTAGCCAGCAGCGAGTTTGAGGTCCTTCAATTCTTATGTACTTACTGTTCACTACAGTTTTGACATAATTGTACATTCTGCTAATTCAATCGTGCTTGTTATAGTGATTGTGATTGGGCTTGAGAATGACTCTGTGGTCGAATGTGGTGAGGGAATAGACATCGCTTAGTGGTATTTTTTTTGAGGGATTATGATTATTCTTGGTGATTGTGCACTGTATTTTGGAAATGAAGTTACATAATGTGCAAGAGTTAAGATCAGTGCTGTTCCATTTTGTACTAATGACTGCTTGCAATCACGTCTATTCATATTCTTTCTCAAGAATGAAATTATTCTCTTCGGCAAGCTTCCTGTTCTCCATGATTTTTTGATTTTTTTCAATTACGGTATGAAAATTCTTCAAGATGATTGTATTTGGGGATAAATTTGTAAGATTCAGTTAGTGTGCCTAAGCTCAAAATGAAGGAAATAGTCAATATTGTTAAAAGTTGAAAGATTTTGGTAAAAACATTCCAAACCAGCAGTGCCCGAAAATACAATATACAGAAAAAGAATGTCTGCTGTGACCACCTCGCATTTGAAGAAACATACTCCGTAGTACTCCGGAGTATTTTTCTAGATACCTGGGATGTTTGGGGAGTAAATCGGGGACCTTGTACAACAATATTATTGAAACAGAAGTTAATTACCCACCGTTTTGTTTAACCCATAAACGACGAGGCAGACTTTTTTTGTCCAATGAACAACGAGGAATTCTCCTGTGTAGGACAGAAGTGCAACTTCATCCTCAGAATTAGAGGTGGAAAGGGAAGATTTTGAATAGTCTCAATGAGTATTTTTGCTTTTTTAAAAGTGAATATTGTCACACGGTCCCAGGAGGCATAATTTCCATGGTCACCAATCCGGCATTTAAGGGTTAAAATTTACCTTCAAATTTTTATGTTCATGAAAATTTCAATAATTAGTAAGTTTATCCAAAAAATATTTGAAATAAAAAAATTCCTTTAAAAATTGATTTTGCACTAATTATTATTGATTTTCAAAAGAACCTCACCCCTTCAACTTTGAAATGTTATATCAAGTTACAATGAATTTGAAGAATTTATCTAATTTATTTTTTGAAGGGTGATTCTTTGAACTATAAAAGTTAATTTTTGAGTTTAGAAAAAACTTGTATTCTTCAAATTACTCCCTTTGTCTCAAAATAAATCTTAGGTTGTGGAAGATTGGTTGTCTCAAATTTAAGTTCAATGTTTTAATAGTCAACAAAAATGAAACATTGGGCATGCTTGATGATGTCCTTTGAGCACTCCAACAATTCCCTCAACATTGCATCTTATCGTTGTCTTACCCTTTTGCAGCAATTCATTTGGTGGTGATTGCTTAGACCATGCATTGTTGCTAGGAGAGGAAAATGTTGTTCAATTTTTCTTTGTCCATATCCCTAAAACTAAGCTTTCTTTATGGAATAAATTATAAAGTTAATGTCCTTCTAAAGAGGTTGAAGAAGATGGTTCGTGTCCTTCTAATGGTTTGATTACTTGCAAATCTCAATCAAACATACTTACGTACATCAATGCACTAGAGTTATTCAAAGAATAGAAAAAAAAGTTGACAATTTTGGTACCAATTTTCAATATGACCCCTCTTGGCCACAAACTTCAAAACTTTGATATCCATTGGAGATGACTTGCTAGAAGCTACAATAACTATGCATTCCCATCCAAGTAGGAGCATCTTATATGTTAGTCTAGCCTTTTCTGAGAAACCACAAATTTATTTTCAGATAGAAAGAGTATAAAATATTTATAGAGAATTTTAAAAATATACATAGTTATTGTTTATGCAAATGTTAAAGAAGTAAAAGAAAAATTTGCAAAATCATTTACAAGGATGAAAAAAATCATGTTTCTAAGTGTATGGGACACAATGGCATTCATTCATTGCTCAACTTTGAACTTTTAGTCCTTAACCTCTCATCACCCAAATAGACCAAAAGTGTCCTTATATAGTTCCAAGTCCAAGTGAAAGTATTGTAATTTTTGCATCACATTTCCGAAATCAATAAAACTTGTTGAGAAATTTTCATTCTCTTCTAGTTTGTGTGGTAAGATTTTTAGATCAATATAAGATATACTGATGTTTTGGAAGCCAATCAAAGTTCACAGGTTCAATTTAAGTTCACCAAACTGCATTTGATGACTGCAACTTTGGGGGCTTGTATCTCCTTTACCCAATGTCCATTTTCAATAAAAGTTTGTTGGATTATGTTCCCCTTGAAGTCTAGTTATTGTAGTAACATTTTCATGTCAATTCAAGTTGTTTAGAATGTCTGGGAGCAATTTGAATTAAAAATCCTAACGTTTTTGGATTACAATGAACTTCAGCGACTTGTTTCTTCTTCATAGATTGTATGTTTCTAATGTATTTTATTGGAAAAGCTGTGCATACTAGTCTAGTTTGTGTATTTAAAATTTCATATCAATCCAAGAAGTTATGAGTGACTAAGAAGCATTTTAATAGGAGGTTCACCCATAGATCTGTTTTTGCAACTTTTCTTGCTATTTTTTGACATTTCAAAGCCATTACACAAACACAATGATTCAATTGAATCGTGCTATTTTCTTTCACCAATGTGTTTGTATGATGGTTTTGAATTACTTCATATTTTTTTTAAATTCATTTGAGTAGGTTTAGGAATTAAATTTTACCTCCAAAATCCAAATGTGTTTTTAGGAAAATTCTAGCATCCTTTTTCAACTCTATAAAACATTATAATCTTGCAATCTATGAGGCCCAATGACTCCAAATTTGATCCACATCATTTACAACATGTACACTATAAGATTATATGGTTGAGATCTCTATAATTTAGTGACATTTAGACCTATAACATTTCAAAAGCATTGATATTTTTAAACCTAAAGGGCCTTAGGCTTTGAGGGGTTAATCCCTAAAAACAAAAGGTCTTCAGTGAACAAACTTAAATTTCTTATGAAACTATTTTTTGGAAGGAATGCAAAAGAACCATAGATCCAATGCACTAAAGACCAAAATTATGGACCAATGAAATCATTTTTGTATAAATCATTTGTTAGATATCATCAAGAATTGATTGCATTGAAAATGCATTATTCAACTTGCTTTTTAGTTGAATGATCACATTTTCTTTCACCTTTTGTTACAACTAATAATGTCTTAGATTTTAAATATAGATTTTTATGTCAAAGTCTTCTCTATAGGTAGGAATCAAGGACTCTATAGTGCCTTGTCCATCACTCCATTAGAAAGTTGTCTATTGAATAAGGATAAAAAGTTCTACTGCTCTTTAGTTACAATATAACTTCAATGTTTAAAGCCAATTTTTATAGAGGTGGCAACTTAGTACAGAGTATTAGATATGGAGAGCATGGTTATATCTAATAGAATCATTGCAAGAAACATTGTTTACTTTCATAGCATTTTTAATAAACAAGTGTGTTCAAGAAACACACTACAAGGGGTTCCATCAAGAAGAGAGTCTAATTTCATGCAAGGTTAAGAACTTATCGCCACCAAGTATCAAACCCACAACTATGCCATTCACTTTTGTAGCATTTTGATAAAATCTAGATTTAGAACTAGAAAACTAGGAATATTTTGAGTACTAAGAAGCAGAACAATCACAACCCTTAATTGGAAAAATTGACAACTAAAAGTATTGTTGCAAGTACTATGTACTACTTATGAGTATTGAAATAGAACTATTTGAAAAAAAAGATAGATTGTCACAAAAAAAAAACAAGGAGTTATAAACTAATAATAAATAAAACATCAGTAATAAAAAAAACTAAAAATTATCCATTTGTGTGGACTTGATGCCTTAATGGTAATCAAATGTCACCAAAAAAATGAAGTTGAAAACATCTTCAATGTTCAAAAATGCTCGTGCAGGGGAGCCTTATTTGCATAAACATGGTAGACATAAAATAATGTATTTTTCATTTCTCTTTGGTAGGCATACATCCACTAGTGTGGGAATAGACTACCAAAATTTCAACTCTAGGTCATTCAATTTGGGTACTCCAAACATAGTGAAAACACCTAAATCTCAAAGTGAGACAAATTAACAAATTGACTTTTAAATATAAAATGATTTTTTTTTTAATTTCTAAAAAATAAAGAATCTGATTACCATAAAGTTAGACATCTCGAATAGAAAGTTCTTGCTCATTGGACTTGTCCTTCAAAACTTATAGTGGATGATAACAACATCACTCCTATTGTGATGAAAAATAGAACCGGTGTTTCTTGCAATGACCCGATATTGGTATATTTTATGCTTCTTGAGAAGTTATTATATATTTAAATATGACTTGTCTTGATGATAATTTTTAATTGAGTACAACCACAACAAGTATTCAATCACATGCATGCTTGGGTCTTTTGAATTTTGTTTGACAAAAAACATGAACGAATTTTGTATCAAATAAAAAAATTATTTTTGTTTTTCAAAAACACTATAGGTGTATATCACAATGGTATAAACCATTTTTTTCAGTCATTCTAAACTTAGAAACTTAGTAAACCAAGGGTATGGACCCAAATTTCAAATGGCATTATAGATATTCATTTTTACAAATTTTTCAAATTTTTCAAATAAGAATAGAAACTGAACATAGTGAGCTTCATTTGTTAGTTGGTCTCAAATTCCAAAAGATTTTTTTGATGGTTAAAATTCAGATCAAGAACTAAAGCCAGAAGTTGGAATGGCCCTTGGATTTAGCATTTTCTTCTCTAGAATCTTGTGTAAATCTTCATTGAGGGGCTTTCCACCACCAAGTGTTACGTACACATTCAAGGAAGTCTCCAAAGAGAACTTGTGGATGAAAGTCATCCGATTTCCAGTGAGAACAACTGAAGCTGCGTTTGAAGCCACTGTCAGGGTTAATTGCTGAAAGAGTTACGCACGGACATGCCACAGGCATTGGACGGCAAGGAATGTGAGCACGTCGACGAGCGTACGCCGTCCTTGCTTGGGCCTCGGTGGCGAGCTCTGCATGAGACCACGAGACAGATGTGAGAAAGTGAAAATTTGAATCAGAGGTTCCACTTTCACATTCAGTTCTCCGCCACATGCCATCCCCTCTCACCTCGTAATTGCTCTTAGTCCCTGGTGGCTGACCATCAACTGTACTGTCGCTGCTCATGGCTTGCACCTGGCTGTTTCCATGCCAGGGCATGAGCCATGTTGACGGTGAACCAGGCGTACACCTGGTGTAGCTGGGAACATATTTCACTCGCCTGTGGGACTATAAATTCAACCCCTTTCAATTGTTTGTTCACTCAGGCAAGTATTCGTCAATTGCTACTAGAGCTTCTCACTACACGATACCTATCAGAGATATCGCATTACGATACATCTGCTTTCTTGTCTCTTTAGAATTAATTGTCTAGGACTTGCTTGCCTGCTTGCTGTAACGTTGTCGCAGCCCGAGTGAGTTCTCTCTATTCCAGCAGATTGAACGTACGTTCGCTATGGCAGCCGCAATGATGACGCAGACGATTTCGGCTTCTAGCTTGGCTGGTGGGCTTACTGCCCTTGCACCTGCTAACAGCCGACTCAATGCGAAAGCGCGGATGGTGGCAGCGCCCAGACTGGCCACGTCGCTAGCAGGACGAGTGCGATGCGAGGCCGGAAAGGGACTGCGCGAAACCATCGACGAGAGCACCAAGAAAGAGATCACGGAGGGAGATATCCGGAAAAACATGCAGAACAACGAGTCCGAGCAGCGATCCTACTTCGGCGCCAAGCCCACGCCGGGATTCGACCAGGCCGTCGGGTTCACCCCCCGCCCGGAGATCGAGCGCCGCCCCGAGACGGGCGACAAGTCGTTCTGGAGCGTGTTCGCGTTCGACGGCGCGGCCCCCGAGACCATCAACGGACGTCTGGCCATGCTGGGCATGGTTTGGGCGTTTCTGGCCGAGAAGGCGACGGGTCTGACGGTGGTGGAGCAATTATTCAGTCCGTCCACAAGTGGGCTGGTGTTTTTCGTGGGCGCCGTGCAGTTGTTCACTTACGCGTCGCTGGTGCCCATCGTGAACGGCGAGTCGACGGACGCTCGCAGCTTCGGCCCTTTCACTGCGCAGGCGGAGCGCTGGAACGGTCGATTGGCTATGCTGGGTTTCTTCTCGCTGGTGATCACGGAGCTCATTCGACAGGCTCCTGTCTTCCACTGAGTATTGTAGGGTTTCCTAATTGCTGACGAGCCCATTTAATTGTACATTGAGGTTTGTTTGTAGTCGCCCAGCTAGCGCTAGCCAGCAGCGAGTTTGAGGTCCTTCAATTCTTATGTACTTACTGTACACTACAGTTTTGACATAATTGTACATTCTGCTAATTCAATCGTGCATGTTATAATGAGTTTGATTTGGTTTGTGAATGATTTTACATGGTTGAATGTGGTGTGGGAGTATATCTCACAATGTCATTTTTCCTTGTTGATTGTGCGCTCTATTTGGGAAATGAAGCTGTTTGACATTGTGCACGAGTTAAGAGCACTGATGTTTCATATAGTATTTATTGAAAAAACTACCTGTAAAACTAAAGCTATCCGCATACTTCCACAAAAACAAGTATCCTCTTTCGAAAGTTTTCTCTCTAGCATGAAATGAAAAAAGATCTTTTAATTATTATATGACAATTCTTCACAGACAATTATATATATTTTGGGACATACTTTTTGTTACTCAGATAATTTGTGCAAACTCAAATGAAAAAAAATAGAAAAGTAAATGATTAAAAGTAAAAGTCCATGATAGTACTCTAATCAGTAGACCAGTAGTCGCGATGCCTGTAGCACAATAAACGTACAAAAGAAGAATGGAAGCTGAAAGTAGCAAATTATGCTTTGAGTGAAGGAGGATGGTCCGAGTATCTCATCCTTTGAAGAATTATGCTTTCAAAAGAATTTCACCCCAATAAATTTAAAATGTTATTTGAAGTTATAGTAAATTTTTGCAAGTCATTTTTGCAGGGTTACTCTTTGAACTTCACAAAACACTGATCACTTAAAGTTTGTTAGTTTGTCATTTAGAATAGGGCCCTCAAAATGGTTAAGGAATAAGTGAATAATGATGTTGTGTTCATGTATAGATCAATAGGCTTAAATTTGTTAAAAAGTCAATTTAAATGGTATAGTGGCTATATTTTCAATACCCTTAATGACCCAAGCAACCATTTTCTAGTCACTGCCTTTATTTTTTGAGCTTCACCACCTTCCTGTTCTTAAATTTTAAGCCTTAAAAAGGAAATTATTTTTAAGAAACAAATTGCATTGTAAATTCAATGGTGGTAGCCATGAGAGATTTTCATTGGATGTGGGAAAAACTCCCCCTAGAATTGGCCATTAGGGAATGTATGGAACCTCTACCTAAATTGTCTTTTTAAACAATGGACTCTGGCAATGTTTTTGATAAATTTTTAATAAATGATTTTAGGTTTAAAAAAAGGGGCCAGCCCCTTAAAATCACCTAAAAGTTTGTCCTACAACCCCCCCCCCTTTAACCTAAATACATACTTTTAAAAAGAAAGGTAACCTCCTCGGGTTAAAATCTATCTAAAATTGACAATTAGAACACCAAATGAGGTCTAATTGAGCCCTAAGAAATAAATCTAGTACATAAAACCATCACATGAATTCCACAACTCTACATGCATTGATTCAAATGAATTCACTATCCATTCAAAAGACAGACCACTTCTCGCTCAATTAATTAGCCCCCCCTCCCCCCAAAAATTAGTAGCCATTGTCCATTGATTGTTTTTGAAAAAAAATAAAAACACCCCCCTTCCATGCCGTTGATCCTGATACAAATATTATAGTATCGTATGTATACCGTATGTATATAGATATGGATATGGATATGGTTACGGTAAATAGATACGAAAAACGGGACTGAATACTGATTACACATTGATTACATATGGAATATATAATGTATATTGTATACATACTAATTACAGAATACGTATTGAATATGTTGATATAACACATATTTTTTGCCAAATAAATTGCTCATCAAAAATATAAGTGAGCATGGGAGTAGCTTTCTTGAAAAAAATTGGTAAGAGGGGTAATAAAATTTAAAAAAAACAATCCCATTGTCTTGTGGGTGGATACCTGTCCTCACTATCCACTCAAAAGACAGCCTCACATAGATGACTACTCCCATAGATTCACAATTCACCCTAAGTTCCAAGGTTTAAAACCACAACACACTCATTTCTTTTAGGCAAGTCACACTTTTCTTTTTTTTCATTTCATCATTCAAGCTCCCAACCCTAATTCTACCCTAATTTGAGTAGCACTTCCGCACTTGCCCCAAACCCTAAAAAATTAGACTCAACCATCATATACTCTCAATTACATCAACCACATATATTGCATTTTCAACATTTTTGTTAACAATGTGCAATGAATATTGCAATCATTCAATTATAATTGTGAAAAATTATACAAAACCTCAAATTGTGTTTCCTCCAAGGGGCAACAAACTCTCCTCTACAAAAACAATTGCCACTACCTTGTTCTTGCTCCAAATGGGGCTAGCTTAGACTTTTTGGAAAGACCACTTCAAGGCACACCACCCTTCTAAATTTACATTAATTCCACCATGTCATTCTCCCGTTGTTGCCCGCCAAAGTTGATAGTCTTGAATTGTTGTAGCATCTAACCTCCTTGCACAAAATTGGTCTCTCCAACCTTGTCCTTGCTCTAAATTAGACAAGTCGTAGATTTTGGGAAAGATAACTTTGAGACACTCTATCTTTCTAAAATTCAAATCCATTGGATTGTCAAAACTCCTGCAATGAGTTGTCGAAGTTAGTAGTCCAATCTCACTCAAAATCTTCAACTCATTTTCAAGTCAATTTCCCATCTGACCTAAAACCTCTACTTTTCACCCTTGATTTTCTGTAAAAAAGGTGAAAACCTACCCAAAAAAATTTCCTATGTAGTTTCCTCTTCTAATCCCTAACTCTTTGTACTTGAAATACTCATAAAATACACACTATTCCCCAAACATATATGCAACCAAAGTAGAAGAGAAATTGGAAGAGAGAGAGCTCCAAAACCTAATATTTTCCTACATCAACTCCCCTAACAACTAATGTTCATTACTACTTTCATCCTCCCCTAATTTACTATTAATTCTATAAATTAGTGTAAAATGCATCAAATTAGAATAAATTGTGCTAAACTATTGTAACTGCGTCAATTTTGTGTAGATTGCACTAATTTGTTGTAATATCCCCTTAAATACTATTTTTTGTCCAATTTAGTGTTTCTACTACTATTTTAGTGTTCTATTAGTTTTAAGTTTACTAACTTCTTTTGTGTTTTTCATATTTATTATTTTTTGTGGGTTTTATTTTACTTTTAATTTAATTTCCTACTTCTAGTCTTTGGTTTTGGTTTTGGTTTTGCATTTTTGGTTTTCATTGGTCATTATTTTATTGTTGGCCTAATTTGTTTATCGTACCAAATCTTGTTTAATTACTTTTTAGTTTTAAATCACTATTTTTTTCCTAGAATTTCTTCTTTACTGCATTTTCTAATATCTCACCCTAACCTCCCAAAGTTCCCATCCTTATTTAGTAGAAAAATCTCTAATTGATGGTTGTGGCCTAATCTAGAGTACAAATATTTGCAAATTTGCAAATTCACTCCTAATGTTTATTTTTGTTTTGTTTTTAAATGGTGAACCAATATGGTGGTTTACAATAGTTTCATCAAACTCTATCATATGGAATTTCTTTTAAGTTGAGTGGTGTAGTGAAGTTCATAGATCATTTGAGGGGGTTGCTTCAAGTGGCCATGGAGTGAAAAGTCAACCAACCAATGCAATTGTTGCCCACCTCCAAGGTCATATGCACCTCAAAAAGTACAAATCCAAGGATCTCAAGGAAAAGACAAATATCCCATGATTCTTATTTTTCTTACAAACTCTACTCTCATTTTAGTAACCACTGTGCATTGTAAGCTCCACCATGATACATTGAAAAATGCTTAGAATGTTGAAAATTTTAAAACAATATTCTCTCTTGTCTTTTACTAACCACAAAAAGTTCACCATTTCAAAATATTCTCACTAAAATATGCTCCTTCAATGTGCACTTCTTTGTTTTCCATTGACCCAAATAAAAATTCAAACTTAAGTATCTACTAAACTGTATGGTCAAATAATCTGAATTTTTTTGAGGTGCTCATTCTTAATGTGAAATTCAAGATCCTATGATTATGTTATATCCAATCTCAAGAAAAAATGAGCAAACAAATTGCTCAATGTTTTGGCATTTTTAGCCCATTTTGAACCTTGTACACTCCCCTTGGATCATTAGGGATTATGTAATTTCAATAAATAAAATTTTAAAAAATTACACTCCAAGAAGGATTAAGTTATAGTAGTCTTATGAGCTAGTCAAGCCTTTAACCCCAAAATGACCTTGGGATTTCTATTCCTTCATAGCCATGACAGAGAGACGAAGAAAGTTGCAATTTGCGAAATGTGCGAAATGGATGGGTTGGAAATAGTAACTGTATCAATTTGAACCATGTTATGAGGGTGAGGTATGAGAATTTTTATAGGAGCAGATTTGATAGAAAAGTATGGCAGATTGATTGTAGAAATAGTATGTACAGTTGCTAAAACCTGCTTTTTGTAGCATTTTTATGCACTTCGCGATTGTCACAGCATGATTGCCACCTTGAATTGCACTGAAACTTTGAAATTACAGAGTTGACAAGATGACTTGCACTTGTGTCAAAAAAAATTGGCAAAAGAGGCAATATAATTTTCCTACAATGATTGCAAAGTTGATTGTGTTAAGTAGTGCCGATGCCTAGGAATTTACTACGATCATTTTGCAAAAAAAATGGATAGTGACAAAGGGTGATCCAAGCGGTGGGTACAATAATAATGAACATGTGTAACTCCAAAAAAATTAGGCAAATTTGACAGTGCATTTTGTTGAAAATGATCTTGTAAGGCAGCTAAGGGGGGACCAAGTGAATATAAGGGTGGGATTGGCGGATTGACACCGAAATCTGAGTTGGCAGGTAGTGGAATCCGAGTTGGTGGAGTACTTTTCTTCTTGGTCAGGGAACCTTGTGTACTAGTTCAACTTGTATAATTCGGAAGACAAATCCACTTAAAAAATTTTAGACACCTCTGGATTCACAATCTCAAGCCCTGCAATAGTGTAGATAACAAATTTTCCAAATACAATGATGATTTTGCATTATTGGGCTTGGAAAAATGCTCAAGGACAGATTACATGCTCAAGGTCATTCTGGGGTTAAGGAGAAAGTATAGCTTGTGTGAGGGAGGAAAGTAAAACTACTTAATCTTTGAAAAAATGTACTCACCTCCATACCTAACTACAAGAGAAAGGAGTGTTTTAGGTGAGTTTTTAAATATAGTCCTAGACATAACATTATAAGTAATGACCTTTAAGGAGATTTTAAGTAAAAATTTACTTAAAATATATGTCCCACAATATATTCTAGAAAACACATACTTTGACGTTTTAATTTGTAGAAAATAGGAAAAACAATTTTCAACAAAACTAAAAATTGGCCATTTAGGAGGACTTCTGGATGATGAAATTTTAGCAAAAAAAAGATTTCAAAACTATCTCTAATGTTTAGAATTGTGCACGCAAGGGAGGCCTATTTGCATGAATGTGGAGGATATAAAATAATGAATTTTTAGATTCCTTTTGGTAGAAACATGTATGCCTACTAGAGAAATATACCATAGAAATTTCAGCTGAAAATCACTAATTTAAACCACTCAATATTATGAAAAACCCTAAATGTCAAAGATTGACAAATGAACAAAATGGACTTTTAAATATAAAAGAATTTTTTTTAATTTCTGAAAAATAAGGGATAAAATAGCAAGCAAGAGATCTAGAAAGAGATTTTTTGGTTTTAGAATTGGATTCATAATTCAAAAGATATAATTTACCAAAATCAAAACACAACCAAATTGGTAGGTGTTTCTTGCAATCACCCTAAGATGAAGGTACCTAGGGAAAGAATTACATAGAAAAATTCTCTAAGTAAGAGAACTAAAAAAGTACTAAGTCTTAGGAAGAAAACACATACCTTGATGTTTTAATTAGTAAAAAATAGTAAAAATAAGTAAATACACAAAACAAAAATTGGCCATTTCCAACAACCCTGTAGAGATGGTCATTCACCAAAAAAACCATCAAAAAAATATTTTATATGTCTCAAAATGCATGTAGAAAGAAGCTCACTTTGTAGACTTCCACACCACAAAAAATTAACTATTTTTAAAATTCCTTCCTAAATATCTACAAATCTACTAGAAGACCATCTCATCCAAATTTTAGCTCAAAATTTGTTTTTTTGGGGGGTGATTGCAAGAAACACTTGTCCTATTTTTTGTCCCCTTGCCCTTGGACATGTAGTTTTTGGTCATAAATTTTTCATTGTAAGTTCATTCATCTTGAAATTTAGAATGAAGGTACACATAAAAGTTTCACACATTCTGTCTTTTTGGATTTTAAAAAAAATTACTTTATTATTTTTAAAGTGCCCCCCGCTTGGGGGTCTACCTTGGCTATTTTGGAGGATTTGGGTCTGAAGTTGTACCCAATAATGCAAAATGGAAGCCACAAATTGGAGAAGTTGGAGGTGTACTTGCATTCCAATGAGGGATGAAGATTTTTTTTGCAAAAAACCTTTGCATGAGGTGTCTATATGGGGCCAAAGTCACCATTGTTCACGCACATTTTTTGAGTAGGAGAAAATTTTCTTTGAATAAATTTTTGGTGCAATGTCAAATTAGGCTTATCTACAAAAATGTTTTTTTTTTAGGAATTTTTTGATTTTTTTTTAATTACTAAAACTGAAAAGGTTCATAGATCTTTTTTTTGCTATTTTTTGCTCCCAATGGCTTCTATAGTACTCCATAGTAGTCTATAGTATTACATAGTACTACATAGTACTGTATAATACTGAATCAATGGTTAAGATTTGTAGGTGCCCGAAATCGATGGTTGAAATTTGCAAGCGCAGTCTGACGTGCAAAATTGATAGTAGTCAATAGTATTGCCGATCCTATGGCTAGAAATCGGGTTTTTGAGCCCAAAATGTGAAGTGTTTCTTGCAATCACCATGGGTTCTAAATAATACTAAAAACCTCCAAATTGGCAAGTGCGACGTGGAATTGGGGTTTATTTTTGGATAGTAAATTACTTTTGAAAATTATCAAAAAAATTAGGGAGGTGTATGATAGTCATGAGTACCTTCCCTATAAATCTGGAGTCATTTGGAACAAGAACACAAAAGTTATGGCCAAAAAAATTAGCACACACCATGTGACACAAAATAGGATAGGTGTTTCTTACAATCACTCTTAAGTGATTTTCAAATTGATAGATCATAGACAATGAATGACTTAAAGATAAAAACGAAGCACATTAAAATTTGTGAGATATTGTTTTAAAATTAAAGTATGAATGGTTAAAATATGTGGTTGGATCCAATTATAAATGCAATGACAGTTGGACATTCATGAATTTACATTGAAAATTGGTAAGTCAACTACTTTGTTATAAATGCAAAATTTGTGAATTTAATTTAACACAAAGATGGTCACTAAAAGTAACTCCAATGCATCCCGTTTACAAGCATGGGAATGGCGTAGATGGGTCTTATAAAGGCCATTTGCAAAGAACAATGCATCAACACCCTAATGTAGCCATTGCAGCCAACAATATTTTTGAAGGTACTTCAGATTGGAAGCCCTTGCTAGACATTTTTGATGTGATTTGTTGACCACAAAATAATACTTCAAAAGCTTAGATTTTGTGACCATGACGTGCATATCCGAACACCTCACCCAAAACATGTTGAAAAAGTGTAAGAGATTCACTTGAAAATTGAAAACAAAAAACAAAAAATTGTAGCATTGTGTTTGTTGGGCCTTAGCTTTTTGCATCATTAGGGGTGATGCAACAATGTAGAAGGCTAGGAAGAGGACCGGCTTGTCCTTTGATCTGGCAACGGGCTCTTTTCTAACACTTTTCAGTGCCTCTTCCCATCTCCACATTGGGAATGCTCTTAGGACCCTTGTTTGCTATTTATTGCAAGTCCCCATGCTTATTCTTGTTTTTTTCATCTCTCTTTATAGGCTGTGTGTTATGTTTTTTGCCAAATTTAATATCATAAATATGTGCCTCAAAAAAAATCTTTGAAAATTCATAAGTAATTCAATAATATTTGAAAAAAATACAAAACCACTTGTGTTCTTAACCACATGTATTTTTCTTTCTCTGAAAAATATACCAAAAAGATTCCCGTCCTTAAATGATCGCTTTAAGAGGAGACTACCTTAACTGCAGAAAGAGCACTGGCACGGACATGCCACACGCATTGGACCACCAGGAATGAGAGCACGTCCGCGAGCGTGGGCCGTCCGTGGATGCGCTTTGGTGGCGAGCTCTGCATGAGACACAAAGTGAAAACTTCAATCAGAGATTCTGCTTTCACTTTCACTTCTCCGTCACATGCCACCCTCTCACCTGCCATCGCACTCGCCAGTGCCTACAGTCGCTGTCTAACCACAAATCACTCTCTGTCCGTTCATGGCTTGCATGTGGCCATTTCCAGGACCTGCGTCATGCATGTCGACGATGCCGCGCGCAGGCGCACACCTCTTGCAGCTGGGATCATATTTCAAACCTCGATGGATTTATAAATGCAGACTCTTTCGATCAATTCTTCATCATTTGTTACAAAAGTATCCCCCCTCACAGAATTGTATCAAATCTCAAACGTAGTTCAGTTCCATCTCTTTAGAAAGGTGTCTTGGACTTGACTGCTGAAACTAGCAGTGGTAGCCTTAATACTTCAGCTTCTTGTAGTCGGATGGACGTTTGTCTATTCCAGGAGATTGACCGTTCGCTGTGGCAGCAGCCGCGATCATGTCGCACACGACTGCTACGGCTAGCTTGGCTGGTGGGCTTACTGCCCTTGCACCAGCTAACAGCCGACTCAATGCGAAAGCGCGCATGGTGACAGCGCCCAGACTGGCCACGTCGCTAGCAGGACGAGTGCGATGCGAGGCCGGAAAGGGACTGCGCGAAACCATCGACGAGAGCACCAAGAAAGAGATCACGGAGGGAGATATCCGGAAAAACATGCAGAACAACGAGTCCGAGCAGCGATCCTACTTCGGCGCCAAGCCCACGCCGGGATTCGACCAGGCCGTCGGGTTCACCCCCCGCCCGGAGATCGAGCGCCGCCCCGAGACGGGCGACAAGTCGTTCTGGAGCGTGTTCGCGTTCGACGGCGCGGCCCCCGAGACCATCAACGGACGTCTGGCCATGCTGGGCATGGTTTGGGCGTTTCTGACCGAGAAGGCGACGGGTCTGACGGTGGTGGAGCAATTGTTCAGTCCGTCCACGAGTGGGCTGGTGTTTTTCGTGGGCGCCGTGCAGTTGTTCACTTACGCGTCGCTGGTGCCCATCGTGAACGGCGAGTCGACGGACGCTCGCAGCTTCGGCCCTTTCACTGCGCAGGCGGAGCGCTGGAACGGTCGATTGGCTATGCTGGGTTTCTTCTCGCTGGTGGTCACGGAGCTCATTCGACAGGCTCCCGTCTTCCATTAAATTAGGATGACAGGAATTGTACAGACTTTCGAACTTCCAATGCATATCAGAGAGAATTTAATGTGGGAGAATTGTGCAGAAGGTGTATCTAGTACTTAGCGAGTGTGCTGTATAGTTCTTGCACGCAATCCTGGACGATTGTTCCAGTTTATAAATTTCATTTATTGAAAAATGCGAAGCTTTGGGGCTTTCGTATTTGAACCGATGAATTCTTTCTGCAAACTTCTGTGGTTGCTGGTTCTGTTTCTTGAGTGTTACCTGTGCTTACGTACTTTAGGTTACTTTGCAACAGAGCTACCATTTCGAGAATTTCAACTATTTACAAGTTTGTGACTTTCAGTATTAACTCAGAATTCCATAACGGCGTTTGAGTCTATATTCAATGAATCCATGGAAAGTTAGTACTTCCCGGAAAAAAATTGAATATTCTGCCCGATGCGATAATAAACTAGCGAATGAAGGAATAGAGCAGATATTTATTTTGCTTAGGAGACTGGGGAATCTTCATAATATTGTTATGCAGTGACACAATAAAATTGACATTCTGTACTCATATTACTGTGCTAGAGCTGGGCCGCTGGTTGATAATATTGTGAACCAACTGCCTCTCAATGATTGCGGTCCACACTCCACACTGGTTTTGAGTATCAAGCTCGACTTTCAGTTGCAGCAACCAAGGATGTTTGGAAGCGTGTACATGCACTGGTGGACCCTCTCACTTAGCGTCTTATTATTACCGAAGGTTAGTTATCTGTTTTTAATTTTTGAATGGTAGCGTCAAGGCTCCAATTAAAATTCTTAGAGGGACTCAAACTAACAAATATCAATAGATGGTCGTCAAAACTTCTATGAATGAAATTTCTATGAAGAAGTATGGAGGAGCCAATAGGAGCCCTTGTTCATGAAGAAAGTCTGACACCCCTTTTGAGATTGGAGAAAGAAAAATGGAAAGAAATGGAAACTGAGAATGGCAAATTGAGAAACTTCTTCATGTCCATTATGTGCCTCAAGAGAAGGAAAAAATTTCTCAATCTTCAAGGAATGATCCCTTCGCAATTCAAGAAGAGAGTGCCATGTTCTCATTCTTTGGAGATTGAAAATGGGAAGATGAAGGCGTGATAACCCTCTAAAATGAAAATTTGTGCGACATATCTTCAATACTAGTTGAGTTAAGTCATATTATATACTTCACAAATCCACAAAAATATTCTAAACTTACACTAATTTGATAATTATACAAATTTGATAAATATGCAAATTTCCTATATACATTGATATGAAAATGTGATTATTATAAACTTTCATCACAATTCATCTAAAATTCTTCCAAATTATTTAGTTTAAGTTAGGGCTCACCTCGATTTAACTTGAGTAAACAGATATTTCGTTAAAATGGCAGAATTCCTACGCCATTTTTCCATTTATTTTCTAGGTCTAGTGTAGATTTCAGACCGCACGGTCTGAAATCTAGGAGAGATATACATTTCAGACCGCGCGGTCTGAACCTCAAAGTGCCAATTTTGTGGAATACCGCCGTTTTAACGAAATATCCGTTAGTAACGACCGGATGTCATCCTAGTCACCATTCTAGTCAGATATCTAACACCCATAACCAAAATCATTTTGATACCCGGAGATCCGCCATGGTCCGAAAAACCCTACTTTCCGGACAACTTCGATCCACACTTACAACCCCGTCGTCGTCTCTCCCCGCAAGCACTTCTGCTCTTGCTCTTCGGTGAGCAGCAGGCGCCTCTCCGACCTCGTTCACCATGCCACTTCTTCAATTCGCCGCGCTCCCTTCGACCTAGTTGATGTCAAGATGTTCATGTCAATTCACTTCAGCTTGATCATCAGTAATGCTTCGCTCCCGTTGCAGTTGATCAGTTAATTAAATCTACTAGCTGTATCGGAGAGAGGCCGCCTAGCAGCTCTAGCAGGCTCCACCACCCGGAGGATCCTCAAGCACAAGGCTGCTACTGCACCGTACTACATTTCCAGGTGACTACAGTCGGTATTTTCTTAGTGGAGTCATGATTTCGATGATTTTTCAGGTTTAAGATTCCTTGAGGAACTTAATAACTTGGTCGGATCGAGCACTTTTCCTCTCTTCACTTGTCGTAGCAGGCGCCTTCCCGTCATTTAGTGTCACGGTATTCCTGACCCGCTTACGTACTAAACCTTCAGCTCACACACCCTAGCTAGCTTCCACTGAGCTTCACCAAGATCTTGTTCATGCCAATCCATTTCATATCACCGTGATCTTCAGCAGTATGTATGTATTTCTCAGATGTTGCAATTAATCTAATCGTGCTGGATCGGAATATCGTAGGTGGCTGCATGCCAAACTTCACCACCCGGACGCTTCATCAAGTCGACTCCCCTGAAGCTAAGCCCTAATCTCTGGAGGAGCCTACAGGCGTCAATTCTCCACGCGTTCTGCTTTTCCAGGTGACTTGCAGTTCCAAAATTTTGTACGTTCTACTCGAGCTAGCTATCACAGTGCAGAATACAGCCTGAACGGGTCGTTAAGTTGCGGCGTTTCCATGTAGTATTTACGGAGACTTGCATGTTAAAAGTATGTTGTTGTAATCCTGACTTACGTACTGTGTTGGGGCTTGCCAGGGCCGCACCACCATGAACCCCCGTAAAAAGTCCTCGACAGAACCGAAGCCCCTTGTTGGGGTCCCGAAGACATGCCCCCGCTTGGACTGTCCAAACCCGACCATTGGAATCTTCTGGAAAGGCTCCTCGAAACAGCTGCAGTACCATTGCTATGGATGCTGGCGGAAGTTCAATTACGGTGGAACACTCCGGAGGTGGGTGAAACAGGTATCCCCGCCCTCCTGGTGGCTCCGACTACACGCCCCAGATGTAAAGCATGCGCCTAAACTTCTCGAGCTCCAGCCACCAAGTCGATCAGGTACAGCTTGCAAGACCATCCGCGGTGCAGGACGATGATCATGATACTACTCAGGGAAATTAAAATCATTAAATTGGTGCTAGGTTTCAGTAAGTACGTACTTTTGGCAAAGTTTGGGAGCAATAGTAGACCTGATCTATATTTCCCTTGAGAAACTAACTGCTAAATGTGAATATCTCCATGATTACATTAAGAGGTGCACGCTGATGTAAAATCTAACTCCGGTAGCTGCATGCTGATGTCCCAGGGCCGAGCCGACGATCAGTTTCTACGTCAACGGCGACGGAGGATGATACTACGAATGCGGTGCATGCTGCAGAGCCGAGCCAGAAACGAACCAGGAGAGCAAATGTGAATCATGTGATAAACAAAAAGGCAAGATGAATCCAATGATGTCATGACTACTGTACATATGCAATATAAAACATGAAACTAATGGTTTCAATAATTAAAACTAACACGTAATTTTTGAAATGCGCGCAGGGATTATCGCAGTCCAAGCAGTGCCACTTACTAGGCTTGGTTTCATCTTAATGATTCGTGAAATTCCGTTAGACGTCAATTCCTTGCTTAATACATTATTAATATACATTGTCTATCAATTGTAAACTCTTGAATTATTAGCTCTGAAATCAATGAAGTGATCTTTTATTCGGCCTACAGGGTATAACAGCTACTGCCACCTCGGGCGAAGATCATGGCATTGGAGTTGCAGGAAGTTCGACTTTGCCCTTAATTGACGACGTCACAAAATTTAATGGTTTCGGTGACGAGGAAGCTCATCATGGTCCTGGAACTCGAACCTCTCCGACCTCGGACAACACGAGCGACATGATGAATAACCTCGACGATCTCCTTGGTGAAGATGGAATTGACACTCCGGTGTGGCAGAGCTTCAAGAGTCCAGTGGCACATGTCCTTTGGGACGATGAGGTTGACGGGGCTGGAATCGTGCCTGTTGCCCCCATCGACAAAAATCCAATTGTACAGGGCAGCAGTGGTTTGATGAACGCCGCAAGTGGGGATGTTGCACAGCCTAGGCTTAGAACCTTGACGATAACGTTTAATGAGTTCGAGTTACCTTCGAAGACTTTTTATTATTATGGACTCCAAGGCTAGCCTGCCGATCATTTCAGGTATGTGGTGCTTTGAATTTGAATTTCATCCTGAAATACAAATATAGAAAATTTCGAAACTCTGAAATATTAGATTATTTAAACAATGTACTCCCCTAATGGCTGAATGGTATTGCAACATTCTCAGGTAGAAATCCTACCTGATTTTCGTCCTAATCAACCTTTTTGATCAATCCTTCAGCTTAATTACCTGATTCCAGATAATGGTTTATAATTAAAACGTCAATTTCGTTATATTCTGGGACATTCACGACATTGCCAGTGTAAAGGTTGGCGTATTTAAACCCAAATCTACATACTCAACAGTCCTAGCTAGTTTTTTGAGCTCTTTGCGACTGAATATCTCAATTGCATGCAAACTGAATTTTGCAGAGTTCAGTTGCAGCGAATCGGACCAAATGGATCACTGTTTTTTCAGAGAGAAGGATGCAATTGAAATGGCTCTCTTCTACCTGTAACAACAAATTTGGCTTACGGCTCCAATTTCAGCATCTTTTTTTTGACAGCGGAGTGATGGAATTCAGAGTTACTGGAGCAGCTCTTGCTGTGAGTGGACTTTCTAGGTCATCAATTGCTCACGGGCATGAAAAGTGACTCATTTTGTCAATTTTGGGTCTGGTTTTTCTAGGCTATCTCGGAGGCCGTCTCACTTCAGGCCACTAGATTATGGAATTTCTGTACATTCAGGCAAATAATATGGTTGTACTAGATTTTGCACAACTCAGTGAAGTGCGTGATTTTGGTTCTGAAGACATTACTTTTAGTCACATTGAGTGTGGAGCCCGGAGCACCGAAAAGGCAGTCAATTAGTTCCTTTTTTTTTTATGATGGTTTTATGACTGCGGATAGGGCTTGGTCATTCAATATTGGGCAACTGGACGAGAGGGGTGAGGGTTATTTAATTGTTGCTCATATTTTTTGCATTTAACATTTTAACCTCCCAATGTACAATTTCTTTGGAATTTAAGCATCTTTTCTCTTACATTTTTATACAAATTTATTACTTGGATGCCTCAATTTCATCAAATTAGTCATAAAATGAAGGTTTAGGGTTTCGAATTCAAACATTTTATTTGGATGAATGAGAAAGCAAGTTATTTGAATGAAATTTTACATAACTGAAATATTTCTTGTTCATCATCCATAATATGGACTCTAGACTGCTAGGGGTTTGAATGCATATGAAGCATTCACTTACAAGTTGAACATGTGTTTCTTTTGTAAGTTGGATCTTATTGTAAATTCAAGTGATATTAATATGGATTGTTTAATTTTGTTGCAAGAAATATATGTTTATGTAGTTGTCAATGAATCCTTGTTGTATTGCTAGGAATCCACTAGAATTGTTTGTAGCATGACAATTTATGGTACAACTAGTATGAAGACTTTTAATAGAATGAAGGTAACAAAATTGAAATCAAGAATAGAATAAGAATTAACACTAGTAGAAATATGACCCTAGAATACCAAGCTACAGTATTAGAGCTTGAGCACCAAGCTAGTGCTCATATGGTTCTAGAATACCAATCTTCAACATTGTAGTCTCATGCTCCAAGGTCACATTTCTACTAGTGAAACCATAATAACACGCAATGGTTAAATTAGGTATAAATTAGAATATTGGATAGTCACAAATTAAGTATCAAATAATAAAACATTATTTTATAATACCCTCCACAAACTACCTTCCAAGTATAAATCATCTATACTCTCACACTATTTAACTAAGAATGTCTTTGAAGAAGAATTAAGATAAACTAAAAACTCCTTAGATGATTAAGTGTGAAAATATTCACACTTTGCCTTTAAAGTTGACTTTTATAGGAGGCATTTGAGTATAACAATTAATAAACTCTATGTGGATTCTACAAACTTAAATCTTCAATATAAATGAGAGCAAAAGTTGCAATGCAAAGTTGTGGTTCAAACCTCCAAAAGCTCATTCATATTGTTATCATCTTGAATAATATATAAAAAAATACCAACTTTAGTTCTATGATAGTAAATGAAAATTCCCCTTTTTTTATTTCATCTTTCAACCTAACTTAAGCAACGCAACCAAAAGGAAAATAATGGAATTTTGGAATTCAACAAAGTAAAACAAAGGGTTAATCAAAATGAAGGGGATCTAAAGTATTATAACTTATGACATGTTATGGGGTTTTGGAAAGATTTTGGATCTTTGTTTATAGAGACAGAGGGACAATGTGAGACTTACCTCCTTTCAAAGATTTGATGGTTGAAAACATGTTCTGCCATTTCAATGTGAATTATTTGATCCCTGCTTGATATTGTTTGTTTGAGATTTGGGAATTTGAAGAATTATAGTGTTGTTTTACAACAATTTTTTGAACTTCTCAAACACTGATTTTTTGAGGTGATGGATTATAAACTTAAAATGGTTTTTAATAACATCATTTTTAGTTTTAGAATGGGAGTCGAGGCATTATGTCAAGACTAACTAATCACTTAAGACTGGTATACTAATTCATTGTATTAGTGAGGGCATAAAATTAGTGTCACTACAAAATTTAATTTTTCTGGGAACTAGTGCAATGCAATAAAAATTTCAACTTCAGCTAATTTGGAATTTAGAATAGTGTACCTTTGGTAAATTAGCCTAGTACAATGTCAGAAAAATATGAATCAAAAGATATTGCATTATGATTCTCTTTCATTCGCTTACTTGTCAAAAATTTAAATCATACCTTCACCAGGAAAGTGGGATCAGAACGAGTGTCTGCTTTAGGTGAGGATACCTTAGTACCCCACTAAATTTCATTTTCAAATGTTTTTGAAAAACATACCAACTGCCAAATGCTAATTACAAAACTTAAAACCCACACATCACCAATTAAGACAAGAAACTTTCCTGTTTCTCAAATATGGGTTTACAAATTTCAAGTATACTTTATTTCTTGCACTCAATGGTACCGCAAAACATACCCACACAAAGGTACCGCAGTTCTCTCCATTTAACTACCTCCGTGACTACGTTAGTTGAGAGAACAATCTTCCTTCGACCAAGGAATTGTATACCAAATGAACAAGTGTAGGTCATGCGGTTACTGTAGGTCAGAAAAGAAGCTCTTCCAATATATAGGGCATCTCTTGCAAAGAGGATTTTGAGGCAAAAGACAGGCATCAAATTCGGATCATGCCATGGACAGTGCCATAGATCCGCAGGAATCAGTTGGAGATCAGGTCCTAACAATTACCTACGCTGAGATTTTTTGTGGTAATGTGAGGTTGTTTAGTCTCTCCAAAGTCTTGATTAAGCTTTGTGTACCGAGGTTGCCATCACCATGTGCCTTCAAGGACACATACAGCTGCTGTGCCTGCACAGTTTCAACAGATTAAAGAACGTGATAGAATTTGAACTTGATAGTGCAGATACAACCGGAGGGTCCAGAAGTGATTGATGCCAACTACGCAATCGAAGTGAAACCGAAATGGATTGGAAGGCTTACAAGTGCTAGTCCTGGTAAAGCAAGATCCATTTGCTTGCATTCCTCTAGTGCGATGCCTAAATCCTTCACAAAATGGTTCACATAAAACCCTGCATGCAAAGACGCCTCAGAAATGGCAAAACAAAGATTATACATAAGGTAGAGGACATCAAAATCATTAGAAACCTGAGCCTTTCTCCTAAACTGATCGGTTAGTTATGACTCCGTACATATTACCAACAGCATTTCATATATTCAATATAAGTAGTTGCTTCTTAGGTGTAAAAATGACTCAGCTGAATGTCTATGGCCATTAATCATTCAATGGAACTGGGCTTTTCTACTGTCACTTGTAGTGGTCTACCACCTCTGACTTTGAATTGCATAAAAAATATTTACGCGTGGTAGGAATAAAAATTTGCTCAAAAGATCTCAGGAAGCATCAAGATGAGGATTAAATTGCAGCATGGAGAAGTCAAGGTAAAAATGAAAAAGAGAGGCGCGTTCAAAGCATAGAGAGTTTAAACGGAATATTATGTCGACCTGGAGCAAAATCGCGCTCCTGAATGCGACCAGCATACAACTCCAAGGATTTTGATCCAGCTGCACCCCCAGCTATTGCTTGCAAATACCTATATCAAAGGCAAAGTAGAAAATTTAGAGAAATGATATATCTTGGATTTCTTTGTGCACTCAGCAGTCCCAACCAAATGGCTTTCGAGTCATGCAGTTATTGGGCCTAGTCAGCACAGAAGGACAATGGGATAATGCCCTTGAGCAAAAGCACTGGTATGCCATAGTTATCGAGGCTCTGTAAATGGTGAGACTGATACTTACGTGGTCACATCCAGCCCAGCTTTATGTGCATACAACATCCCCTGCCAGATTGAGGTTCATCAGATTAGTAATCATTTGCAACCCAAGGGCTCTATGTCCCAAATTTGTTATCATACTAAACAAGTGCACTTTTCCGTAGAAATAGTTGCAATCTTAAGGCATTATTATTACAGATTCCATGTCCGAGGTCATTCAGTGGCCAAGCTTGCCATAATCACCATGGTTTCTAAAGTTGAGGTAACTTAGGCCTTGCTCAGAAGTAGCTAGTGAATGACTTAGATAATAAGAGCGTCTCCAGAAAATGAAATTCACTAACGAATCTTCAACGAAGACTCGAGTTGATGAACGAAAGAAAATTATTCTTTTGAAACTCAGTGGTACTGTTGACATGAAAATATACTTAGTTGATGAACGGTAAACATATATTATCTTGAGTCAAGCGGGAAAATCATTTACCTCCACTAAGCCCACCATTGTAGATGCAATAGTAACCTGAAAATGAGAATTCAAAACAACAAGAAATCAAACATCTGATACCAGGAATGCCTCGACCTAAAGATTATGGACTGCAGAAAGAGACGCAGAATGATCGAAGAGAGCGATCACAACTTACCTGATTTGCAAGTTTGCAGCTTTGTCCACTTCCTGCAGGGCCCATGTATGTTACAGAGCCCATGCATTTAAACAGTGGTGCCAACAAGTTAACCTGCAAAATCGAATATAAGACTCAATCAAATCAAAAGCGTCTTGCGTCATCGGCTTAGGAATCTTGTTTGCAAAGAACTGAAGTCAAAGTAGACACGATTATAGATTCCTGTTTTGTCGCATGGAATGGGTAGCGCAAGGTTCTTCTTCAAATAGCCTCATCAGAGGAAAAACAGTAGAAGTGTCTTACTAAATGAAACAGACTAATAACTTCGAATCTGAGAACACTATCCATTAATATCAATTACCGTATCTTGTTGACCTCCAGCCATAATTGCAAGAGTCCCTGTTTTAGCTCCTTTATCTCCCCCTGACACAGGTGCATCAACTGCATCACACCCTCTGCCGCACAAACCATCAGTTAACGTAGCCCAGTACATCAAGAGAGTTACAGTTTGAAAAAATACTAAAATGCAAGAATTTATCTCCAGTAATTAAGCGGACTTACTTCTGTTGAGCGACAGCGAAGATCTCACGAGCTAGAGATGGCTCACTTGTCGTCATGTCAACCACCTGAAAACATTGGACCAGAATTTACTTAGGCATTGCAAACAGCAGAGCTCACAGGCTTCTGCCCTGCTGCCTTGTAGATTGCTACAACGTCAGTAATCATAAGTATAAGTGCACGTAGAACTCAAAAACTCCTCGGGCATCACAGTTCTTGTTCGATGATATACGTACAATTCCACCTGGACGAAGACTTTGCAAAATTCCATTCTCCCCCAAAATCACTTCCAGCACATCAGCTGGATATCTGTCAACCCCCAAAGTTGGTGTTTCGTCACAAAATGGTAGAAAGTACGGTAGAAACTGCAGTAATACAAATTCTGCACTATATCAAAAATAGAGAAACATTACAATAAAACAACTCACCCCACGATTGTGAAGACTACATCGCTATTTTCAGCAACAGCACTTGGGGAGTCTGCCATAACCGCACCTTTCTTACATAGTCCCTCAGCTTTACTGCTTTCAAAGAACATGAACCACGCATAAGAGATCAGATCCTAGCTCCAATGCAGTCCACATATTTCAAACATATATCAGCAAGACTCCAGTTAGACAAGGTTACAAAGTACCTCACCAGAGATATACATGGAACCAGAAAGTTTTTTTGCAAGCTTCACAAAATTCATAATTCAAATCTGAAATTAAAAAAAATTGGGTGAAATTCCAAAGCTTCTGATCTCACCTGGCAGTACGATTGAAAACGGTAAGAGAGAAGCCAGCGTCCAGAATGTGGCCACACATGGCTTGTCCCATCACTCCTGTGCCTATCCATCTACGCCATACGCCCCAATGATCACAATTTGGAAGCCCCCCATTCACTAAACTTGAAATTAGAATTAAACTAACTATAACAGTCAGATTTTTCTCAAATCTTGCTTGACATTCCCTTTTTTGTATCACCTTCAAAAAAGTTGTAAAAGCCATATATAATAGATCATCTAACTTTCATTCGATGCTCAACAGAAATTTAAGGGTTTACGGAAGTCTACTCGGTCACAAAGACATGAGACAATTGTAATCAAGATGAAATTTACCCGACTTTTGTTCGACCAGCAACAACCCCTTTCTCAATGGACGCCATATCCAGCTTCACCGCTGTCGCAGTCTCAGTCCTATAACCTGAAGCTCAACTAACGAAGCTTCAATTCACACTAAACACATTTCCAATCACTGCACAGCACTCAGCAGTACCAATCACCTAAACCCCCACAAAGCTCAAAACCAGCACTTCTAAATTACACCCCAAAGCTGACCAGTTCATCAGTTCTTAAAAAACCCGAAGACATTCGAAATGAACCTAACGCAACCGCACAATTGAAATTAACACGATCAGAACTTTGGTTTCAAATTCAAAATCGGGAACGCCCAACCCACAACAAAGAATTCGCCAGCTAATGTCACCTGCGGAACAAGAAACTGGGACAGTGTGATCGTAACGGCGATGGATCAACGAGCAGGATTGGAATTGCGAGCACGGAATGCAAGAGCGGTGAGAAAGAAGACGCAGTCTCGCAGATGAGCATCGCACCAAAGAGCTGGCCATGGCGAGCTATTCTATTGCTTGAAGCGCAGCGCCTTAGTGCCAGACGTTTGTCGCAGGAACCGTTCAAGACTAGGCTTATACCTAGTTCCCGTCCGGTACCAGCATCATGACGGGTATCTATCCAATTGCGTAGTGTCACGAATTCACCCATTCAGTTTGGATGGTCCCGTATTCATCCTTTTAAGTTTCATCCAATATTTTAAAGCACTTTTGTCTTAAATCTAGTTTTGGAAAATTATAGAAATTACTATATTTCTATCTATAAAATAAAGTGCACAATGACATGAGCCATTGTCATGAATTCATCCATTTGGATGGTCATGTATTTGTCCTTGTAAATTTTCATTGAAAATTAGAAGCACCCTTGTCTTAGAAGTTTTAAATTTACTTTTAGAAAATATATGTTTTCAATGCAACAAGTGCATGGTTGAAAATTTTGCAATTGTTGTATTATTAGTATTTTTAGTGCACAATGACACACTCATTGTCACAATTTCATACAATTGGATGGTCACATGTTCAGACATCCTTAAACATTTTCGTTTGAAATTTGGAAGCCCCCTTCCATTCAAAATCCGGTTGGAGAAAACTTAAGATAATACTACATTTCTTATACAACAAGGATATTGTTGCAAATATTGCAACAATTGTACTACTAGTATTATTTTTAGTGCAAAATGTCACCATTTATTGTCACAATTTCATTCATTTAGATGGTTATGTGTTCATCCTTACTTATGGTCATGTGAATTGATTAGAAAGCTTTCTTGAGTTCAAAATCCATTTCAATCTTGTAAACTAAACAAAATATTATTCAACGGTTGTTGTTGCAAATATTTTAATGGTTTTATTGTTAGCTTCTTATATAGATTTCTTCTTTGGAAAGAATGATTAATTTAAATTTTTTTGAAAAATGAACATGGAGTGATAGCCTAAAAAATCATACATTAATCTTGAAGTTCTAAGACCTTTTTTTCTTCAAAAAACACTCAAAATTGTCATTTGTATTATAAGGAGCAAAGACAAATTTTCATTGTTTTATTGCATATTCAATCGTAGAATCTTATACAAGACTAGCACAATAGTATAAGAATGTTTTGAGAAATTAAAATATCTTAACATAAGAATGTATGAATTCTTCATTTTTATTGTTTTCCAAAACTTAGGTTGTATAGATTGCAAGATATTTACATTTAAAGTGAAGAAAAAAAATTTGTGCACTTGGTGCCAATAAATTTTAAGACTTTGAATCTTTTTAACTTCAAATTTTTTATTCCTAACTTTTAGTGGTGAAGAATTTGTGTTGAAAAAATTCAAAAAAAATAACTTGATTTTCATTCTAAACTGAATTGTTGTTGAAGCATATACAAGATAGAATAAAAATCAAAATTGTTAATAGTTCCAATCTAGAATTGAAACACACTAATCCCGAGGGTGAGATTATTCTAGCAAGAAAATTGAACCTCATGGAACTTATTTTTTTGAAAATTTTAAAAATTGAATTCAATAATAAATCTAAGAGGTTCTTTTTTCAAGAAAATGCAATGATTGCCTACAATAAAAGAAGCTCTATAACTTTCACATAACTAGTCCAAATGGAATGAATTACAACCTTCCATGTAGAAAAAAATATAATCTAAGACAAACAAATTTTTAAAAAAGACAATTCAAGTTTTTGTGGAATATTTTTGCTACAAGTTGCTTTGTTCTTTTGAACTCAGAGTAGCATAACTTTTTCTCTCAAGCACAAATTGAATTATAAGTTATATTTCCAAAAAAACACTTTGTTATTCCATCCTAAAATATTTCAAAAAAACATGTCAAAAATTGACATTATAGGAATCTGTCCAAACCTTGAGGGGATACTTGGGATTTTAGTGGCTATGGCTAACCCCTAAAAGTCTCAGTGTCTAGTGGATGGATTATGCATGTCTTCAAGAGATTATGATGAGAGCTACACACAATGATGAAGTATTTCCAAGTATGTTGAAAAATCAATTTCTTGTCTATTTTTCAGCAAAATGACTAGGGTGATTACTTGGAGCTTCATAATTATTGGACAAGGTTGTGAATCAACTCATGTAGGGATGGAAAGAAAACAAAAATTTGCAAAAATGAAGCTCCTATATCTAAATTCTTCTCAACCAACAATTTCTTTTGCGGCTAAAAAGTTCCAAATTAACATTTGTCTTTCTACTCGGGAATCTTGAGGGTTAAAGCAATGGAGTTCAAATGGCCAATGATGTAAAGCATCATGGGAAAATGAATATTTTTTTCAATTTAAAAAAGGTACTATGTATTCAAAGTTATGGAACTTTAAAGGAAAAACAAGAGAATAAATAGTTATGACTTTACTATTTTGTAGCTATAGTTGTTTTATTTCAAATACTTTTGTGAACCTAATGAATAAAAAACCATGAATACATCAATTTATAAATTAGTTTATGAAGTAGTTTTGATCAATAGGTTTACAAATATTTATCAAAATTACTAATTAAAACTATTTATTGAATTATATGAGTAAATATATTTAAATTAAATCAAATTAAAAATTATTCATCTTGCAAGAATAAATATAAGTATAAATATAAGCATCTACTTGAACTTTGTTTCTTTTAAAGTACTAGTGATCAATGGAAAATTTTGGACTTTTCAAATGTTGAGATCTAAAATCTTTAATTCTTATAAGCTATGAACATGTAAAATTCAAAATTTATGAAAAAATTCCAATAAATAAAAAGTTATAAAGTATGATTCAGATGGTAGAATTTTATCTTTTAGAAATTTAAATAGGTTAATAATCTAAAAATTGAGAACCATCTAAAATCTGAACATTATTCCTTAGATAACCATTAGGTTGTAATTAGTTTAGCTAATATTCAATGATGACCTTTGCGGCAATTTGTATTGACAAATATAGGGTGTAGTTGAGCAATCATTAGGGTTCTTTGAATGACTAAAGCTATGGAATTTTGAGACTATACAAAGTGAAACCACAATTCTTTCAAGGACTATGTTGTCTTTTACATTGAGAAATTAATGGATAAAATTAGTGAATTTTTATAAGTGCATTTATTTAACCCCTAAATACCCAAGGGGTGGGGATGGCTTTTCCAAAACAGCTCACATTGAGCATTTTACATTATTTTTCATAGCAAAAAAATAAGAGAAGATCACCACACATCCGACCATAGGATCTTATTTTTTATGATGACAACAATGACTTCTAAAAAAAATTTAAAAATTCATCACATGGATAAGAAAAAAATTCATATAAAAGATGGAATTTAGAATTTTCAAATAAGAAAAAAGTGTGAATTGGACTTTGCAATTTTTTTTGGACTAAAGAAAAATCCAATGAGGAATTTTTAGATCTTCATATTAGACAAACACGTTCAATAAAAATCATAATTTGGGGAGTAATCTACTTTCTTTGGTGAAGCTTACAATTGCAGGCTTCCTATCTAAAGCCAAAGATATTTGGCAAAGGGACACCCTCTTTAAGTTGGGTCTCTCTCTAAAATGTTGGAGGTCTCTTTTCACTTTTTTCAAGTGAACTACACAAGTTTTGCCATGTCTCCCAATAGATTTGCTATGAGGTTATAATGATAGGTGGGGTGCCATGCCATTTGGAAATTGCCACCCAATTTTGACACGGAAAGCAACTTCAGTGGAGGAAAGCAATGACTCCCCCACTATTGTGCAATTGTTGTCCATATATGATTGCCATCTCCCTCACTTGCCACTAGCTCCTCCGTCCAACTAGGCGCGGCCTTGTTGCAGACCCATCCTTTCTGTGTCATTTGACAACAATTCTTCATGGTTGCATGTGTTGCCCTAATCCTCACAAGGAACTACCACCAAAACCAAATTGGTCATTCACATCCGAGAAATATCCAAAAAAATTATGCAAGCCTTCATCCATTTTAAAGATAAATAAAAAATTCATATATTTCCAAAATAAAATGTAATTGTGTTTATGATGACATCAAACTCACAACCAATTGTTCATGATAAAATGCATGATTCATATGCAACATACTATGCAACACAAATTAGTATGTGTATAAGCTTTACCAAAATCATTAACCATTGCCTATTGAGCTATGTAGTTTCTCATAGCATCCCCTTGTAAACATTGCCATTAATATGAGCATGCAAGGCAAAAATAGTTTGTCCACTTCTTGCAATAAACACATTGTCTATGGAGGTGAGTTTCAATAGGACATGAATGCAAGCCACATCCTCAAATAACAAAGACATTGAGTTCTTTCTACCTACCCATCTTTTAGTCATTGCTTTACACATTTTCAAATTGAATTTGTAGTGTTTGAGACACTTTTTCTCATGAGAGTATTGCTTCAATATGAATTTGTGCATTAGCCACACGTTCAATATAATTGTATCCAACAAGAAAAGTAGGTGATGCCTCCATTCGTAAGTTTCACTAGATAAGTATATCTATCTCTCAATTGATCAACTACATCCACCCCATGTATGATGTTGTGTACTCTACATGCATCGGAGATGTTTTCACTAAGAATCGACTTTCTCCATTTTGATGAGGCACCTCAACTACTTCACGTAGAAATGTCATAGGCCTTTGATGTATTGATAAAAAAAACTCACCAATTTTTTGAATTTCCACCGATACATAATTTTCTATCATTATGCATCTTCTAATCCAAGTTCCCTTGTAGGTTCTTTCTAAATTCTTTGGTATTTTTCATCATTGTAAGAAGCTCTATGGATTAGTCATAACAGTGCCTATTGCAAAATTTGGGTTGAAATTGATGTTTTTATGTTACTGAAAACAAAAAAGTCATATAGATTGTGTTCAAAGCAACAAGGTTTTCTTCTAGTGCATTGGACTTGAGAGTGTTGCCTCCATAATTTCTGAGTTTTTCATTGGTGCTATGGTACCAATTACAAAACTAGATAGAAACAAAGATGATGTCATCATTGGACCTAAAGAAAATGGCGAGAGAGGCATTGCTACATATCCTCTTGGTAGTGACAAAGTTAAACGTTGTCCTTCATTGGTGAAGAACCCTCCTTTGTTGATTGGTGTTGCAATTGCTGCAAAACTATTTGTGCTAAGGTAGTCGATAGAGCTCCTATGAGGATGTCCTCAAGTTTCACCAATGTAGGCATTGGAGTCTTTACAATCACGGGTAGAAATTTGTTCTTTTACAACTACGTTGTCTAGAATAACTCATCCATAACCACTCATATTTTGTCCATAATGATTGAAAATGAGTTGTTTTGGAATAGAATCCAGAATAACTTGTCCAAAATAACTTGTTTTTGAAAAAGAAAATTGTTTTTGGACAAAATGAGTTGTTTAATTGTGACTAGTTGCAAGAGACCAAATTTCTAGTTGTAAATCTTTCGTACAATGTCTAGCAATGGCTACATTGTTAGAATTTTGGAAACTACATGTCTTCGTTACGTCATCTTCATTGTCTTTGCCATGAATTTTTTTAGTGCTATGACTACTTTCACTAGAACCCCTATTTCATTTTCCATTGCTAGAATTATTGCCATTGTTATCACTCTCAAAAGAATCAAATTGAGTCATTGTACTATCTTGTATGTATTTGTTCTCATCCCTCAAATTAGGCATGACAAAAGAAGAAGCTAAGGAGATATTTTTTTTCCAAAATGATGTACAGTACTCCCAAAATCGTGTTGTGCCTTGAAGCACAATCTAAAAGAAGCCCTAAAATGGCTTCATCATGTATTTAAAATTTTTAGGGACCCTTGTGAGCTGTTCTTCAAAGAAGGATTGATGCTTTTGGTACATGTGCCAAGCTTCACAGCTCAAATGAATGGATGCTTTAAATCTCTAACACGCCCTCATTTCTGATTGGTTAAACTAGCTTATTTATTTATTTAAACAAGCCTTTTTGTGCCTAGTTGGTTAATGAGTTTGCATATGTTTTTGGAGCATTAACCATTCAATTTCAACTCCATCTCTTTTGCTTCTGACACCTTGCAATGGGAAGCTTATGAATGAGATTGCTCACTTTGAAGGCTGCCTATGAGCTCTTTTAAACACTCTACTTCCAAAACTTTGAACCCCTATTGTAATCTCAAATTTGCCAAAATCAGAAAATTGATTTTACATTTCTTCATTTTCTACAAATCTCTTTGCTTTCTTGTATTCATGACTAACTACTTTGACTTCAGATTAACTACAGCTCAACTTTTGACACTTTTAGGTGTACCCACCTTAGTACATTTCCCTTTTGAAGCTCAAATCAATGTAATTGTAACTAGTTATGGCTAGTGCATATACTGACCACACTCTGTTGCTATCAACTACCTAAAAATCCTTGTCATGAAGGTCTTCATTTCTCACATTTATGAACATAGAGAACGTACCAGTAGGTTGTCATAACTATGCATGCTCATGTCTGCCATCTAATTCCAGTGTTATGATGGTTGTCAAAGAGTCATGTAATGCAAGGGCTTGGACTCATTGTAGAGCTTGGCTACTCACTAGAAAAATAGCAACACTAGCAAAGGAGGATTGGACACGTGTGACTAAGATGAAAGTATCTTGTAATGTGCTAGAAAATGATGGACTAAGGAATGCGGCGATAATGTTTGAAGTGGTAGTTGTTGAGGAGACATCTTCTTCAAGAATGCCTATGCCTATAGAGATTGCTACAACAAAAATATTGATGTAAGTAGACTACTTTCTTATCGTTATTGCTAGTTTGCAAGAAAAATTAAATTAAAAAAATGACAAAGGTTATTGGCATACCCAAGGAAGAGGTAACCATTTAAGAGATATTAATGGTTAGGGTGGTGTAAGCACCAATTTACCCACCTTTGGTAAATCGCGAGCACAACCAGGTTCTTAGGTTTCGATCAAACGATTTCTACTTTTGGGTGTCTAAGTGTGGTCCATTGTGCCTTCCAAGCAATGGATCTTTCTAAGTGTCATACTTGTCCTACACTTACAAAACTTGAATTTCTGACCAATCTTTTGGGGGTTAAACTAGGGGTTTTCAAGGAAAGTTTTGGAAACTAGACTTAAGACAATTTTTTAATTTTCTTGAAGTCAAAGTTTTGTTGTATTTTGAAAAATATCAAAAAATTCTAAACCAATCCTAAGACTTGAAGTCAAAGCTTCACCATATAGAAGAATTAACCTCAAATTTTAAGACAGTATCACTAGATTAGTTGATAACTGGACCTAAAGAGTTCTATTCCAACTATAACTTCTCCAAATGACACAAAGAGTGAACACAAAATGTGACCCAAAGGGCCAGAATTTAACGTGGCATGAATGCCACGAAAATGAGAGAAGAGTTTTGAGGTGGAAGGGAGCCCTTTATATATTCTTCCAATGATACCCATTCTTCTTACAAATCTTGGAGTACACTCCAAGCAAGCCTAACGAGAACTTCATTCCAACTATGGGAACCCTAACACACTTGGGCCTTACATCCTTTCACTGGACCTTACACCCCTTGACTTCATCCGATTTTCAAGGTCTTTATGCTTATCTTCTAGAATTTCCTTTTCTACATTGGTCTATAAACCTATTTTTGGAGATTAATTCCAAATTTCAAACGGATTTCACCATTGGCTTCAGAAGGCTGTTTTGAATGAGAGAAAAAAAACCCACCTCTGTTCTTAACTTCGAAATCTCAATGAAACCTAGCACCAACTTAACGCCAAAATTAGGTTAAAATCCAACTTTTGGAGGTTGCCTTTTCTGACAAAAAATAACTAGCCTAGGCTCTTAAGTAAGTATGGGGGAGTAAGGAAAGACTATCTTTGACTTCATTCCACTTCCGTATGCTCCCGCTCCGTTGGTCAACTCCACCATAATCTTTAAATTATGTTGGTTGTTGGGGAATCTCGCAAGTTCGAGTACTTCTGACTATTGAAATGCCCTGAAACTTGTTGGGGGGTCTTACTAACATAAAAAAATTTAGTCTAATTTTTAATGAGATTTTATCACCACTTGGGTAATTTTTAGGAATTTTCCATTGTAGGTATTGGCGGTTGACCATCCGGAAGAGCATCTTCTAACTATTGAAAAACTCTGAAACTTTTTGTGGAACCTCTCATAGAATCCCAAAACACATGTGTAGGTTTATATTCTTACTCTACACATCGGCCTAGGGGGAATAAAATCCATCTCCTCGTTTAAATATCGGTGTCCGAAGATTCTTTCACTGAAAGGAATCTTGGCAAATCGACTTTGCTGTTGAGTCCCTGACATGATTCTAACCCAGATTCCCCCTCTTTTTACCATAGATTTGTCTACGGTCTAGTCTTGGTATAATTAACTCCTACAAACCAACAACTAGGGTTCACTATTTTGTCGATGAAATGGGAAAATTGGAATCTATCGTTGGGAACTGACCTAAATACCTCATTGGGGGCCCCTCGACCAATTTTAGCCTAGACGTATCTCTCACATGCGGAGTTTGATCCGGTTGTGCCAATAGCACATAATTCTCTAATTTTATCAGAATTAGTCGGGTTCTAACCTATGTACAAATCATGGTTTGGGGTATTCTAACTATAATATTTTAATTTTAGACCAAATTCTATATTGATATGTAACATACCTATTTTGGTTCTACACTCAAATCATAGTTTGGAGGGCTTTTTGTATATAAAACTACACTCAAATTAACAAAATACAAAAAAAATAGTGAGTCCCCGGTGATGAATTGGGGGCTCACAAGTCGTTTTTTATTCACCATGGTTGTTACTTGTGATTTGTAACTTCTTCTCCATTTTTTGCAGTCTTTGGTTGTGTATGGAAGAGTCAAACTACAAGTAGTGCATGTCTTTGTGCATAAATTGAAAAAAAAGTACATATTGTTGTCACCCTACAATTTTTCCAGCATTCTTGTAGAACAAATGCTTCCACTAATTTGGTGAGGCATTTTGCAAATGAATGTTTGATGCAAGGGAGACTTTGCAAGAATTTCTCATCTAAACAAGCTACTAGTTTTGCAACTTGTTGTATTGTGGCATTGTGACTAGACTCTAAAGCCTAGCTTGCAAGAAGCTTGGGTAAAGTCTATGAGAAGGGTTGAAGGAAGAGGGTATGAAAGGAATATTAGAAGAGCCGTTTCTCCTAAGAATTACTTGAAAATGTAGAGCTTGTGTTCTTGATGATTGTAGGTGCTTCTATAGTTGTTTGTAGATGTTGGAAGCTAAGTAGTATGGTAGGTGCTCTAATTTTGTTTTTGATAAGTGGTAGCCACTTCAAATTAATGGCCATTAGTAAAATTAGAGTATGTCAAGCAAAAATTAGTTGGGAGAATTTAGTTTTGGTTGACAATGCCTATTTTGCAATTGTCTACTTATACATCGATGGCCATTCATAGGCCTATGAAAGGTAAAGTCTATTATATATTTTCATATAACCACCTTGTGTTTTTACATAATGATTCAACTACCAAGTGGAGCCAAGTGTAAAAGTGTTTCTTGTGCCAAATAGGTTGAAGAAATAACAATCATTAGAGCTCTTTAGTTGTTAGAAAAATGGAGCTAGTGTTAGTAATATTGGAGGGCCCTTTTTATTTTGTACAGTGAGAAAGTTTTAAATTGCCTTCGTTAAATTCTAATTGTCTCATCTTTAGCTAAGGTCATTATTTTCAGCAATCCAAACAACACACTTGGCATTCCCTTGCCAAGTGATTGTCTTTGAAAATTGTGGAAAACGGATTTTGTGTACAAATCCTTTTTTGTATAAATAAAGAGATCTACCCTTCTATATGCAAAGTTTTATTTCCTCAAAAATGTGAAAATTGGAAAGTCTTTGATGTATACACAAATATATACATATGGTCCAATGCCTAATTATTAATTTTGACAAATATAATTCTTCCTTTGACTTTGGGGCGACTAGGCTTACAAATGAGAAATAAAAATAAATAAAAAGTAGATGAATGAATTGTTATAGACAAATTTATTTGAATGCTATAGCTTAAGATCCTTAAGTTGGTTATCCCTGGTAGCATGAAAAGCAATAGAGGCTTAATTTGTAAAGTTTTTTTAACCCTTGAACGACGGGCGGGTCACCGTGGCCAAAAGCGGGTTGTGAACAGTAGGTGGTGCCAAGGCTAACCGCGAGGAAAAGCTCCGTTCATGAGTTGTATAAGTGATCATTCCGTACTGCCCTCATGGAAATTTGCAAGGAGGGCAACAAAGAACCAACACTATGTACATGAATCTGTGAACTCAATAAGTTACCTAAAAATATGAAAGAAGTCAATGACACTATTTTCTGCCTTATATGATGCAGCACGACTCTACAATCACTTTCAAAATTGAAATGGATGAAAAATGGGCTTCTTACATCCTACAGATGAAAATTTTGTCATTCATCGGACAAAAAACGTCCGCAGCGTCCTTCAAGGGTTAATTTACCATCTAAATTTCAAAATTTACAATTATACAAACTAAAAATTTACAAAACAAAAATTAACAAATTATAAGTTTCAAATTTTTCATTTTTCATTTTTATATCATTTCACAATTTAAGGTTTTAAAATTTTTCGCATTTCAATTTTCCAAAATCTTCTATCTAAGAATGGGAGCTCTAGTTTATAAATTTATGAAATATTGAATTTTCAAAATATTGCAAAGGAATTGGATTTATCTAACTGGGACAAACTTCAAAAAATTATGACCTAATGCATCCTTGATGAGAGATTGTGTTCAAAATGCTAGAAACCTAATGCATCGTTAATGAAAGAACAAACAAAAATGAAGCAAGCTTGAAATGGCTATTAAATAAAGAGATCCTATCATATTGAAGTCACGAAACCTAATGCATTATGGGTTCCAGACACATTGTGGATGCAAGAAAGAGGTTATAAGGGCACCAAAACATCATTTAGTGAATGAAAGGAAAAGACAAAAATGACTCCAAAATAATATTGACTTCAACTTTCTATGGTTGGTACGCCGTGTACCTTGGTCTCAAACAGGAGTTCAAAAATTGACAAATCTACTTAATATGCATCAATGTATAAACCTCAAACTTGAGTCTAGAATTATATTCTATCAATTATTGATTTTGGTTTTTAAAGTGACATGATCTACCTTTTCTTAAATATTGTTTTTATTCTACATAATGTTGTTTTTGATCTTGTTTCTTTACCAGTATTGATGATTCCTACATCAATTACAAGAATTTGATTGATTATAAAATTTCAAAATCATGGAAGAACAAATAGATCAAGAACTTGCTGCTAAAGTTGGGAATGAAATACTAAAAACTTTAATTCAAAAAATTGTAAATCCTCCTAATCCAAATGCATGGAAGGTAAGCGTATATTATTGTAGTTTATATAAGTCACTTTGTATGAATTTGTCAATTGTTAATTGATAATTGGTAAAAGTTGTCTCCATAAAGTTTTTCATGATATCAATTAATATTAACACTACATAATGTCTAAATTGTATATCCTTTTAGTATATGCCATATGTTATATATCAAATGTCATTATTTTTCTAGTTGTTTTTACGTGCTTATGACATGCACTACAATACATTTGGATTTACAATTCTTATATAATATAGAAATGAAATATCATCAATAAAAAAATTACATTGAAAAAGAAAAAAAAATTAATTTCATATTTGACCTAAATTATTATTCAAAATATTTTTAAAGGAACATAACTAAGAAAATAAAATCCGGTCTATCTTATGTACAATTCTTAACATTGATGAAATCTTCTTGAATTGTAGACAGACGGTCTTATTGATTGGGTAGCAAAACGAACAGCAAAGTGGCATCCCATTAGACGACCTCTTCACGACCATAGAAAAACTATTGATCGAATTCCATGGGCTCAATTTGCAAGAGCTCATTTTGAACCTTTACATCAAAAAATTGATGTCCATAAGGAAATTTTCAAACATTTGAAAAGATTTTCTCAAATTCAAGCACGTACATCAAGTTGGCGAGCTTCAAATGAGGACTTCATGGAAGTAGTAGAACGACAATCTAAACTTAACGTAGATGAAAGTCATACAAAATTGGGCAATGAAAATGCTTCTCGTGCTTTAGCAAAAGGTTCAAAATTTATAATGAAAGCAGATGAAGAAGATCCACAAATTGCTATTGAAAGTGAGCAGATCACTGATGAAATCCAAGTAAATGATGAAGATGTTGTAATTTTGGATCAACATGCATTTGATGGTCCTCATGATTTGGGTGGAGAAACTGACGAAGCTAAACAAATGGAAGAGGCTCACAAAATGGCTGAGGCCATGAGATTAGCTCAGGTTGCTTAGTTTAACAAGAAGGATCCAATGTTAATCAATGTGTTTGGTTTCTAAATGTTAATTTCACAAAATATAAGATTGTAGATTTTGATTTCAGTACACCATTTTATTTGTGCTTAATACATTGAAACAAACTTATTTGATTCGGAACATGACATGTTTATTGAACATGGGTCAAGGTTGGTGCAGGAAAAAATTATCGAAGGCCAAATGTATCCATGGAGGCGATCTTTTAGACAATCTTGGAGACCCCTTGAGTATAATCATCCTAAAGCTTACCCTAGTCGACCATTCAAACAATCTCAAAAAATGGGATTTTCAAATCGGCTAAAGACTTCACTTTCTACACTTTTGCCAAAACTGGGACAAGAATATAAATTGTTACCTATTGAAGAACAAGAATCTTGGAGATTACAAATGCCTACAACACAATTTATTTTGGTACAAAAAATTTATCAAATAACATTTAAATGGAAAATTTTAAGATATTAAATAATAGATATCACTAAAATCATATGTTTTCATGTCAAAATGTATTTAGAGCTTTGCCACTCAAAGGTTTTGTCATTTTTGGAGTAGAACTTTAGTTGTTGTTTTTATCAAAATAAAGGTCTCACCTCTATACTTTCATCTAATTCAAAATTAAGCCATTTATTCTATGATGAAATGAAATATAATTCTATAATGTGATGAATTTTTTGAAATTAAAATTTCAGAGACAAAATTAATTTAAGTCTACTTTAATATGTTCTTAATGATGGATAATACAAATAAACCAATGTTGCATAATTCAATATATTTATTATATATTTATCATTCTATTTTCTTAAACTTAAAACTTTTTAAAACAAAAAAAAATGCTCCTAAGCTCAACAATTTCAATGTCCAAATTTTTGTACAAACAAGTTTAGGTCACGATTTAAAATCATATCTATTTAGGTATTATTTTTTGGTATTCAAAATGGTCTTTTAAAAAACACAACCTTCAAAAGTGATGCATACTAATTATATTTAAATCATAGTTGAAAGATACAAAAGAAGTCTTTTTGTTTTAGGAATCTTTAGTTTTCAATTATAACATTTATCTCAAATTTTCATCATAAAAAATAACACAAAAATTATGGTTGTACATATTTTTATCCATTAAAATCAAATGTAATAATTTGTAACGTTGAAAGTGTAGGTCTAGACAACTCGAGGGTTGTTATTATATGAGCATAGGAGTGTGAGCCCATGAGCCTAAAATACTACACACCTATATTATAGGTATATATACCATATAAATCGTCTATGATTATAGGATATATATGTTACAAATACCCATATTATAGGTGTTTATGATTCATACACCTTCTATAGTGTGGGGGATCTATATTATAGGTACCTATAATATAGGCTCAATGCTCACAAACTCGCATTCTTGGACTCACATACTAGCACCATTGTAGATAGCTATGAGATTTTCATTCAAATTCTAACTCACTAATTTAAGATTTGAATGAAAAATTATAAATTTATTTTCATTCAATAAATCCTAAAGAATATAAAAAGAGATTCTTGCAAAATCATACATCCATACTTAATGGTCAATGTCAGCATCCTTTGTCGAATAATGAAATAAAGCTAGAAAATTCTTAAAATAAATTAAAAAATTTCGTAGAAAATATTTATTTTTGAAAAACATCTTTTGAAAATTATAAATTCTATTTTTAGAAATGTTATGTCAACTCTAGATACCATTCATGATAGTTATTGGAGGTAAAATTTGAATGCAACACACCTATGGTGATTTGGGTTCTTGAAAAGCATTTTATTATTCCTTGTAGCTAATATCAAAATCTAAGGTAATATATGGTAAAAATAATAATTTATGATGTAAAATTATACAAATTTTCAAACCAAATTATCGTCCTCTACCATTTTTGAGTTGGGGTCCTCCCCAAGAAGGTGCTTAAATTTCTTACCAACTACTGAATACTCCAAAAAAATTAGAATTTTCTAAACTTTTGCATGATTTCTTATATAAAAAAATGAAAAGAAAAAAAACCCTAATAATTTATATTAGAAGCCCAAAAACTCTCAAATTCCATTTTAGCTTTCAAATAACTTTAGGGAGTAACATCAAGAAGTATATGTATATGAAATATTTTTATGTTATCACAATAACACTCTAAAAGATATGTTTTTTAGTTTTATAATCCTTCATGATGTCAAATGATTATATATTTTGATGGAACCTAATGCTTCTTTTTAGGAATTTAAACTTCTTGAAAGAATGATGCGTAAAATCAATTACCTCAACAATCCTAGATATAGGAGGAAACCAAAACCATTTCAGGTTGTATTTCATTATCTTACATTTTATTAAATTATTTACATTATTTTAAGGATTCTTCTAATTGTTTAAAAGGTATTCATACTTTTCAATAAATAAAAACTGCGATTACAATAGGCTTTAGAAATTTATCAACAAAGAGATCCAACAAGGCCATTACCCTATTGGATAGAATCACAAACTAAAGGAATATCAAAGTATTTTCATTTAAATCCTCCAATTGTGGTTTTCGATGGCTTTGGTAAAAAATTGGCTTCAACTTTGTGCATAATAATATTCAATATTATAAATGAATAAAATATTATGTAATGCTTTTTATACTTTTAAAATGCTAATAGATTAAATATTATAATTTTTAAGAAATTAATCAAAAACTTTGTAATGAATCTTATATAATTTTTATCTTAAGATCAATTCAAGTTAGTATCACTTAACAAATTAAAAATTAAATGATCATATTCAAAATTCACATTAAAGATCATTAGTCATTTCAAAGCACTTTGAAGATAAATTTGTTTT
This sequence comes from Straminergon stramineum, assembly GCA_963920665.1. Taxonomy (NCBI): domain Eukaryota; kingdom Viridiplantae; phylum Streptophyta; class Bryopsida; order Hypnales; family Calliergonaceae; genus Straminergon; species Straminergon stramineum. The sequence continues at coordinate 10,257,996 of OY987266.1, forward strand.
GAAATTTTTATTCATAAGTAACAATATTAGAATCATTTATAACAACTTGTGTAGTTATTTACATTGATTATTATTATGAATAATAATAAAATTATAAAATAAAATAAAATATCATTTATAAATAATTATGAAGAAATATTGGACATAATTCTATCCTGAATTCTTTTAGGATTGGACGTCCAAGTATGTTGCCGCTAAGGCTTCTCAAATTTATTGCAGAGCCTCAAAAAGAATATATAGCTCATATACATGTTATGAATAAAAGTCCTTGGAGCCAACGACTTCGGTAAGAAATATATAAAATAACACATAATTTCATATTGGAACAATTTATTGGCATGTAGTTTAACATCAATTTACTAGCAATTATTACATGAATAATATAAAATTGAGTACAACATCTTTGGACAATCCAAATATTTAATTTCTTATTTTTGGAAATAGATTTATAAAACCATCTAGTGATGAATTTTTTATATCATCAAAAGAAGACCCTTTTCAAGGAAAAATTCTTATATCAGGTATGTTTTGTCAATTTGACATCACATACAAACCAAAAACAACAATCGAGTCACAAGATGAAATTGAAGTTCGGTCTGAAATGGACACTTGCTTTGTTACACTAAGGTCAATAAATCCTTTACCAATTGTAATATTTCCTTCACTCATTGATTTTGGCTATTGCCTTATAAATCATTCTGTTTCAAGATCTTATACATACACATGTTTAAGAGCTGGGGCTCATTTTGCAATGCTTGGATTTTGCAACGATTTAGAGTGGAATTTTATAGAAATTGAATGGACCCAAGATGAAAATTGGAAAGGCCTTCAAGATCGTTATATTAAAAAAAATTATGTATTATTTGCTCCATTTTTGGCCCATCCAAGAGAAATCAAACTTAAAGAAAATGACACTCAAGAAATGATTATACTCTTTAGGCCACCCAAAGTTGGGAAGTTCTCAGGATTATTACAAATTGAGACATCAACGGGACGACATTGGGAAATTGTTGTTCAAGGCGTTGGAGTCAATCTTCAAGTAACGTGTGATAAATTAGATGGATGTAGGTGGAGGCCTGGGGAGTATGAAATTGGTGTTCTATTTGGTGATTGTCCAATTGGAGCTACACTTCATCGTTGTGTATCAATAAAAAATAGTTGTGAAGTTCCAATTCGCTTCTATTGGCGTGTGTCAAATGCAACAAAACTTGCTTCATCAGGCATTACATTAGAAGAAAAAGAATTTGATTTTGATACTAAAAGCGTTTGTGTAGAATTCCAACATGAATTTTTACTTAAACCAACATTTGGAGTAATCCCAGCTCTATCTGAAATTGATGCTACTATTAGCTTTACACCAACTAAATTCAAATTCTATCACCAAATTGCCCATTTATTTGTAGACACACGAGAAGACCATCCTTTATCATCAAATGATTGGAAAATTTTTAGAAACCAACTTTTTGTTTTAGAAAATGAAATTCAAAAGGATGAAAATATTTTAAGACATCCTTATCGATTCAATGATGAAGAATTTGCAATCAATAAAGTTGACAATATGGGACAAATTTGTAAAATGTTAGAATTTCCACTAAGTGGAAGAGGAATACAAATAGATGTACAATGCCTACCACCTCTTATAAATATAGGAGGAGGACTTACAATTGGAGCCATTCACAATTATAAATTTGTTATTCGAAACAATAGTGCATCAACAATACAATTTTCATGGGAACGACCTAAAACACCAATTAACTCTAGTATTTATGAGAATGCAATTTATTTTCAACCTTGGTCTGGTCAAATTCAAGGAAATGAAAATCAAGAAATTTCTGCCATTATTAAAGGAAAAAAGGTTGGTCCATTTGATAAAACATATGATTGCATTATAACTAATCCAAATGGAAGTATAAATGGAGGCCAAGTCTCAATAAATCTCCAAATTGTAGGTCATATAAGAGGCCCTATTGTAGCAATGGTTCCTGCATCGATTGATTTTGGCCTAATTCAAGTGAGTAATTTATACACATGTTTGTCTTTGTATGTAAGTACCATGCCTGTATCCTATAGTCATGTTTTATCAATATAAGTATAAAATTTTGATTTCATTCTTCTTTTTATTTATTAAATAATTGTTTTTGTGGTTTTTTCATGAAACCATGTCATTTATATATTAAAATATCATGTAAATTTCCTAATAAAATTTCATAGATCTATTGTTTATGGATTAAAAAAAATAGATTATCATGCAAATTAGATTGATAGTACACATGAACGTGATTTGATTTTGATAAACAAGAGTAATACATGTCGAACCACTTTCAAGCTTTATTCAATTCCTGATCCAGAAGGAGAAGCTATTTTAATGCCTAGAGACAAACCAATATCACTATCATCATATGGTGATGCTCTACAAGTCTTTAAGAATGGTCTACCACTATCAAGATCTTATCGACAATTAAAAGATAAAAGACATATTAACCTTGTGGACACTTCAAAGCCTTTGCCTCTAATCAAAGTTTGTAGACGAGTGTGGTATCCTTCTGGAGTACCATATCCTGAAGATGATTGGCAACAAAAGCTAGTTTTTTATCCAAGCTTTGGAGTACTTGAAAAGAATGAATCGTGTGTTGTTCGGGTGTGTTTATAAATAATCAAAATTTAAAAGTAGATATTTATTTGATACTACAAATAGGTGAATGATAAGATGTAGAAAATGCCCTTGACAAGATTCAATCCTATATGGAAATTATACAAATAATCAAATTTGCATCATTCATATTTATATTTTATATGTAGTATTACTTATATGTAAGTATCAATTATTTACAAGATTTCATCATAATAAATGATTTTTACTAAAGTCATTTTTATAGAATAATCATATTACTTAAAATAATCATAAGTTTAAATATAGTATTTTATAACTATTACTTATTTATAAATGTGTTTATATTGAAATAGGTTGTTTTGAAAGGGACCAAATGTGGATACATGCGTTTAGCTATTATTTGCGATGTAGAAGAATTGACAGGGCAAACAAGTATGGTTGTAGCTAGAGCTGAAATTGATGCACCTCGTGCTTGTTTATTTCCGCCCATGATGGACTTAGGCATTCAATATTTATATTGTGAAATTGAAAGGGTAATTACATTGAAAAATCTAAGAGCGTTGCCTGCTTGTTTCAATTGGTGGAACCAAGATGGCATAGGAGATCACAAGTTTGTTAAAATTGATTGGTCTCAAGCTTCAGGAAAAATACCACCTCGTGAAGAAATAAATCTTACATTTAAATTCAATCCACAAAGGTTAGGTCCTTTTGAATGCATTTTAGTATGTGAAGTGTGGAAACAACAATTTCCACTAGGATTATTGCTTAAAGCTTATATTGTTGATATTCGTGTGAGTTTCCATATTTTTCGTCCTAAAGTAGAAGATGGGCATCAACTTTCTGGTCGAGGTGTCCACTTTGAAAGGATTGAAAAATTACAACAAGAAAGAAAATATGGACGCCATTCTACAAGTGGTGGTCGGCGTTATGAAATTCCAACTTTAGACAATCCAATGGTTCCATGTTTGGACTTTGGACGCCGTAATGTTGTTGGTAGAGTACATACTCTTAAACTTCTTATTCGAAATCATTCTCCTATTCAGGCAAACATGCAAGTAGGAGTTATCAATCATATTAGTGAGCCAGAATCATCATTAATAAGAGATGAACTTTGGATGCTTTCGGCTTTAACTGGACACTTATCCACATTGAATCCAAATAGACGTGATCCATTTCAATCAACCATGATCAATAAAACACATGACTTTCCTCTTCTTGGACGACAAGATGAAAATCATTTTCGATTTTTTTCAAGTGCAGGAAAGTCTATGTTGTGGCGCCGTATTGAAGGTGCAATGCACCAAGCTATGATCAAAGAAGGTTGTAGTATTGGCTTTCTAATATATCCTTATTCTAGGGGCATTCTACAATCATGGTCTGAATGGTCATGTGAAATTGTGTGTTTTAGTACTTTGCCTGGATTTTATAAAGATACGATTGTTGTCAAGGTAAATATTATAATTTGTTAATTATAAAATCTAAATATATAAAGATATAAATAAATGAAAAAATAATAATTTATTGTATGCAATAATCAATGTAGTATTCAAATCAACAAAAAAAAAATTGTATGTCATTATAAAATAAATTCTATACAATTCATTTCTATAAAAATTTAAACAATAAACTAAAATATTGAATATAATATGATGAATGGGCTCTCAATATGTAGATTGGATGTTTATCACCATTTTATTTTCCAGTGGAAATTGAATTGGTAGGAAATCCACTTGTTTCTAGAAGCACATATCTTGATCCTTGTGGATTACAAGAGAATAAAGTTACACCTGAGCTAGTAATGACATGGAACACAATGCCCGTTGGAAATCCAATTGTTCGTCAAACATTTTGGATTCACAATTCATCACCATTTAACATGGTAGTTGAATGGAAAATAATGAAAGAAGTAGAAGAGAAAGAACAAAAAGAAGTGGATGCAATTAAAGAAAACAAAGGAAAAATAGGCAATGAACAAATCAAAGAAGAAAAAATAGACTACAACAAAGAAATTGAAAAAGAAGAAGAAAAAGTCGAAAATGATGAAGAAAGAAATGAAGGAGAAACAAAAGAAGGGAATGATGTAGAAGAGGCTTTTGGAATAAATGAAGAAATTATTCCTAAAATCCCAAATTTGTGCCATGTTATTTTTGATATTGAGGAAAATAAAGAAAATTCACTTCATTGTATGTTAGTTCCAGAAAGAAATGGTGAAGATTGGTGTGTTAAAGTATGTTTTTTTTCCCAAAAATGAATCAATTTACTCCTAAATATTTCAAATAAAAATTCAATATAAAATTTATTGAAATTCTTCCATAAAACTACAAGAAAATTAACCCCTAAGTTCCATGGCTATATTTTCACCAAAACTGCTCCAAAATTGCCATTTGGGGTACAAGTACAAATTTTTTGTAAAAAAACTTTTTTTTGGCACATGTAACCACAGGATCTTGTAGTCTGTTGACTTCAAACATGTGGTAAAAATTTCAGAAATTTCCATAGCATGGATTGCAAGATATAAACATTCAAATTCACTGAAATTATTTTCTTGGCCTTGCAAAAAACAGGGCAGTTGCACTTCACAAGCTCACTTTTCTATGAAAAAATGTCCAAAATGGTGGTGCTTCTTTGGATTCTTTTTCCTATGAAAGTTGGCCACATGCTTGAAAAATTTCAGATTTTTGAAATTGTACAACATTTAGAAAAAGATAGTAAATAGACAGTAGTAGAGAATGATTCAAAATATTAAATTATTAAGAATTTAGTTATGGAATTGAGAAACGTCAATCCCAATGGTTGCAATGTTGTAATAAACAATCTACATCCTAGGATTTTATTTTTTTCCAAAAATATTGAAAATTGAGTAAGATAAAGGACTTTAAAGTTTATTTTAGAGTAGAGAATCCATAATAGCCTGTAAACAAAATCCTCATAACTTTTGGCTCATTGATCAAAGTAGAATGATTCAAATCTTTCCAAATACATATAACTCTAGAAAACCAATTTCAAATTTTTGTTTTTGAAAAAAGTGATTTTTTTTAATCTGCCCAAACTACCCATTTATGGAAATAAAAAATAACATATTAGGCCATGTAACTTTTGGCTAATATTTTCAAATGTCATGAAATTTAGTGCATGTGAAAGATATTCCTTGTCCCCATGTTCTCATAAAATTTGCAAATCTCCTATCACATGTACCTACCCAAAATTGCTATGTAGCCCAAAAATGCATATTGGTCCTTTAGGGGTTAATAGTTAATTATTGCATTGCCAAATCAATGAAAAATGTGAATACATGATTACATATTACTTCATGAAATAGAATTTGAAAATAAACTATTACAACAAACAATGTGTTCAAATTCTAATTTTAGAAATATTGAAATTTATCATGTATTTTATAACATTTATACATGCATAGGTTTGTCTTCAAGAACACTTAGGCATTGATTATCAAAATTTGATACACATTACATTTGAAGATTTTTTGGAGCCTTTTATGGAGAATGAACTTCCACCATTTCGTATAGTACCACAAAAACAAGTATATATATTTCTTTCTATTTTCATCAATATATTCTCTTAAATCCATGGCTATATTCTAGGTGTATTTTTTCAGCCTATAAATATAATTTTTATAATTTATAAACATGATGCACATATATAGGTAATATTGGGTCAAAAGAGCTCACAATTTTCAATAACATTTCACTCTCTTCAAGCAACTAGTTTCAAAGCAATAATTGTCGGTAGAACAAGAATCCATGATGGTCAATTTTCAAGGAAATTGGTTGCACCAAAATTTGAATTTGATAGTGCACTCGATAGAATTGACAAACAATACATCTATAGACGCCCGTCAACTAAACATGTATGCGAACATGTTGTTACGTATTTTAATAAACATACTTCCCAATTTCAATCATTGTTAGTCCACAAGACATCTCTTGGAGATCATGTTCATTTGGAGCAACTCAATCAAAAGAAGATTAGTAAGAAAGGAGGAGCGTGGGCGGATTTTGGCAGAAAACGTTCTACAGTGCATAGATTAGAACATGATTCTAATGAAAATTCAAAGGATGGAAATTCAATTGTTGAAGAAGAAATTACAGAAGAAGGCAATTTTTCAGTGCCAATACTTGATATTCCTGATGATTTAATTACAGATGCTTTTATTCCTAATCAAGAAATTGATTTAATAAAACCTTTGCGTGTGACTGTGATTGCTCGCTTACTTGTTCCAAGGTACCATTAACAAAAATTTCAAATATTAATTAATTTACAATTTGTATATAATAAGTTATAATTGAATCAATGCAAAGGTTAGGTTTTATAATAATATGCACTTAAAACATCAATATTAGCTAATGTATCATAATGGATACAACAACATCAACTTCAAATGGTTGCTTAGAAGAAAAGATTCCAAAATAGCTTGAATTATTTTTAAGAGCCCCTAGTGAAATAGAATAATTGAAATCATTGTATTCTGAGTTTTTAGGAAGTGATCATCTTTGATTAATTGCAATAGTTATTACAAAAAGAATACTTATCAATAATTGATCTTAATCTTGTTGAATTGGTTTTTGGAATTTCATATTAATCATTATTGAATTTATACTTGAAACTTAAAAGAAGTAATTATATGTCTAAATATATTTCGTATATTTTTTGCAGGTTGCATTGTAATGTAGATGATGTACTAAATTTTATGCTGTTTGGAAGCCTTCCCACTGAGCTACGATTTGATTCAAAGTCTTTGTTTCTTACTAACACATATTTAGACCGCATTTTGTTTTCTATCTCCATTCCTCCACCTTTTTTTGTATATAATGTTCACCATGGTGTCATTGAACCAATTAATGATGGTTCTGCTATAAAAAGATTATCTATATTGAAAGACCCTCAACGAGAAATAGAAGAATCACATTATAGGTTGCCAACAGATTGGAGTTTACAACTAAACCTCCGATTTAGGCCCTTTATAAATGAAGGAGATTGTGATCCACAAGATGAAGTCATTGAAAAAGAGCTTGTGATTTCATTTCAAGATGCCCACCAACAAGTAAAATATTCTCATGCAAACATTGTATAATGATGCACTACATATAATCCCTCATCAATTTGTCAATGTACTACCTATAGTTGAAAAGGTGGCCAATTCTATCCAACCAAGTCAATCAACAAGTACTCGTTTGCATTGACTAGAATCTAATAACTTTCACCTTATATTGGTGGATTCATTAGGTTGAATTAGCTACCCTTTATATCAAGATGCGCAAAAAATAATATAGAATAAAAATACCATGAATATCAAAATTGGGAAAGATTTACAATTAAAAATCTAAGTTCTAATTAAACAAAATGATTTAAGAATCCATACCTTAAGTTAGTTAGTTTGTTTTGTTTTGTTTTTTACATTAAAATCTCCTAAACCGACTGTGACCCCACTTGCATTTTTGGTATTGTCAAAAAGCCCTTAGTGAGAAAGGGAGCAAGGGCATTGTTTTGTGGTGTTTGCACAAATAGTGGGAAAGTTATTGAATTTCCAATTTTTTTAAAGATAAAAAAATGAAAAAATTGCTTTTACTTTTATTTGAATTGTGTAATCCGCACAAGGTACACTAGTAAAGTTTAAAACATTAGCATTTGATGTTTGAAATTGAAATTTTCTTACAAATATTCCATGATAATTGTGCGCAGATAATTACTCTTCATGGGGACGTGCGATTTCCCGAAGTGACTTTGCAAACAGAAACCCTTTGGTTTGGAACTGCCATTTGTCCGGACTGTGTCTTATGTCAAGATTTCAGCATTTCAAATACGAGTATTGTTCCTCTTGAATGGCGCATTGTCACCGAACAAAGTCACCAAGATATGATTGAATGTGCTAAACTTGATGGTTTCATAAATTGGGTAACTTAGCTTAACTCTGTTGAACTTCCAACTAATTAATTTTAATTTTTTCTCACTTAGTGTACAGTAATATCAATCATTAACCCTGGAGCGCTCTGACGTCCAAAAAGTGGACGACGAACAGATTGAAACTGATCTATCTTCTCATTACTGCTTGGATGAAAGTCATCCTAATTTGTGGAGATACTTTATCAAGTTATTGTTAGATTCAAGGATTGGATTTGGTGTTACTAGAGTACATCTTTTTCTAATCTTTTTCTAAAATTACAAATATGCAAGTATGTCAAGTGGTCAAATTGCATTGACTCTAGTTCAAAATGGGATTTGCCAATATGAGGTCATAGATATTAAGAGTACAAAAATTTCAAAAAAATGACTATGTGAAGAGAACCTCATTTCAAATCCATTCCAAAAAAAAATTACTCAAGAAATGATAATATTTTGCTTGTAATTGAATTAAGAAGGAATTTTAAAATTTCAATTTTAAAATTTGTAATAAAATATTAATGATAGCATTGGTGAATAAATCTAACTATATAGATGGAATGTACAACTCACATTCTACAAATTTTTTACCCATGTCAATTCCCAAATATGCTTCTAAATAGCCCTTTATAATGATTTTTCTCAAATGGTAGATTTGGGAGATGAGTTTGAACATTCCAGGGTTAATATTCACATATTAATTAATCAATGTAAAATTATGAAATCGTCGCAGGGTCATCTAAAAGATCTTAATAAAACATGGCCTGTGATTTGGAAAGCAACACCTGAGTCAGGTCAATTGCCAGGACGAGAAGGTTGTATGGGTGAAATATATAAACAAATTGTTACCATAACATTCTCTCCGTTTGAACCTGTTTCTTATAAAGAAACAATATGGATTGAAGTACTCCACGGTCGAGGGAGTAGGCTTGTGTTGGAAGGGCAAGGGACTGAAATTGCATTAGCACCACCGGGACTCGATCCTTCAAATGGAGCACCTGCAGCAGCGGCACCACCTCAAGAGCGCAAGGGTTCGAAACGTAAATCTTCAGCCAAAAAATAAAGGCAAGAATTTGAAATTTAACCTTGAAACAAAGCGGTAGCTTAGAAGTGTTTCGTGGATGACAAATAATCCTTCTATGTAAGACAAAAGTGCAAAGGTTCATCCTTGAAATTTTTGTGTGAAAGGGGGAGGGTTGGCACAATAGTTTCACCTTCAATGAGTTTTTAGTTTATTTTTTTTATTTTTTTAAAAAACAAATGACTTATATAATACTATAAAGGATGATTTCCACAATAAACAACTTGACATTCTAGAGTTGAGATGTTTAAGTTACATTGATCTTTTTCATTGGTATTGTATGGTTTTTTTAAACACACAAAGAGGATGGTAAGAAATTCATGTATTAAAAAAATTCCATCACACCTTGTGTGACTAAGTGTTTTTCAAGCACAACTTTGAGAATAATGATCCAATGTAGTTGAATTCATAGTGTAGGTGGGTATGGACACTGAAAATTAATTTTTTCTTCATTGCTCTCTAAAATTAAGTTGAGATGGAATATTGCTTATCAAAAATATTACATTGAGTTTTTTTTAGAAGTTTGAAGCATTCTTGAATATCCATTTTAAGAATTTTAGAGCTAAAATTTGGAGGTGATGATCTTCTAATAGATCAATAGACATGTAAAAGAATGAAAATTTAAAACTAGTTAATTCTATATTATTTTGATGTCCACAAAGTGAGCTTCATTCAAGAGGCCAATGTTCCATGATATGGAAAAGATAATTTGGTGGTTCTTTTGTGGATGACCATCTTCATAGAACTTTTGCAATTGGACAAATTTTTTTTAATTTTTAAAGAAAAATCATATTTATTAAATTTTAAAATTTTAAATACCTACTTTCTTGAGATTTTGCACCAAAAAAATCTTCTAATGTAGATGATTAATTCTATGCTTGAACTTCCTAGGGTACAATCTCTATGGAGATTTACATATGGCCTATATTTATTTATGTATTTTCTAAATGTATTTCCAAGTTTGAACCCCTAAAGACTAAGTTGCATTTTTTTGGTAACATAGCAATTTTGGGCAACTCACTACCAATGGAATTTTTTATTTTTTTATTTGAAATTTTTACATAACATGGGGACAAGGTTTTCCTTTAAGGCCCAACAATTTTCATAACTTTCAACTAAATGGTTAAAAAGTTATTGTATGATATGCAATTTGATCAATGAGATGAAAGTTATGAGGAGTTTTAGTTTGCAGGCACTTATTGATTCTCTACTCTAAAATAAACCTTTCAAGTCATTCATTTAATTCAATTTTGAAAATTTTGGAAAAAAATAAAACCATAGGATGTAGATTGTTTATTACAACATTGCAACCATTGGGATTGTCATTTTTCAATTTCATAACTAAATTCTAAACAATTTAGTATCTTGAATCATTCTCTACTTCTTTTCATTTACCATTTTCTTCCTATATGTTGTACAATTTCAAATGATTTGAGTTTTTTGGAGCATGTAGACAACTTGCTTTGAAGAAAGAACCCAAAGAAGTACCACCAACATGGACATTTTATCATACAAATGTGACCTTGTGAAGTGCTATTGCCTTTTTTTTTTGCAGGGCCCCCCAAAAGGATTTCTGTCAATTAAAACACTAATATCTTCCCATCCAATCGGTGAAAATTTCTGAAATGTTTCAAACACCTTCTCAAACCAGCGTACTACAAGATCTTTTAGTTATATATGTCCAGAAATGTTGATTTCTGAGGTTTTTTAAAATGTTTTTGGTACTTGTACTAGAAATGGCAGTTTTGGAGTGTTTTCTGTTAAAAAGTACTCCAGATTTTTTTCTCAAGTACTGAGTGAAGCAAATGCAACAGATAGTAAGTTTAGTAGTGTTTCTTGAAATCATCCACAATCATAGAAGTACTTCAGAATGTTTCAGTTTTTCAGTTCTATATTTCCTTTTAAAAATAATAATAATAATATGCAGAATCTTCGTTGATGATAGTAGATTTTAAAATGGAAAACTGGACTCAATAATGGAACAAACATACTAGTAGTTGGCATTATATTTTTTCATGATTCATTTCAAGGTCAGTAAGGCGGCAAGGGCCATATTTTTAATTTGCCACCCCTGAAGCCCTGACCCCCACCGGCACCGGCCAGGGTGAATTGACCCCCTCATTGCCCCGTCTTTGGATGACAGGGGGATGAGGGGAGCCATTCCCTGTCCATCCCACCCCGACTTCCTCCCCTGCGACCTTCTTCCCCTGCGACCTACCCGCCCCCTCCAACCTGCCCTCTCCCGACCTGCTCCCTCCGACCTGGCTTGAAAGCCTTGCAAATTCTTCTAGCTTCTTCCAAGAGCGCACTGAAATTTTACAATTTGTAATTTCAAATGTATGAGTTATTTTTTTGAATTTCTGCTAATATTTCTCATTTTTTTGCTTGTAGACACTTGGGATGCAAAATGTTTGATGTCAAGTGCTTGCAATTTTAAAATGGAATGGGGACCAATCATGCAATCACAAAAAAAAGTGCTCCATTAGGAACACACAAATAGAAATGATTTTTTGTAAAATCAAAAATTATTGTAATCCCTAAAGTTCCATGACTATCATACCTATCTATCCGGGTTGGAAAAAATAATTCTAAAAATAGACATCAGAATTTTTATAGGAGGTATTATTATGAAAAAAATTATTTTGTATGTACAGAATATGAATTTTGAAGGAATAATCTTATTTTCAGAATTTGCCAAAAAAAAATTTAAACTTTGATTAAATATTCAATATGAAATGGCTACCTTGATAGTCACTATTGATTGTTTCACCAAAAATAAGATTATTCCTTCAAAATTCGGAGGGGGAGAAGGTCGCAGGGGAGGAAGTTGGGTGGGATGGACAGGGAATGGCTCCCCTCATCCCCCTGTCATCCAAAGGCGGGGCAATGAGGGGGTCAATTCACCCTGGCCCCTGACCACCGGGGTACAGTAAGTTATGATAATGCTTGAAGTGAAGGTCAAAAGTGATTTGGTGTCTTCTCTGACTAACTAACTTACATCAGCAGACTGGGAGATTCAATTAAAAAAAGAAGAAGTAAATTAACGTATAGATAAGTTAATTATTATTATTTTTTTGGACACAAATGAAACGGACTAAGTTAATTATTAGGATGATTTGTTTTCTTGAAACAAATGAAATTTATTAGGACGATTTGAATCTGGGGAGTGCCTGTAGGATGGAGTTTTTAAGAGTTTTTGTAATTTTCAAAATCTACTTAATGTTGAACTTACTAAAGTGAGTTAAATTGTCAGCAGTCTCACTATGATCAACTCCCTGAATTAAGTTAAAGAAAAGTCATAAGCTACTTAATAAGTTGGCTAGCTTGTGCCAAAAGATTTGTTGAAGATAGTGCAGTAGTTGGACAGTGTGCCACATTGTAACTTTTAGTAACTTAGCAACAAAGTCAGGCTGCACTGGCAGAACACTAACTAAAGTTAACCCCTAAATGCCCAACGCCTATTTGGAGCTTCTTGAAATTTGCTCCAAATTGAACAAAAAGTCAACATTTTTAGAAGTTGTACCAATTTCTTTTGAATTGTAACCGTACAAATTCAAACTAGACACGTTAGAGATCACATAGGAAAAGAAAACATAACAATATCATTTACATAATGAAAGATTATAATGTTTGATCATGAGGGTGTAAAAATTGTGAAAATTTTTCAATTCACTTTTTGCATGTCAACTCTGAAAAGTTGGTCACTAAAAAAATATGAGGTTATAGGGCCTAGCATGCACAACCCAAATCAATTTATGTTTTTTCAAAATCTATTCTACAATTTTAAAAAATGAATTTCTAATGTGGTTTTGCTTCCAAGATCTAGTGTATTTGAGGCTCATTTCCAAGAGTCCTCAACACTATGGGAAGTCAAGATTGCAATGGGCATCCTTGCACAAAATCTTCAATAGAAAAATCATAATCCTTCATTTTTAAGATCAACTTTTTGATCCTAAAACTAGACTTCAAAAAGAATTTTTCAAAAATATAAACTACTAATAATAGCAATTTGGTTGAGTTTTACTTAACTTCAAAGTTTTCGAAACACTAGAATCTGGTACCTTGGGCATTTAGGGGTTAAGTTAAGCTTACCAAGTCGGAACTGCTTGTTTGTGGAGGATCAAATGAAAAAGAATTGTGCACTCCATCATGTACCAAAGCAGTCTTAACCCATTAGATGAGAATGAGCTCCTGCGGAAGACTGCGAGTTCCCAGAAGTTCTAAGACTGTGGGAACTCGGCCAGAGCAGCTCGCTGACGTGGTCAGCCGGCGGCCACGTCGGATAATAATAAAAAATTAATTTTTAAATATTTTTTTTGAAAAAAAATTAATTTTTTAATATTTTTTATTTTGTTTTTTAATTTTTTAATAATTTTTTTAATTTTTTAATTTTTTTAATTTTTTAATAATTTTTTAATAATTTTAAATTCTGGACAGCCCTGGCTGGTTCCCAGCCTTGGGAACTGGCCTGAAACGGCCCTCCAGGGCAGCTGAATCCCATCTAATGCTTAACCTATGTCGAAGATTCTGAGTTTCCTTTTTTCAAGATTATTAAACTTTGATACTTGTTGGCTTGGAAGACTATCTCTTAGAATTTGTTTTAAAGGTTATTTGGAAAATAATTAATGAATATGGAGGTCTTGGAAAACCCCACTTTCTAAGACTCATATATAGTAGAACCACCCATTTCCAATGAGGGAGACACACCCAACATGTAGGGTACAATTATTTCCAACCAAGGCTAGAACATATTTCCAACTGAAGCTTGGAATGACTAATAAGGTCATGATACGCGTCCCAAAGTAGTGAGTAAGAAAATAGGAAGTAGTGAGTGGGAAAGTAGTTCTTGAATGATTAGAATTAGAAGAGTCTAGACATTGGCTATGGGTTCAAGCCAACTTTGGGTATGAATTCGAGGAAAAAAATAACAATTTTTTTGCAATGTTCATCATTTCTATCTTTCTAGAAGGCAAAAAGTTTACAACACATTCAACTGCTCCAGATCATGCATAGAATCGCTTAAGTGATCGACTGTGGGTGGTACTTCTAGTTCTACTTCTACCATACAGTTGGAAGAATTCAACTGTTGAAAGGGACTTAATCTATAAAGCAGATTGTACCATTCCAACAACAACAACACTATTTTCACTTGGTCCCAGTCTGACTGATGCAAAAAGGAGGAGGAGCCAGCCTAAAAGAGTTGGTTAGAATATTCTGTGTAACACCCCCCAAAATTGTTTCAATTGCAATGGGAATTTTTTTGTGCACTTGGGAAATTATTCCATCATTTTCATGCACTGATTCAAGAACAATAAGGCAAGAGAAAAGTTGAAATAGGAAAAACAAAAAAAATTTCAATCAATGGAGTCTTCTTCAATGGGCTCATTCATGACCTTTTCCGACTGTATATGTTGACCTCACCCTGTCAAGACTCAAGAGTCAATGTCCTGAGTTTGATCACACCATTGTCCCCTGGCTTCCTTCCAGGCTTGCACCCTGTTATAAGATAATCAGGAGAGGGAAAATTAAAAGTTAGAAAAAGACTGAGATAACTTAACTTAAGCTTATACAAGTTTATCCTAGGCAAACAGAGAGCGGAGAAGGGGGGGACTGTAGAGGATCTGACTGAGGGGATGCAAGGAGCAATCAATCATGATGGCGAGCATTGATTCACATATACGAGTTAGGCAGAAGATCTGGACAGACCACTGCCCCACTGTCCCTCTGAGGCTCTGGTCCTATCTGGTTCAAGAGGAAAAACAGCACCGGGAGAGGGACAAGCGTAATTGCTAAGACAGGTCTACCTTTAATCCTGCCTATGCGCAGAGTGTACGGTTTCCGCATTCCATGCTCCTTCTTGCACCTACACTGCCGTTTCCGCATGTTGTACACACATTCTGCATCATTCTGGACATAAATGACGTTGAGGTTCCAGTGCTGCACCTCCAAGCGATTTCAACGCCGTGGGTGGGTAGGAGTGGGCCCGTGGAGCATGATCCTGTGTGACCAGAGAGCCCCCAAATCCGCACTGTGTCCGAAGGTGCTTCGTTACCTTCGCTGTGGCTGTTGTTCAGTCTAGAGACCAATGATGAAGATGCTCTCAGCGCGCAATGTTAGTCGCGATGGTTTGATTGCGGAGTGCCTGTTTTTGAGCTGTTTGGGCCTACCGCGAACCCTGTGAAGAGGGCGTGGACGGGAGGGAACGGAAGAACACGGATAGGAGAAGAGGCAGAGGGGAGAGAGGGGAGGAGAAAATAGGGTCTTAAGAGACTTCTAGTCGGGGTATTGAAGTTGCTTCATCTAGTTCTTTGCAGAGCGCCCATTTCGTCTCTGCAAGTCTGCATTAGAGAATGGCGAGCATAGAGAAGCGTTAGGAGAGCGAGTAGAATATCGAAATACTAGAGCTGGGGAAATTATACCTCAGTAGCAAGCTTGCCAACCCCGGCAACCTTACGTGATCACCACGACTAGTTCCGAGCATGCCTCTCTCTGCCACTTAATGCATCATGTTGAGATGGGTCTGGGCGTCTGTGAGGGATCGGGTATCTAATGCGCAGCGCTGCTGTATGGGTACGTGCTCGCCCCTTCGAACTCTTGCTCATTTTCGTTATAGAATTTTCACGAGAACCATGCTTTTCCTTGTGGGTGGTGGACTTACTCAGCCTACCTGCAGCACATAGTTTTGTGGAGTTTAGTTCCATGCTAAGTCATTGACCTGATGCAACCTTCACCAATGCTTAAGTATGCATTTTCATTGCTTCGTTGATGTAGAAACCTCAAGGTCAGAATTTCAACTACAAATAGGTTCTGCACACTCGACTCGCAGCACGTTATTCACTAGCCTTCGCATCAGTTAAGATGTTCAGGTGGAGGCTTTGCAGTGAGCGTCCATGATTGTAAGGCTTGAGACAGCAAATGGAGCTCCAGATATCGAGATGGAGGAAGTCTGGTGCATAGTGATAGAATACCTTTCTCCACGAACTTAGAATTTAGGTCAAAGAAGGGGGCCTAAGAAACTAGTGAGGAAAGTTATGGTTTCTCTACACCTGTAATTGAGTGACGATGCCTCCAAGGCGGGTCTTGCAGGCCAATGTGCCCTTTGCATACTCCCCTCTCGCCCCCACTCAAGCGAATGTGCGACACTCTAGTAAGAATGATCTTGCACTGGGGCTTGGGCTTGGATGCAGCCTGGGTGTACTCCTAGTATTGATCTTGTCCGCTTTGTTCTTCTACAATCGGCTGAAAACCAGGAGGACGAGTCCTTATGACCTTAGTAACTCCAAAAACCTCCAGAGATTTTCCTATCAGCAACTCAAGAAAGCAACTGGAAGTTTTTCAGAAGCCCAGAAACTTGGTCAAGGGGGATTTGGGGAGGTTTTCAAAGGAGAGCTCCGCAACGGAGACCTAGTTGCAGTCAAAAGTGTCGACGTTTCTTCAGTACAAGGGGAAGTTGCCTTTCAGAGTGAAATCTCGATTCTCGGTCAAGTCACTTCCCCGCACATTGTCCGGCTTCTAGGATTTTGTGTACATGGTCCACGGCGACTGCTTGTGTATGAATTTATGGCCAATCGAAATTTACAAGAAGCCCTTTTTGACGAGGTTTATGCTGTTCCATTAAATTGGGACATGCGTTTCCGGATTATTCTCAATGTCGCTGAAGCCTTGGCCTGTTTGCATTTCAAGTGTGACCCGCCGATCATCCACGGTGATGTCAAGCCAAGCAACGTCCTGCTGGACTCCAATTTTCAGGCCAAACTGGCAGATTTTGGACTCGCCAGAGTGAAAACTGCAGAAAGCATCCTCGAAGTTCAGACCCTGGAAGCACAGAGGGAGGCCATAGAGAAAGAGAGGGTGCGATATGAGAAGATAGTACGAGATCGGGCCAGGCGGCAGAAACGAAGAGAGGAAGCTGAAAGGAAGAAGGCGGATGACGCTGCGCTGGCCAAATCTGTGAAGGGCGACTCCATGGAATCATTTGCATTCGATCCTAATCCAGAAGGGGAAAGGAGAAGTTCAGCATCCATGTTCGACGGCCTATCGACTGAGGAAGAAACGAGCGGCTTCACACTGGAGTCTCCCTGCTCAAAAGCTGGGAATAACACACCCACCAGCATTGTAAGAATCGTTGATGTTGCGTCCGAATCGCCAGCACTAGCAGATGGAAAGGGTTCAAGATCTATTAATGATGTCCCAGACACAGAAGAGATCAGCTGGCAGGATTGTGAGGAGAACCGCTCGTATCCACCGTCACCAATATCAATTCCAAAAGAAATTGGCGTAGACGCAGACGGCGAGCATTTCATGAGTGCGGAAGAAGGAGAGACGGATGTCGACAAGAGTGTGATGAGTATGGACGGTACTGGAGAAGAAGGCTGGAGTACCGTGAGCCCCTCGCAACCTGATTTGGAGTTCAATTTCGAAAGCAGTGACGTGCAGAAGCAGCAGAAAGGAGAAGCGAAGGGAAACAGACTTCGGTCATGGAGTCGGGAATGGTGGCGAAAACAGGACAAAGATGATGGTAACCGAAGCCAACACAAACAAGACTCAGACACGAAAAGCATTCGAAGCAGTATAATAGAGCTCCAACGAAGTGGAGAGCTTACCATTGAGGCCGGGCAGACACGGCGACCAAAGCACCGCAGCGACCTTCGAAGGCAGCGATCCAAAAGCTCCGGTTGGATTGGCGCCATCGTCGGCGAGTTGAGCAAAGAACCGAGGAAGAAGACTCCTGTCAAACACGACAAGCTCAAGGGGCGCGAGTGGTGGCGTGAAGAGTATTGCGAGGAGCTGACCAACAAGAGCCGCGAATTCAAGAAAGGCTCGAGCATGAGACTCGACCACAACCGTAGCAGCCGCCGGCACAAGAAAGACGATTACACCAAGTGGATCCGCGACTTCAGTCAAGAATTCAGCGCCGAATTAGGTCACAGCAAAAACCTCGAGAGCAGAAGAGAGAGCCGGAAATCAAGATCCCGGCGGGAGGAGTTTTGGAGTGGCGATTCTGCATACCGAGGGATTAGTAGCACTCCAAGCATGCGCGGAACCATTTGCTACGTCGCACCGGAGTCTGGCGGAGCAGGGTCAACCTCCGAGAAAGCTGATGTTTACAGCTTCGGTGTTCTGCTTCTGGTCTTGATCTCAGGCCGCCGGCCGTTGCAAGTAAACGCCTCTCCCGTCACCGACTTCGAGAGAGCAAATCTCATATCCTGGGCAAGGTTGCTGGCGCAAACCGGAAATGTCCTCGACCTCGTGGATGCCAACCTCCAATCGGTATTCTCCGACGATCAAGCCGTGCTGTGCATCACGGTGGCGCTCCTGTGTCTACAAAGATTACCAGCCGCGCGTCCAAGTATGAGCGACATTGTCAGAATCCTTAACGGCGAGCTCGTCGCTCCGGATCTTCCTTTCGAATTTTCCCCCTCACCTCCCGGGTTTCGGTCCCGCCGCAAGCCCTCATCTGAAGAGATTGCTCTCGAACGCGCTGCTGTCACTTTCTAAACAAGAGGACTGCGATCAATTGAAAAGAAGAAGAGCTCCCAAGTAAGGCGACGATTACAAGATTTCCATGTACTGCTTGTCCGTCTTCGTCTTCTCTAACTTAGGTCAGTGCACTTCCCGTCTTCCATTGCTTGAAATTTCAAGACAATGGAATGTATGCTTCAATGTAACGATTCGGTGATCGACTTTCGGGATTGAGATGGTGATCAAGGACGGAGCAACCACAACATTGGGCATTAATCTGTAGCTGAAGTCTAGATTGACATGTACCATACTACAGAGGATGACATGTATTAATAGTGACACTTGGAAATGGAAGTAAATTGTCTTGATTAGAAAACCCTCTTGCAAAATGAGGTTGGTTCCATTTTCAGAGAATGGAAGAATTCTCCCATTTCAAAAAGGAAAATTCTCCCATTTGGGAGAATGTGGTTGTGTTCATTCTACGTTGATAGGTACCTCATTGTCCTGTAAATTCTCTTGTCATGTTCGTATGGAAACCTGCAGGTGATGTTTAATGGAACTGTTGGAAATGGAAGTGAATCGTCTTGATTAGAAAACCCTCTTGCAAAATGGAACTGGTTCCATCTTCAGAGAATGGAAGAATTCTCCCATTTCAAAAGGAAAATTCTCCCATTTGGGAGAATGCGGTTGTGTTCATTCTACGTTGATAGGTACCTCATTGTCATGTAAATTCTCGTGTCATGTTCAACCCTAAACCTGCAGGTGATGTGTAGTGGAACTGTTGGAAATGGAAGTGATTTCTCTTGATGAGAATCCCTTTATATGAACTGGAGCTGGGTCCACTGTCAGAGAATGGAAGAATTTCTCCTCTAAAAGTTGCAGGAATGTGGTAATGGTCGTCTGGTATACCTACACTGCCTCATTTTCTCGTAAGTTCTCTTTCGCATGTGCTTAAGGAAAAACTGCAGGTGGGGACTATTAGAAACATAAGTAATGTGTCTTGATGAGAAGCCTTCGTGTGATCTGAGCTCGAGCCAGAGAATGAAAGAGGTTTCGCATTTGAGTAAAGGTTTCTCCCATTGAGGAGAGAATGTGGTAATGCGTGTCTATCTACAGTAATTAGCTACCATCATTGATAAATGTCATTGTCCAGTGAATTCTCATCTACTTGTCTGTATGCCAGTGGAAGACTGCAGGTGATGCTTAGAAATGGAAATGGAAGTGAAATGCCTGGGTGAGAACTGGAGCTGATTTCATGACCATCGACAGGAAGAAGTCAATTTTAAGGGAAAATGTGGTACTTGTAATGTTTTTCACCGACACGGGATATATGTCTCATCTCCTCTTATGCATTTACTTTTTCACAACTGTAGGAGATGCATAGTGGGACATTTGGGGCTTCTACTGAGGGTCAATATCTGGAAGTGTAAAAAGAATAATGAACCCCATGTGTGGACTATACAAAAATAGTTGTGGTACCTTAAATTGAGAGTTGATGCAGTCCTGCATGAATAGCCTATCCTACAGGGCTAGATATGCACTACCTGAGTTTTTTTGAAGTGATAGAAGAAAGAATCCATCACTACTTCACTGCAGTAGATTCAGAATTAGGAAGCTGTCGAGATGATGACAGTCGTTGAGATTGGTTACCTAGTTTGTAACCAGCGACCTGACTTGGATGCAAAAATCTGCATAAGTTATGAGCTCGTGGATGAATCTTGAAGAGCACAAAGGTGAGGAGTGCTCCACTAAGGATGAAATCTTGACAAGGGTATGGATGCACAAAATTGAGAGTTGGTTATGGAATGGAAGCATAAGGAATTGGGACATGTTTGCAAAACTTGCCCAATCGAATTTCTTGTGTAAAGTGTATAGCCTCTATATATGAGAGCTAAGGGTTGATTTTAGGTACATCTATTTTCAACAATTTGAAAATTCACATGTTTTTCACTTGGCGTTTAAATCTACAATCCCTTTTCAACTACCAAAATAGCTTGACAAAATCTTCTACTATTCAATAATACGAATAGTGTTCAAACTATTATTAGGTGTTGTTACCTTATTTGGGGCAAGATGCCAAGTTGATAACAAAGTTGTCCAAATTCATAAAGAAAATAGAAAGTGAATTTTTGATTAGATTTATAAATCCCAAAAAGTCGTTGTGAAAATTAGCCTTTTGGGTATCTTGTAAATCATTTGCTTAAAAAACCCAAGAGAGGTCAAGCTATTGTGCAAGACCTCCCCTTCTCATACAAAATTCTATAGTGGAAGCATTGAAAACTATCAATATAAACAAGTCAACATAGTGGGAGGCACCATTTGCTAGAAAAAAAAAGGATTTTTGTAGTATTAGCAATTGAAAATCGTGAATTTAAAAAAAAAAAAAAAAAAAAAAAAAAAAATTGGATATGGCATGTATTTTCTATGATCTTTCAAAGTAGCAATTCCCTAAACCATTGAAACTGTCACATAGGTGGACTTGAAATTGAAATCTAACAAAAATACGTAGTCAACTAATCAATTGTACATAAGGGGACAATTTAATGGAAGTTTAAGGACATTTCAAAGGAATTCTATTGTGCATCAATGGGAGCATGGACACTTTTGGGTGTTTCTACCTTAAGAGCATGGCCAAGGTTGCTAGCATGTGAGCCTAGGATCTTGAGCCCATGAGCTTAGGAACCTAGGCTCCTATGTTATGGGTACCTTCCATAGTTATAAGATGTTTATAATTATAAGTGTCTATGTTGTAGGTACCTATGTTATAAACATCTTTCATGGTTATAGGATGTATTATATAATAAATATCTAATTATATTGTGGGTGTCTATGCTTTAGGTACCTATGTTGTAGGCACTTTCAATGGTTATAGGATATTTATATAATAAGTGCCTAATTATATTATAGGTGTCTATATTTCAGGTACCTATATTATAGGCACCTTCTATAGTTATAGTACCTACGTTACAAGCACCTTCCATGGTTATAGGGTACTCATATTATAAGTATGTATGTTATAAACACCTTCAATAGTTGTAGAATATTTATTTATACCTAGGTGCAAGGCTCATAGACTCACATTCTAAGCTCACATGCCAATGTCGTTGAGAACATGGCCACCTGGCTTGGTCAATTTAACGTGCTAGAGTAAATTGAGCGGACTGTTGCATAGTAACAGCATGAGGGTAGAGGACGGCCACCACCATCCCTTGCTCTGCTCCCACTTGCAAAATTGTGACCCCCCTTAAATGCTTTTTTACAATTACATGTCAACTTGTAGTTCTTTTGCACCAACTACCTACTCTTGCTATTCATCACATATTTCCAAAACTACTATGCAAAGCCATACTTGGACAAAGATTCTCCACAATCTCCAGTCTTGAGTAACTGAAGAGTCTTGCTATTATTATGTGGCCAGGTTCATTTTGTAAGTAGCCGCTTTGGAATTTGCATTTACAAGTGTGACAATGGAGAGCAAAAGGCTGCTAGGGCCCAAAACCCTTGAGGCTGCCTACAACGCACCTGGGTGCCCATGCTCTAAGGATGGACATCCACACTTTTGTCCTACATAGAAGGATTCTTTGTCATCCATTGAACACTTCATGTCCGCTGCATCCTTCTAGGGTTAACTTATGGGCATTCTATTTGAATATCTGTTATGACAATTGGCCACCCCAATTTGTGTCTGGGCAGCTGGGGCTCAGTTAAGTTAAGTTACACTGTGACAGCTCTCAAAGTCCAACCTCAGCATGAGGTTGAATTTTTGCGGTCTTCAATTGTCTGCAACTGCAAATTTGGGCACAGAGTCACACACATGCTTGTTGTACAGTCCAAGTGGCACATGTATGATATATGGTACTTCACTAGTAAGCATGGGGAATGGAATATCTACGTTAAGGAGTGCAAATCTACGAGTAGGTCAAGGTGTACTCAGAGTACACATTGTACAGAATCCAGTTTGATGAAAACAGCTGGGTATGGGTAAGGGCTAATGAGATGATGGCAGAACCTGCTTTGGGGCAGGAGCAGTGATTTTTTCTGGACTTCCAGCATGTTCCGAAGCAATGTCCAGGAAAAAATGGTGGTGAAGGTGAAGGCACATAACCAATCACATAAGCAATTTTGGACATGATTCAGGAGTCTGTTAGAAGTGCAAGGTGAAGCAAATATTTTTAAAAGTGCAATGATAGAAATAATCAGAGTTTGCAAAAAATTTGGTAATTTTATCACTTGAATTGAAATTACTATGAATTTTGAAAGCCACAAGTTGGTTTGAACCTATGTCCTATGTCTAAAGTCACTCCCCAAACCACTCAGTTAAAGTCACTCAAGGTGAAGGACATGTGTCATGGCACTTCGGTACCTAGGCATGCCATGGCATGGAAGATGAGGGACATGTGTCTTTTTTGAAAAACATAAATGAGTCCTAACCTCTCTTGAATTTGAGATACCTTATTGATTGCCAATGGGGCTCTAGTTGGTAATGGGTGCCTTTACCGAAATTCAAAGTTAGCTAGTGGAATTGGGAAAAAAAACAAATTGCAATTTGAAAACATAAGCAAAAAACTAGTGAAAAAATCTACAAAATTTATATTTTGAGTAAAAAAATAGAAAAAATAATTGGACTCTGTGCTTGAAAAAGTGGTTCAATTTGGGAATTGAAGGAAATGAGTCAGTAAAACTCAAACAATATACCGAATGGTGTTCTGAAGCCTAGGTGGCTTCAATATTATTTGTTACACCAATGGTGATAATTTCACCCTTGAAGGTAGAGAGGGTTCTCTAGGATAGACGATTTGAGAAAAATCATTGTAAAGTATTAATTGGAATAATATTTTGGAATTGATATATGAATAAAAGTTTTAGACTGTGAATTTTAGACTCCATGTATATAGTTACATTTACCAATGCTATCACCAATATATTTTTATAAATTTTGAAGAAAAAATTCACAATTCTTTCAAAATTGGTTTATACACAAAATGTTATCATTTTTAGAATAAATTTTTTTGGAATGAATTTGAAATGAGGTTTGATATGGTGATTTTTTGAAATTTTTATGTTCTTTAAATCTAGGACCTCATTATTACAAATCTAGTTTAGACCTACAATTTTGAACTAGAGTCAATGCAATTTTGGCTTAGTCAATTACTTGACATACTTCCACGTTTGAAAATTTAGAAAATTACGTGGTCTAGTAACACCAAGTTCAACCATAATATAGGACAACAACTTGATAAAGTATTTCCATAAATTAAGATGACTTTCATCCAAACAATAATGAGAAAGAAACAAGAATAAAAATCTATTTGTTGTTCAGAAATCGGATGTCTATGCGCTAAAGGATTAAGTTAGGGGAAAAATCCATCTACCAACAATGTTGAATTTGAACAACATGTAGTTGACTATTGGAAAAAATTTCGTAAGATTCTCTAAAAACCAAGCCCTTCGGACTTGGTCTATCATTTAAGGGTTAATGTCCTAGTGATGAACATTTTGCAATGATTATCTAATTATCTAGATTTATTAAAGTGCATTCCAAGGGGCTTGTAATTAGCTAATCTTGCCTTATTAACTCCTAAAGGACCAAGTGGTTGTTCAACAACCAATTAAAAATTCTCGTCAGTTATTACAATATCAATTTTCAATGGATCTTTTTGAAATTTTGACACAAGGTGTGGACATGCATCCCTATGCAGGAATGTTATTTTAATTTTTTTCCAATTGGATTCCTAAATCAAAAGTTATAGTGCCCCAAAAGTTTGGGTAGCTCAAGCAATTAGTGAATATTTTGCTGAACTTTGCATCTACCTCATAATTTGGTTGGTATGTGACTCATACAATGTTGGATGCAATAGTAAAAAAACCCATGTATAGTGCTAAAATCTATTTCTAGGAAGAATTAAAGTTTGTTGTTGGGCAAGGTTGGAAAAAAAATTCTTACATATAATGTTGTTCAATCCTTCTAGTCAAAGTTTCTAAAAAAAATTTCACATATTCCCATGATAGTCTAGTACAAATTTTTACATGTGAACTTTAAAAAAAAATCACCTTTTTTCACTAACTTAAATTATTATTTTTTGACAATTTATGCTAGAAATGTGCTCCGGTCATTCAAAGGTTAACCTTGTAAGGATGCTATAGACCCCAAAGGTCCAATGAATGCATTCTTTATTGATTGTAGAAACAAAGAATGCACCTATTGGGCCAATAATCACATTAGTTTGGTAACTACCTTGGTCATGAGGGGTCACACCTTTCTAGGATAAAAGCAAGGAATCCTAATTTTGATTTGCTTCAAAGAGTCCAATTATCCCATTGGAAAAGAAGTAAATTAGCTTACCAATGATAAACATCAACATAACATTATTTGCCAATGAAGTAGGGGTCCCTTGTGCATCCTTGAAAAGGAGACCCTTCTAGTAAACAAAATTGTCTTTTATGGATCCTCAGCCAACCTCAATCCTTGAATTACTTGATAACTTATGTCCCTCCATAGTATCTAGCAATACATAATACCACCCTTCCAAGCATGGGGAGGACCATTGCATGATTATAAAATGTTATTAGAAGGCCAATTAGCTTCAGATTTTTATTTTCTTAACAAAGTGGATAACATTGCCTCAATGCCATTAACCTCTGTGCGGCAGAGGGGACATTTTTCATACACTTGGGTTTTGAATTCTAGGAAAACCATGTTGATCAAACCTTACAATCTTGAAATCTGCACCGCGGATCCTCTTGGAAATTGCTGATTTGTACTCATCACTATGTTGTCTGCAAATTGGAATGGCGAAAACATTTGTAACCAAGTACTGTTGAAGTTATTGTGTCTGCTTTGGAAAGTGCAGGAAAGCTATTCACTTTTGCTATCTGCTCTGTGACGTTTAGGGTTAATACTCGAAGCATCACTGCAGTCTACAGCACTACCTTTCCAGGATGGAATCTCTCCACTTACTGGTACAGTTGCCGAAAGTGATAAGCTCTTTCTAGATGCTTCTAGAAAATTCCAGGGAAGAATTCAAAAGAAAAGCTCGACAAAATGTTCTTGTCCAAAGCAAGCATTACAGTAAGATAGAAACACTCACAGATCTGACACGATAGAAATGAAAAAATCCTTTGTTCCAAGATCTGGAGAAGACTAAGCTTATATACAGCCATGCAGGCACTGAGGAAGCAAAGGTATCAATTAGATATCTACGTAATACCGGATAGGTTGTTGGTTCCTGGCGATGACTAATTCCCGCTGTGGTACACCACTGTAAAGAGCATACACAACATTACGTTGTAATAAAACTTCTTGAAGCGCCGATTCTAAACTCACCCTAAAAATCAAAGGTCTGTACAAAATTGTTAGACGAGAGGTCTGTTCAAACTTAATTTACTTCTTTTTAGGCCACATCTCTGCATCCTTCTTCACCTTCTTCACCGTCTTCAGAACGTCCTCCGGTTTCGCAGTGGCTGTCACGGACACCTTCTTTTCGTCCATGTCACAAATCACAGGCTTCTCTACCCCTGCATAAATGCCAAAAAGATCGCTAAATTAAAAAGATTCATTCCAAGAATTGCATCCCCTTCACTGCGACTCCAGGAAGAGGAATGGCAGCGAAATTGCACAAATTCGAAGTAAGTTGGCAAGAAAAAGATTTAACTCCTCACCCTTCATATTCTCGAGTTTTTTCCTCACTTTGCGGGCGCACGAATCGCAGCATAGAGATACCTTTATCTCGATAAGCTGCATCACACGAATTGAAACGCGTGAGCTCCATCTGAACTAGCACTGACATGACAAACCAGCGACCTAGGCGCAAGTACACACACACACTCGCAAATCTAGCCATGACCATGTAGAAGTCCCTTCTAAGATAATTGCGCTGCAGCAATTCCAACTCGCAAGAAGTAAAACAACGCGGCAAATTCAATTTCCAGCTCCACACTGTACCTGCGGTTTCTTGACATCCTTCTTCTCCTCCCCTTTCTTCTCCTCCTTCTTGTCCTCCTTCTTCTCCTCTTTCTTCCCCTCCTTCTTCTCCTCCTTCTTCTCCTTGTCCTTCTTCTCCTGCTTCAACGCTTCCTGCCGCAAAGTCTCGAGGTAATCTTGGTTGGGATATCCAAACCACTGCTCGCAAAAATCATTACAAAAAATCGTCAGTAAAGGCGGATCCTCACACCAGCAAAATTAACCTTCCCAAATGCACTCAAAAGATTCTAATTCAAAAGGAAAGCATCAACGAAAACTCACATAATTCAGAGACTGATCGGGCTGTAGCGGTGTCGTGCTGTGGAAGGGCTGGGGATAGTCATAGTAATACAACTCCACCATTGTGAATGTGTCGAAATTCTCTCAATCAAATCTCCTCAAGAATTCTGTCACTATCTTGAAGCAGAAGCAAGCTACACTCCTCACACTCGCTCTCACAACAGTCTCTCTCTCTCTCTCTCACAAGCAGAAGCTGGACATTCGGACCACAAACGCAGAGCAGAACTTTCTAGAACGCAGAAAAGATTGGCAAGTGTCAGCAAGGGCATGGATTAATATAGCAAGGCGAATCTGGAGGTGGAAGGGAGGAAGGAAGGGACCTGGACTTCTGGAAGCGAAGACGAAGACCCCACACGGGAAGCCCTTCTTCATCAGTCCACACGGTTTGCCACTTTGGCTTCAAATTCTTGTCGGCACCTACACTTCAGGGCCGGAGTATCAACCTCGGGCTCCGGTTCTCAACTGCTCCGGTCTTCGCTGAATCATGGTTTAACGTAGAGCACGTGCTCCCGCGCCCACCGCAACGGACTGCGCGGAAGGTGCGGGGTTTTGAATGCGTTCCGTGAAAACCGCCTGTAAAGAGAACCCTCGTTTCGCTTCTCGAATTCCAAGTTCTTTCCAATGTTTTGTTTTTGTTTTTCAGACAAATGGTTATGTGGCCTTTCTTTCAAGAAGGTTCTGCATTTCCTGGCTCCTTCATTTTGGGGATTTGAATTGAATGAGGCCACTTTTGAGTATACAATTTTGAATATGTAATTTTTGTATACAATATTTGTATGTATTGGCTCTGCATAAGGTAGAAACACCCAAAAGCGTCCCTGATCCCATCCTTGCACCCTAGACATCACTAATGTGTCCTTAGACTTTAGTTAATGTGTCCTCCATATGTTTAATTCTGGTTGGCTAACACATGTGAAAGACACATACTTAACTGTGATTTGCTGACAGCTGATTTTCGCAGAGTTCAGATTTGGATCCACCTACAGGACACATTCAGTGGTCTAGGGAGCCAACACTTTGAAAAATCATAGAAATTACATACGACATCCGAAAAATCTAATTTTTTTTTAATATTCATGATTTTCACTTGCTAATACTACAAAAAGAAAATTTTAAGAAAAGATGCCTCCAAATATGCTGAATTGCTTATACTAACACTTTTGGATGCTCCCACCTTAATGGATAAAAATGAGGTTTTGGAAACATTGTGGCAACAATGTGTAGGGCCATGATGATAGTCTGTCATTTTTTAACACATTTTCCCCCTTTTATTTCTATAGGCTTGAAGCTACCCATTTTTTTCAGGCAATTGGAAATTTAATTACCTAAAAAAAGCATTGGTTTTTTTTTCCTCATTTCTTTATCTACTCATTTCTTTTACATTCCGTATTGAAAGGAAGGAAGGAAGTTGGTTTCTAATGTAGTACAATCAGGGAGGCGATCCATTCCCAACCACTTAAGCAATTACACAGATATAGAGCACATGTTTCTCGAGTGGGAAAATTTTAGCATGTACGAAAATAGAGTTTGGAAGGATTCCATAATTTTCCAAAAATCTAATTAGAGTGAATTTTTTATCTCAAGATTTTATTCTACCTATAATGGTCATATAGGTCTTCCTATTTCCAACCAAGGGTTGGTTGCAAAATCGATCAAGGATTGGTTGTAATATTGAGAGTCCTATAGCCAATCATGATGCTCCACAACTACACTAGAAACTACACCATAATTCATAGTATGCCTTCACTACCTGATTGGAAAGAAAACAATCTACATGGTAGAAATGGAAGGGGGGGGGGGTGATCAGAAATGGGTTGCCTCCGTTACTTTAGAAGATATACTCGTGCCATAATAGGAGATAAGGAAGACTTCCTTGTGCTAGTGAAGTTGGCAAAGGTCTAACCCACATCCTCTAAAGTTTGCAAAATAATTTCCAATAAAGTATATGCACCTATTATTGTACTACAATTAAATATAAATTAGTTTTATTAGGTCTTACTGGTAGCTAGAAGAGGATTCCAACACACTTTGGAATGCATTATTTGGAGATTATATGAATAAGTCATAAATTTTCAAAAGTACTTTATCTAGGTGTATCAAAAAATAACAGTAGGCTCTTTGATCAACTTTATGTGTTTTGATTGTGTAAATATTGTGTGAGGTAAACATGCCTATTATGTAGTAGATTTGTTCGGTAGTTACCTAGGTGAAGCTAATTGCCCACTCACATATTACGCAGAGATTGAGAAATTTGAGAGAAGCCAATTGCAAGTAGAATCAAGACATTCCTACAAGAAATGAATCTTCTATAATTTTTCAAAGTTTATTGGGACTAAATTGGTAAAGCATAGGTAGACCTATACTAAACCATACACTAAATTATGTGTCCTTTTCCCAAGTGCATTGTCATAATGCTAAAAAGTTGCTAAGATTGTGGTAAAGGAAGCAATCTATTTTTGACCACTATAGTAGTTACACATATCTCCTTGGTGAATTTCTTCATTGGGGAAATTTTTTAGTATGCAGAAATAGAGTTTAGAAGGATTACATAATTTTCTAAAATATTTTTTCTCAAAATAGAATTACCTTAAATTTTTTAGCTAAAGATTTGTTCCTCCCATATTGGTGGTATAGGTCATCATATTTTTTACCAAGGGTTGTTTGCAAAATTGAGAGTGCTCTAGTCCTATTAAAATGTGCCATACTTGATCGCTTACTAATTTCATCATTGATTGGAAATAGATGGCCCTTGCTACAGGAGTGAAGGGAATAAAAAATGGGTTGCCTCCCATAATGGATGGGTGATTGATGCAAATGGGAGAGTCTAGTAGTTGTCAGTATTGGGTGATTGACAGCATTAGGTTATTCTATACTAATCAATATTTAGAAAAAAGTGATGCTTTTTGGTCCAATCTAGGTACATTATGGGTAGTGTCAATTATAGGTGTACATACTTTAATGGAACTAAACCTAAAATCATTTGAATAAGAATTTGAGCATGGTTCCCATTATCAAATTGTTTAAGTAATTATTATAACTTGTCAAGAATCTAAAGAGGATTTTAGATTCTTTAATTTTAGCATACATGTTTTGGACATCATATAAATAAATCATAAATTAATACTTCTTTTTGGTGATTCACAAATTACACTTTCTTTTCACATTGTATACCACATTGTAAGTGAAAATATTCGTGAAAAAATTGATTGGCTTTTAAAAATGATTTCATATACTAAATAATGAAATTAGGTTGCCTCTAATTAATTTCTCAACATTTGACACTATAAATTTTTATTATTACTAGACAAGAATGTACAACTTTTGAGTTAGTTATTAATCTATTATTGGAATTGGGACTGATGAACCTCTAGGTGTCCAAAAGGAAATATTTGTAGAAATATTTGTTGACTTTGATGGCTTATAAAGTAACTTTTTAGGGTAAGGCAACCTATTTGTTCAAAAAAACAGATTTTACTATTTAATGTATGTATAATAAAAATACAATAGAATTGAGATAAATTGCTTAGATATGATATTGTAGCAAAATATAAGCTTGAATTTATAAAATAGAAAAAGGTGTTTATGTTCTTCTGAACAATGATTGAAAATGATGGATGTCCTTTTAACTCTTAAGGATGGGGGTAGTCCAAATTTCCAAAATTGTGGAGATGTATTATAAAAAGCAACTTAAAAGAATATTTTAAAGATGAATCTCTAGAGATAGTTGCAAATTATGATCCATAGATCATTCCTGTATGGTTAGATCAACCATTACACAATCTAATTTTTTTCAATCCAATTTGAAGCCAAAAAATGAAAATCCCTTCTAAACTTAATTGTAGATTGAATATTTGTAACTTTCACAATAATTTTTTCTTTAAGTTCAAAATAAGAAATACTGATCATAGTAATTTTTGAAGATTTTATTTTAGTTTTTTTATTCAAATCATTTTAGAATAGGAAAAACAATTATTTTTTGAAGCTAGACCTATTAATAGCCTTGGAATTATAGAATATTTGGAAAGCAAAGTCTTAAAAATCCATACTATACAAATGTTAAAGAACTAACACAAGAATCTTCCCAAAATGGATGGATGAAAAAATGCATTTTTGTATGCTTTGTATGTGTTTACATTCATCCATTTTTCAAAATTTAATCACCTAGGCTTTAAGGGGTTAAGGACTACATATTTTTATTTTAAATTTCAAAGTCTAATATAATGTAGTTTTAAAAATGATTTACCCTCTTAAGGGCCAAGCCATTTTCTCTCTCAAAAAACACTCAAAATTTCCATTTTCATTGCAAAGAGAAAAAAAACTAATATTGTATATTTTGTTTATGGAATCATAGGATCTTGCATTAAACTAGTATAAGAATGCATAGAAGAAAATTTTAGAAAATTTGACTCCACAAATTGCAAAATATTTGCATTTAAAGTGAAGAAAAGGTTTTTTCTTGCACCTGCTTGGCAAGATTTTAAGGCTTTTGAATCTTCATTATTTACAATTTTTTCAATTAAAATTGAAAATTGAAATTTTTTGTTGTTGCAAAATTGATTTGAAAGTCTATGGAAATTTTTTTAAATGAAACATTGGATTTTCAAACTTAAAGAAGTTGTGAAGTATAAGTAAATGTCATATAGAAAAAA
The DNA here is from genome assembly GCA_963920665.1 of Straminergon stramineum. Classification (NCBI taxonomy): domain Eukaryota; kingdom Viridiplantae; phylum Streptophyta; class Bryopsida; order Hypnales; family Calliergonaceae; genus Straminergon; species Straminergon stramineum. The sequence continues at coordinate 10,289,957 of OY987266.1, forward strand.
ACTGAATTGTTAGTAGTTCTAAGATGGAATTGAAACACACTAATTGTACCAGTGAGATTGTTCTAGCAATTAAAATAAAACATGTGGAAATTTTTCTGAAAAATTGTGAAAATGGAATCCTGAAAATTCTTTTTTGAAGAAAATGCATTTATACCTTGCAAAACAAGACTCTCCATATCTTTCTTATGATTTGTCCAAATAGAATGAATCAAATATTTCTAGGTAGACAAAAATATTTTCATGAGAAGTTTCAAATTTCAAATTTTCTTTTTAGTTTTTGTGATTTCTTTGTGCTACCTAGCAACCTCATTTTCAACTTATGGTGGCACAATTTTTGCTCTTGGGCAGAAATGAAAATGAAAATTATATTCCTCGAAGTTAATGTGTTTTTCTTTCTTCAAAAAACGTTTTTAAAAAATCACCAAAAAGTGAGAACATAGAACTGCCTAAATCTTCAAGTGTCCCTAAAGGTAAATATTTACATAAATGCATATATTCATGTAATTATTGCAACTAGTGGCATCTACCAACTTCTTAAAAAATATTTGTAGTAGCCGTAAGTTTGCTAATATATAAAAATTCAAAATTCAAGATTGTGGAGATTCAATTTAATTTTTGATTAGCAATATCTTTGAGCATATGTAGGGGGAATCTTTGTATTGCTCACTAATTATATATGTATTTCAAAATCAAAGTGGGTTGAAGATGGTTTTGTATTGGCAACAATCATTCATTAGCAATGATCAATACATTTTTGGATATATGAATTCTTTTTTTAAATTAGTGAACCAAATATTATCTAGATTCAATTCTAATTGAAATTGCAAGTGAAGTTTAAGTTGCAAGTAATTGTTACAACTATAGCAACCAATGAAATGGTGATAATAGGTACTTATCAATATGCATTAAAAATATATATTTGCTATCAGAATACTAATTAAAGGACAATTCAATGGAAAATTTAGAATAAGTTTACAACCATTAGCTCAAATTATAGTTTAAATATGTGAGATTTTTAATTTGAAAAAATTTCCCTACTCAATTTGTAGAAGATAATATTTGGGTAGACTATTGGGATTCCGATTTTTCCAAAAAATGAATTCCCTAAAAAAATTGAAATCTTGCTTATATAGGGTTTTTTCTTGAACATCCTCTCAATTGATGCAAGATTATTGTATATGTTAGACACTTCCATCAAGCTTATCTTTGAAGATTGGCAAGCAAACAATTAACTTAACCCGTAACTGCCCAACCAACCGTATATGGTCGATCTGAAATTTCAGGCTCATTTGGGGATGGGCAATTAAATTCCTATGACTAATTTAAATTTTTTTACGGGCAGTTTCAAAGGTTAACTATTGAATTTTTTAATTTTTCACAGAAAAAGGTAAATACTTAATTTTTGAGAGGTCCTCAAAGGCATATATGTATCTTAGTGGAAGAGTAAAGCTTGCAAATTTTACTTGATTTGAGATCTAAAAAATTGGACTTATCCATTTGCTTTGAAAATGGTCCCAATGGAAAGAGTAAAGTGTTTTCATGATATTCACCACTGAAAATTTAAACATGCAAATGTTGATTTGGAGTTAATTGCAATTTCTACTTATAAAAAAAAATTGCATTTCAACAATTGCAAGGTGGATTGTGTAATGAGTTTGATAGCTCTTCATTTGAACTTAAGGTTTTTGGAATTGCATTTTAGTGTGCTAACAAAAATTTTAGTTGGTCATGTCACCTCCAATCCCAATAAAATCTTATATGCAAATTTCTGAAACATTGTGGAGGGGCAACATACTAAAAATAGAAAATGTACACTTCTCTTGTTATAATCTCACAACTTCTATGCAATTTTGGTGTCAAAATTGGTATGCATGTTGATAAGCAAGTTCTTTAGATATCCACACGGTTAGATTTTGAAAAATAAACATTTTTTGGGGTTGGGCATAACTATAAGCCCATGCTCTTTTTTCATAGTCAAAATACACTTGGAAAGGCTTGGGCATTTAGGGGTTAACTATCTACCCAATGATTTGAGTTTCCAAAATTGGATATTGACTCCTTCTCTATAAAGTTGAGTCAAACTTTGCCACCTATGTTTGCAAGTCCCAAAATTAATTTTTTTCTAAGTTTAACTTGAAGCATTATAATCTTGAAATCTATAAGGTCAAATGGTTGAATATTTTGACTACTAATTTCTATATTAGTCTAATACAAGTTTGTATGGTTGAAATTAGGAAGAATATTTTAATATTTCAATTATGCTCAATGCTCTAGAAAGTGGTAGTTTTGGACATTTTTTGTGAGAAATAGTCCAATGACTTCAAGGATTAACTCCATGCAAGTATATCCCATGTCCTACGAGTCCCTTGATTTTTCAAGAATTGTATATATATATATATATATATAACGAATGAAAATCAAAGGATTTATTGGTCTTAACTTTCAACTGAGTTCTATATAATCAAAGATTTAAAATTTAAAATCTATAGTGCAAAAATTTCAAGTTAAGAAAATTCAAAGTCTTATATTGTAGTCACACAAGGTGCCCCCCTAGTTGTTTTACTATAAACTCAAGTATCTTGTTATCTATGAGGTCAGTTTTTTCTACACATTCTTATATCAATATTCTGCAAGATCCTATAGTTAAATATGGAAAAAAAAAATTCTTTGCAATAAAAATGGTAGTTTTGAGTCATTTCAAATGATAAAAGGCCTTGGGATTGTAGGGGTTAACTAGGATGATGCACTGTCACCCCTTTCGATGGTGCATATATTTAAAATTGTGAGATTCAATTTTTCTCTACATTTAAACAATAAGATTGGAGAAATTTTCACGTGTAGCTTAGTCAACTTATTTTAGAGAATAAAAAGACACATTGTCGGTAGTTTAAGCAAAAACATGTAGCTTCCTAAGGGGGGGCCTATTCTTGTCCACTTGGATTCTAATGTGGTAGTTTTGATTCCCTACACATTTGCAATAGTAATCCTAAAGCATTTCTAAAGTTTGTAGAGTAATCAATGAAGCTTTTGGCAAGTGTAGAAATTGTAAAGATGTATTTATTGAATTCATAAAAACATTGACTTGTAAAGTCTAATTACAACCTTTTCAAGTTCAATTCTACAATGAAGATGTTATAATGTACACCCTTTATAGTTCCACTATTAACATTAGAATAGAGGGTTGCTATTATGTGAGTATAGGAGTGTGAGCCCATGAGCCTATAATACTACACACCTATGTTATAGGTGTATATACTATAGAAACCGTCTATGATTATGTGGTATATATGTTACAAATACCCAAATTATAGGTGTTTATGATACATACACCTTATATAGTGTGTGGTATCTATATTATAGGTATCTATAATGTAGGCTCAATGCTCACAAGTTCACATTCTTGGGCTCACATACTAACACCGTTGTATCTACATTATTTTGGGAAGTGTAGATTGCAATCTTCACTAGAGTGTTGCAACTCCCATATATATTGTTGATGAAAATTAATACATTCATTCAATCTAAAAGAGATCAACATTGTTTCAAGATTTTGTAACAATAGAGAGATTCATTTTCTTTCAAGGTGATTGTTTTTTATTAGGCAAAGAAGGAGAAAAAAGATACAAGCTAACTTTGGGGTCCCAAATTTGAATGGAAAGGGTAGCATTCATGAAACGAAGGTGGGATCCATGTTCTATCTGGGATTGGTTGCATCACCTTCACAAATGACTTAATGACTCGGTGCTTAGTGCTTGACCAAGCCAAGAATAAAGTGTCTATCAAGGCCTTATCCTCTAGTTTTATCTATTAAGATGACCTCAAACTTGAAGCACTTCAAGTTGGACATGCTACCATACACATCATTCTTCCTGGATAAGAGCAGACTTCTAGGTATAAAAATCAGACAAACTGTGTAGAAAAGACAAAAGAATTCTACAAGAAATTGCACAATGTTTGCAAGAGGAGAATTGAAATTGTTGGCTGATGAAAGTGTAGGGACAAGCTGGCCATGAAAAGTGGAGAAGCCAACTTTTTGACTTCTGGAAAACAGATTATAACATTGAATTTGAACTTTTAAGTGGTTGCTTTTAGTTTGACAACAAGACAAAGCTACTATTAAAAATGTAGAGTCTCCATACTCACATAGAAGGACAAACTCATGAAACCCAGCGAAACTAGATGAAAGCAATTCCGATCCTAGAATACTTAAAAACTATTTTCTTGATTCCAACTCTTCATAAGTAGGTTATGTACTGTAACCAGAAGCCTTCTTGGGCGATGAGTAAGATAAGCTCACAGTAGATGCTTTCTATGGTACTTTCACTTCATCATGTTTTTTTTATGAGATTGCACATTTGCAGACCTGCATTTGTAAATTACAGACCCCATCAAAAGTCTATATATGTATTTATTAGCCTCTTCAATTGTCCCTTCACAATTGTCATTGCATAATGGAGGCATGATATATTAAGATTGTATTTTTTTACAAATTCAATCAATCAATCATGCCAAATTTCACTTTTCAGAAACAAAATCTCCATTATATAAAGATGAAAATTTCTTCGTTAATTATGTCTTTTTACAACATAATTGATAAAAAAAATTGTGGATGATGAAGTTTCAAATGTTCATTCCATAAACAAGTAGGAAATACTAGTTTGCCCATCTTTCTTTTTAAGGGAGAAAGAAAAATAATTTAAGAGAAATATTGGCTGAGACAAGTACTAATACTAATACTAATACAAAAATGGGAATACAAGTATGAATATGGATACTAAATACATAGGAGTGATTGCAAGAAACGCTTGTTCTGTTTTTTGTCCCTTGGACCTTGGATAGATGTTTTTTTGCTCATAACTTTTGTGTCATATGTCAATTTTGCATGAAATTTGAAATGAAGGTATATGGAGAAGTTGTAGATATTCCTTAATTTTTTGAATTAGAAAAAATTATTTTCTTATTTTCTTACAACCCCAATTGGATGCCTACCTTGGCCTTTTTTTTGTGTGTGTAGGGGGTGTCGGGGGGGGGGCATAGTACTATTTTTAATCCCTAAATGAGAACTTGAAGCTCAAAATTGGTATACAAGGACTTCTACTAAAATTACATAAGATCACAAATGTTTTTCCTAAAAATATTAGATTTCCCAAAGATAAAAATGGTTGAGAAGGAGCATCTTCAAATTAGGAATTTTATTTTGAATTTTCCAAATGTATTTTAGAATTTAGAATTTAGAATTTTAGAATTTTTTACTATTTTCTGAAAATCAAACATCAAAGTGTCCATTTTATTGGCTTTTTTCGTTGTGCTTTTTTTTGTGCATAACTTTTAGAGATAATTTTTTGTAGGTCTACATTCTTGAAGACGTACTATTTACAATGCTTTACAAATTATCAGCTGGCCTTACCAATCGATCATATTTTATTTCATTTTGTAAAATTTTATTTCAACATGTCATAGTAATCCATACTAAGGCCATTTTGAGCCACAAATGGCAAGGGTTTCTTGTAATGCCCCATATGTGGACTAGATATAGTATATGTATGTCCCATATTTTTTTGCCCAACAACATTAGGATTTCAAAAAAACATGAGAGTCTCATATTCAAGAAAACTTCTAAAAAATCACTATTACTAGTTGAGCAACCCATTTCAATTATTCCTTCTTTGAAATAAATGAAACAACAACAATGAAGATACACTCCCTCACTATTCCTTCCAAAAAAATGAACAACAACCACAATGTCTAATAGTTGTAATATTCACTTTATAAGTGCATTTCATTTGCTTGGTGTTGTCCACCCAAAGTTTGTAAACTTGCTCCCTAGCTTGCCCAATATTACCAGTCCCTTTTGGTTTTTTTGTTTGTCCAAATTACATGCTCCTTTAACCCCTAGCATACTTTGGTGTTTTGAGGTCCAAAACTGCTTTAAAATACTTGTATTTGAAGTAAGGCTAAAATCTTTATTTATATTTATTCTAACAAATCCAATCATAAGATACTTTAGTGAACTTGTTCGAGCACATCCTCTAAGAATTTTAGAATAAAAATCTTCACTTATTGCAAGTTCAATGTATCTAAACTTGAAACTTTTTTTTTTCTAGACCTTCTTCAAGGTGAAGTTTTGTCTTTGACCTTTTGTAAGAAAAATATGTATGTCTAAAATTTGTACAACATATCCAATGTGTTGTAAAGTGGGCTGAGAATACATGCAAAAAAAAATTCAGCCAAAAAATCTTTGATATTCATTTTTAAAAAATAAAATAAAGTAGAAGGTGGTATACAATGAAAGAAAGAAAAACTTGAGAATAACTTTTACAAAAAATTAAAAATTGATAATCCATATGGTGGGAATGTTCTAATAATAATAGGTATTGTTTCTTTTTGTTTTTATTTGAAAACTTTCAAACTTGAGTTCAAAAAACGACTTTATATATATTTTTCTACGTCAATTCCCAGAACTAAGTGGTTAAAATGTTTTGGAGGAGGTATAAATCTATACAATCAAATAAAACTAAATAACATTTTTAGAATATTCTTTTAGCTACCCATTTTGACATTGAAATCAAAATAAGTCATAACTTTTGCAATATTTATCGGAATGATATGAAACAAAGCTTCACATGTAAATTAGGATCCATCCTAAGAATCTCATGCAAAAAATGAAAATTATGAATTCAAGAGAACTTGCCTAAGTTAAAAAAAGATCCAAAATGGGCTCTTTACTAAGTCCTTCAATGATTAAAAAACATATTGTAGACCCAACTTTTCCTCCCTCAACTAATGAATGAAGGTCAAATAATCTGGTATATTCACCCCTTTATAAATCAAAGTTTCTAGAACTTGAAGTTTTACAACAATTTATGACCAAAACACACTAGAAATCCAAAACTATGAAGACACCACAACTCAAGCTCCAAACATTGAAGCCACCATGATTAAAATCCCATAGCTTTCAAGCTAAATGATTGTTTTGAGTTTGAATATCCTTTTGTGTGTCCTTCCATTTACAATGTGTTAGGTTGCTAGCGATTTGAATGATGGCCCAATTCATTGTCTATAAAATACTATTATTAGCATTATAAAATTTTATTTATACAAATTCACAAATTTAAAACATGACAACTTACACTAGAATAAAATCTGGAGTTCTGCGACTACAATTAGCAACTAGTTTTGTAGTTGCATCAGACATTTGCAACTGGGTGACAATTTAGAGCTCATAGTTGCAATGGACAAGTTGCACCAGTTGCAATGTAGTTGCAAAAGTTGACAAGATTGGGTTTTATTGGACAGCCTACATGGAACTTCATTGATGAACTCTTTTGACGTGGAAAGTATTTTTGTGCAACTCATTTGTGATTCATTTGCAACTTCACATCTAGCTTTTTTTAGATGACCAAATTCAAATATTGATATTGAATAGATTTCACCAATTTATGAAACTTTAAATTTCTTATACTTTAAACATTTGTAGAAATCTACAAAGTCTATTGTCAAACTTCATTACGTAAACGTGATATAACCTACAATTCTTATGTGTTCAATTTAATGGTACTCTTGACAATTGATATGGGACAATTAATATAAAACTTGATTCTATTTGTTTTTTAGTCTTATTTTAGTTGCATTCTAGTTGTTCTCTAGTTGCATTCTAATTGCATTTTAGTTGCAGTGTAGTTGCAGTGTAGTTGTATTTTAGTTGCATTTTAGTTGCAATGTAGTTGCAGTCAAGTCAAATTCACATTATATGGAACTGTAGTTTGACACATTAAACTTTATAGAATGTAAAGTTATCCACATCGACAATTGTGATGAATGTTGGATGTAGAATAAATCACAATAATTCTGTTGTTACATTCTTGTAACCCAAAACTTCAATCTATGACTACTTTGCAACTACATGCAACTTGAAACTTCAATCTACAACTACTTTGCAACTATAGTAATGTATATATCAAATTTGGTGCAAATATAGAGGGTTGTAGTAGTAGGGAAGTTGCATAGGACACATAGTTGCATTTCAATTGGTTGTGGCGAATACAATTTTCTTCTAGTGTTATTAAATAAAGAAACTTTTAATTTCAGGGTTTGGAAATTTTTCCCAAGGTTCTAGCTAAATTTCAATATTTACAAGCATATAATTTACAAATTTTTTGATTAAAATTTAACAAATGACATGTTTTTGAATTTACAAAGTGTTTGCTTATAGGTTTAAATTTGAGGTTCAATAGAGAAAACCCCATTGTTCAATGATGTTTTTGCTTCAATCTGAGTTCTTTTTTTTACTGAGTTTTAGAGAATTTTTAATTCGGAATTGAATGGAATTTTATTAAATTTGAATATATTACATTAAACTATATCCAAAGGTTAGGACTGCCAAAAACTATTTCTAAAAATAGAATACCTAATTTTTAGATGCATGTTTCCCAATTCTACATGTTGACTCAAGCCACTAGATACGGTAGTTAAGACAAAATTTGCAAGCAATAAGTTATATTTTTTCTTCTTCCTAAGGTAAACTACCCCATTTTAGGTCAAAATTGGTGGCAATCTCATTTTGGGCAAAATTATATTTGTAGTGTACTGTACATTCAAGTTTTGAAATGAAATAAGACAAAACAAAACTTGAAATGTATACCATGAATATAATTTTGCCCACAATGGGCTTGCTCCTATTTGGCCTAGAATAGGGTAGTTTAACTTAATGGTTATTTTCTATATACAAGTTACCAATTGTATGTGTTAGTATGCTCAAGTGTGGGTCCAATGAAATGTCTACTCTTTGTTTGAGAAATTGAAGAATGAATAGTGTAGTAAGAAGATAAAAGAATAAACTTATACAATCAAATTGCCTTCAAATATGATTCTATAGGTTGTGTTTGTTGTTCTTCATTGGCTCAGTGTAGTTTCCTCATCACGTAAGGTTGCAAAGGACAAAAAGTGGCTTACAAATTATTTCAAATAAACATTAAAGAATAAAGATTTGTGATTTGTATTGAAATAAAATGATAAAAAAAAATTATCACAAGAATGCCTAATAGTTTCTTTTTGGCAATTCATACTTCTTTGCTTTAGAGCTAAATATTAGCCAAAAAATTAATCTTTTTTAAATTGATACTCAACTAACGAAATGAATTTGACAAATTCTAATTTATAAACCAATTTGAAAAAATAAAAAATTCCTAAAATTCAATGTTTTTTTATTAAAATTTGAACTTTGATACTTTTACCATGGCCTACTAATTTCGTAATTAAAGAATAACAAAAAAAATTCTTTTATACGATAATAACCATATGCACCTATGGTTAAATTTTCATTTTTTCCCATGTACTTTCTATTTGATAAGAGTTTCCTTCACTTTTTCTTCCAAGATTTACAATAATGATTTTCATTCCAAATCATCACAAAAAAATATGAAATTTTATAACAAATACAAGACATATAATTTCATCCTAAAGGAACAAAACTAAAAAACGTCTATTCATATATAGAAGTAAAATGAAGAATCCAACACGAGAATTTGAAGTTTGGTTGCATGATCATAGGTTCTATCATTGAAGAGTTAAGTTGCTCAATGATGACATCCATTTTAACACCTAACTACCCCCCAATTCCATGTTGTCAAGAGTGTAATGAAGAAGACAATAATTGTTTCTTCTTTTTTGAATAGTAAATTTTCTTCTAGCTGTGTTAATATATAATAAGCTACTATTTGCAAGTATCTCTATCCTAGTAAATATGTGTTACTTTTGGATGTTTCATTCATATGATATTTAGTAAATTTCTCTATAGATTTTTATTGATTGAAACATTAGATCCCTTTGTGACAATTTTAGAATGCCATTACTCATATATCTATATAGACATGTATTAAAGATCCACCCAACATAAGAAATGAATTCTTAAGAATGATAGTCCCCAAATGCTATCATTTCTTTCAACACTTCTTTCATTTTCATTTGTCTACATACCTTTTGAACCATTGTATACCATTATTGTATCTCTTCATGTAGGTGGAGATAACATAAATAATATGACCATGAAGCTTTGTCCTAGGTAATAATAATAATAATTTACTAATAGAGGATAGTGGAGAAATTTAAGCAAAGATAATATTGAATCAATGATATGCAAGCAAAATTAAAAATTAAGGTAAAAAATTATATACATAAAAAGTTAGACCCCCATCTAACCAATTAAATAGGGAAAGGGGGGGGGGGGGTCCAACTAGTTAGCCCCCCTCAACCAAACCCTAACAAGGTTGTGTTGTTGTGGATGTGATTGTAGACAGGATTTGAAAACTCAAATTCAAAAACCATAGTGGATGTGAGAGTTGATGTCATAGTCTTTGTCCTTTGGAACTTAATAACTTTATAGGTAGATGAGGCATTCACTTGTTTAGTGACTAAGGAACATGCCAATGAACATTTTCTGTGAGCAAATGGCACCTCATTGTGCAAGTGCTTGTTAGTAGCCTAGAATGAGCATGAAGTTTTGCCTTGGAGCTTCTGTTTGTATGTAATGAGGATTTTGTGTTCCTCCTCAATACATCTCATGTGACTCTTAGAGTAACTAGAAGATTATCTCCTCGCACACAAACATCACTTGTACGCACCGGTACATTGATTTATCCTAATAGAGAGGGCTTGAAAGTATTATCCCTACAACAAACATTTTTGTAAAAGATTAGTATAATGAATAGAATATTTTTGGTCTACACTAGTTTAACGATATAAAAAAATAGTATGACTTTGATAAAATAGTGTCACGTGCACTAATAGGATAAATCAATACAATTGACAACCAAATTGATTAATATATAGTAAGCGCAAAAATAATTTTTTTGAAGCCATAAAGATGTATAATAGAATTGAGTTTGAGTTTGGAAACAAGAGTGAATGAAAAACACAAAAGTTTTAGTACAGAGGATGCTACATACTTCTAGTAGAGCCATTATACTGATTGAGACAGTTATTTGTCCTTGATCTTCATGAAAGTGTTTTTTTTGGCCATTATTTTTTTTACATATAGTTTACTAGGCATTAGAGCTTATCATTTGGAAAATTGGGTTTTCTCCCCTCTTCAAGCCATTCAATGGGATACACCTATTGGAGCATCCGTACTCTAGGTTTTCACAAAATCTTGCCTAGAGTGGAATCCCTTAGAGAGAGAAAGAAACCTAGTTTTTTGAAATTCCAACCATGATGCCTCCTATTACTCACATGATTTTTTCACAAACACAATGTTGTAGAAACAAGTATTAGGCTTTAGATTTATGATATGAATTGAGATCCTAATCCCGAACAAAGTTATATGATCGAATTGAGACTTCTATGGGTATATCAAGTGAGACACGAAGTGATGGACAATGAGACTACATTCCGCACAAGACTTTTGAGCCTCTAATTCTAGTGAGAATGAATGAATAATTATCTCTTTTGGAGCACCCTGATTTTTAAGGTGATTTCTTAAGGTTCAAGCTTGTCTAATTGTAGAGCTTTTATCTCAAAGATTATGTAGAAACTAAGACTACACCTATCAAGGACAATTTTGAGGACTAAGATAGTTTCTTCTCTAATCATGGCTACGACATCGATAAAACATAATAGTTCATCTTGGGTCTAGAAGGAGATGGCAAAATTCATAGAAGTTTGGATGCTAGCTTAGTCGATGATAGAAGAATGTTACAATGTCTTCCATATCTAAGGAACACTTCTAATTTCTAATCCAATGAGTGGCTCAAATCATATCTGCATGCTTATTATTGATTTGATTCTACATGATATTCTTCACTAGTTACACTACTTTCTTTCTTTGATACTTGAGAAAACCTATGCATCAAAAAGATAATGAGGTGAAGTAGTTGGCATAAGTTTTGTGGTTCACACAATAGATAATTCCTTTTAGTGAATCTATATTCTTGGCAGTCAAGCATTAGGAAAAAATTGAACCCCAAAAGGGGCCACTTTGTAATGCAAAAATTTGGATGGAAAAGAGCCTTCTCAAATCACTAATTTGACCAAGATTTGCATGATATGCTCACATATTTGACATGATTGCCCAATTCATCTCCATAATCTCATCTCTATTACCCAATCCATCTCTAAGATTTCTTGGCTAGCACATGCCTATCACCAATTTCCACATGCCAAGTGGCCACTATCAACTTTAGTGGTCCTACATGGTGGTACTAATGAAGATGTGGACAACCTCATACTCACTTTAAGTTGTGCTAAAATTAATAAGAAAACTCAAAGCCCCTTGAGGGATTCAATTCTCTTGTAATGAGTGTTTTGGGGACTCATAATCATTGTTTAGAAGGTTATGTAGTAGTAAGTTGGCACTCTTGTTCTCATTTTATGTGTTGTTACCATAGTCTAGATTTAGGCTCTATTTTTCCTTTTTGTTGTGCTTTGCAAGGTTTTTGATCCTATTAGATGAAATTGTTGATCTTCCCCAAATAGAATAGAATTGTGAAGCAATCTTCTTAGTCTTGTTAAAAATTCATACGAGAAGAAAGATCCCCTATTATGGACTACTCTTACAATTCTAAAAGCATCTAATGCACACACCAATAAAGGATCAATCAAAATTTTCTCATTGCTTAATCTTTTAATGCCTATATCTCTTTTTGAAATTTTGCATATACTTCTGTTTACATCTTGGCATAAATAGTGGTAGATAAGCGGGTCTAATTCTAAAAATTTGAAGCAAAAAATATCCAGAGCAACAAAAATTTTTTGAGACATTTGAAACAAGTTGACTAAAGCAACAAAATTATAAATTGTATTGATTTGGAAGCAATTTTCTACTTGTGGAATATTCTATTTACCTCTATATCATCAAATTGATAAAACAAATATTTTTATTTCTAAATTAAAATATTATTTTAGTTGAATGAGAAGTTATTTGGACAAAACATTACTTCAAGCACTTTGTTCATCAATTAACCCCTAGATGTATTTGACTATGTTTTCACCAAAAACACCCCAAAACTGCCATTTCTAGTACAAGTACCAAATTTTAAAAAAATACATTTTTGGACACATGTAACCATGGGATCTTGTAGTAGAATGGGTTGAAAAGATGTAGAAAAAATTTCAGAAATTTTCACCATGTAGATTGCAAGATATTAGCATTTAAATTGACAAAAAGCCTTTTAGGGGGCTTGCAAAAACTCGGGGAGTTGCACTTCACAAGGTCGGATCATCAAGAAAAAATGTCCAAAATGGTTGTAACTCTTTAAATTCATTCTTCAAGTCAAGTTGGCTACATGCTTGAAATTTTTTTAATCATTTGGAATTGTACAACATTTAGGAAAAAAATAGTAAGTAAAAAGAAGTAGAGAATGATTCAAAATACTAAAGTGTTAACAATTTATTTATAGAATTGAAAAATGCCAATCCCAATGGTTGTAATTTTGTAATAAACAATCTACACCTAAAGTTTTTATTTTTATTTTTAAATATTTGAAATTGAGTAAAATAAAGATCCTCAAAGTTTATTTTAGAGTGGAGATTTCATAACTACCCACAAACTATCCATAGCTAAGACTCTTCATAATTTTCATCTCATAAATCAAAATGGAATGATCCAAAGTTTTCCATGTATATATAAATCTAGAAAACCAATTTCAAATTTTTATTTAAATAAAAGAGATTTCTAAAGAAGTCTTTTTTGTTGCTTGAGTGGCTCGCCAAGCAATGAAAACTACATATTATGCAATAACTTTTCAACCATGTATTCAAATGTTATGAAAATTGTTGGGCCTTAAAGTTACTCCTTGAGCACATGTTGTGTGAAAATTTCAAAGAAAAAAATAAAAATTTCATTCATAGTGAGCTGCCCTAAATCGCTATATTGCCAAAAAATGTTGTTTGGTCCTTTAGGGGTTAAAGCTATTGTCAATGAGTCCTTATAATATTGTTTATTGTACTTGTATTTAGAAAGGCATGCTTAGTCCCTAAAAAGATTGGCATGTTTTTTGCAACATAACTTTTTTGAGCATGTACATGTGAGCGGAGATTTGATTTATTTAGGTTGAAACTTTTTATATAGTGTAGATGAGTAATATCTTTGATGAGTGCTAAATTTCATTTCATTTGAGTATACAAGTGAAAAGTTATGATGCAAAATGTTGTTTATTTCTTAACTCGGGTAGCCTAGGCAGATGAGAAAAAATCACTTTTTCATAAATAAAAATTTCAAATTGATTTTCTAGATTTATATATATATATAAGGGAAGCTTTGAATCATTCCATTTTGATCAATGAAATGAAAGTTATGAGGAGTTTTAGTTTGCGGGCAGTTATGGAATCTCTACTCTAAAATAAGCTATGAAGTTATTTATTTAATTCAATTTTCAATATTTTTTGAAAAAAATTAAAATGGGTGAATGTAGATTTTTTATTACAACATGACATCCATTGGGATTAGCATTTTTCAATTTAATAAAAAAATTCTAAATAATTTGATAATTTGAATCATTCTCCACTTCTTTCTATTTACTATTTTTTTCCTATCATGTTGTACAATTCCAAATGATTAGAAAAATTTTCAAGCACGAAGACAACTTGCCTTGAAGAATGAATCCAAAGAAGCACCACCATTTTGGACATTTTTACATACATATGTGACCTTGTGAAGTGCAGCTCTCCGGGGTTTTGCAAGGCCAAAAAAAGGATTTTTGTCACTTCAAATGTTGATATCTTGCAATTCACCCAGTGGAAATTTCTGAATTTTTTTCCAAATCTTCTCAAACCTATCTATAACAAGATCCTATGGTTACATGTGACTAGAAATATTTTTTTTCTAAATTTTTTTACTTGTACTAGAAATGGCAGATTTAGAACATTCTTGGTGAACACATAGTCAAGGAACTTAAAGGTTAGTTGCCCAAGATTCTCTTTGAAATTGCTGAAAAAAATGAAATGATAAATAATTATCTAATTTAGTAATTATATGCATCAAGTGCTCAATGATTTAAATGCAAGTATTAGATATATCAACCTTTCAAATTGATCTACTTTGAGTGTGTTTCCATGTACCCTCCATCTTTCCATTTTTGCAAGGACAAGAGAACTTCCTTGTAGACTTCTACTTTTTTCAAGCCATCATCTCTCTAAAGAAACTTCCAAAAAAATGTGGTCCTCTCAAAAATGTGTGACAAGGTCTATCTAACTTCATGGTTCTTTTTAAAAAAGACTCTAAAATCAAAATAGGAGGTAAACCAATCTTGTCTCTCTCCTTTTTAGATTTTTTCTTAAAAAATTCCTAAAAATTTAGAAAATCTTAAGAGAGGCTCGCATTTCTATGCTCACATGCTAGCATCTTTGCTGAAGAATGATCCACCCAAGTTTTCCCATGATGAGTCAAGATGGGAAGTTGCATCCAAAATGATGGGGATATCCATGGGTGCTTATTATTTAACCCTTAAAGGATGGACTTGAGACCATGGAAACCATGGCTTTTGGAACCGAGTGACATCATATACTTTAAAAAACCAAAAATATCCATTGGAGGTCAAACTACCCCTAATTCCGAGGATGAATAGTTGCACCTATGTTCTATAGAGGAGAATTCCTTGTCATCCATTGGACACAAAACATCTGTGTCGATGTTTAAGGGTGAAATGCTTCATTTTCTAGTTATATTGGAAACCAAAAATTATTCTTTTGAAATTTATAACTACTAAAGAATTTGGCCTTCGGCAAGTCAGCAGTGCGGGTCTCTCTTTTCTTCCCGGTCGTCGGCCGTGTCCGTGACTGCTGCCTGCCACTCCGATCCAGCGCGCCTGATGAGTGCGGATGCTCTTGTAGAGGCGAAAATTGAGGACGACAGGGGATCTGCCCTTCCCCTTGAAGAGTTGAAGATTACCCCCTTCCGAAAAAAGGAAAAAAAAGAGAGAGGATGCAGTTTCCAACGTCGCGGTCATCAATCCACACCAAGTCATACAGCCTGTCTCTATTGGCGAGCCTCGTATAGTTCGGAGGTCGTCCAAGTGGCTCACACTATAGCCAAAGCCGTTTTCGAGCTAGAGCGTCCAGTTGCGGACTCACGGCAAGAGACTCGAGAGACTCGACAGCAGCCGGAGGCTTCCCCAAATTTCTTCCTCGCAATTCCTCTCTGGAAGTCCACTTCAAAACCTTCATGATGATTCACCCAACGCAAGGCTCAAACAGAATCATGGCAATGTTGGGGATTTCAAACGACCTGGTCCAGTCGTCTACGAACGAAGATGAAGTGATTTTCAGTTTTTCTCGGGTAGTATTTTGCCAATTTCATTCAAGACGATGAAGGGATTTGCCAGAGCTTTTTTATTACTGTAAAATATTTAATCCGAATGAATCAATGCAGGGTAAAAAAATATGAATAGACGTCTTCATCTTGCAGTGGATTGCGACGAGAGTAATCTGTAAAAATCCAAAGATTTTACCCAGAACCATTGATGTATAATAATTAGGCTTAATGCATGCATCACTGTGAGGATGGAAAGGATGGAAAGTCCTGCACAGCCTGTTCCATTATCTGTTTCCTGTGGCGCGTGGGTGGTGATCGCTACAGCCCTGGAACAGCGGATTCTTATGTACCCCTTTGCCAAAATTATCCGTACGAGGAGTCTGGAACATGCTATAGTCCGCGGGGAAGGACGTTCAATCGAATCTGCCGTCGTAGACTTCCACATGCGTTTCAACTAAATTCCAGGACGAAATCAAATTTTACAAAAAAACTAAATTGTCTCTCAATTTTATCTCGTGACGACGTTCACCTGTGGTTTGGTGTACAGTATTAAAAATGACATTCATTTTTTATTTTTTACTTGATTTTATTTTTGAAGACTGAGTGTGCCGCCAGACGCAACTTGACACCATCTGGCTCGACTTCGACAAAGTCTGGCTTCATTCACCTGTCTTTGCCTCTCGCATGGGCCACCAGATTAGTTGGAACCGGGATTGCCCCACTCCCTGCTTGATTCTTTAGCCGTTCTCTCTGCTTTGTCATTTCCGTTATCTTCTCAATGTCCAGCCTTCTGGCTTGTCTGTCTTGTTCCTGGTTCTCTCTTTCATGCAATGGGTTTCCCATTTGTTCAAAAAAACAAAACAAAAAACAAAAAACAAAAAACACATGGACAATTTCCATTGAAGACGCTAATTCTTTCAATGGAGTCGATCGAAGCCCGGGCATTTGGTTGAAAAACAGTGAATACTTTTGCCGAATGTGAAATCCTCCGAGAGATGAGGATCAATATAAAGCTCGCTGTGACTTAATGTTGTGGACAAGCAACCACTGTATTGTAACAGTAAAAATCACAACCTGGTGAATTAAACTGACGAGATGACCTCGAAAGCCGGGGTGAACCGACCCCCTCGCTCGTCCCCTCCAAGTCAATCCAGGGGGGCATGTAAAAAAAAAGGCCCTCTGTTTTGTGCTTCATTAATATATCTTCTACACCTCTCCTAGCTAATTTGGGGCCTCTGATTGCAAATATGAATTCAAAATTTGCAAATTTTATCATGCGTGGCAAATAAAATATTTCTGAGTTTTCCCTTGGGGACGAGCTAGGGGGTCAGTTCACCCCGGCCATCTCAAACTGGCAGCTCATTTCCAGTTAGCCACTTGTCATGAGATGAATGTCATTGCAATCTGACCTTTCATGAAGAAATTCCTTAGTCTACCGGTATTCCTAGATTTGGTGGTCGGTGTGGATCTTCCGAAACCCTCCCAAAAATTTACTGCGTCAAGAGCTGATGGGGAGCACGAGAGTCATATGTGACCGTACCAGGATTACCAGCTAAACTGGGAGGAGCCAGTCCTGCAGTCAGTAGCCCCTTTCGTCATAGTGGTACTCTCCAATAGCGGAGGTACCTGTAGCACGGAAGCCTTTTCCATTTCAAGCTTCCAGAATTCCCGAGGAAGCTCATTGGTCATCAAGCGTTTACATTTAAATTCTTGATTGCTACCCTATTTCTTCTACCTTCCGGCATGTTGAATTATCCAGTCTTCTGACCCATACTGCACCTTCCTGCTCCTTCACAGGCATGCAGGTTATTGCAGTCTTGTAACAGAAGTCATGGCCGTACTCCGACTGGTGCCCGTTGTTATTGTTTTGTTCTCTCTAGCACTTGCAGGCTTGCCATTGGCTTCTGCCTATGGAAGTGGCGGGCAGAACGGCTGGAACAATGGTAACCCTGGTCTACAATGGAATTTTTATCAGAGGAGTTGTCCCAATGCGGAGATGATCGTTTTCTCTTCCATGCAGAACTCATACAATTCCGACAGGAGCATTGCTCCCGGTGTACTCCGTGCGTCCTTTCACGACTGTTTTGTTCGGGTGAGTACTATGGCCGGCATTGCAAAACATCGCCCTTGCAATGTCATTATACTACTTAACTATCCCGATCGAATAGAAGCTCGCTTCATAGATACGAGCGCTTATGGTCACTCCTTGTTTTTACCTTCCATTTTTGGAGGCTCCAAGAATCTTGGTGACGTTCCGAATTCCAATGAGTTTTGCGTGAGATTCTTGTGATTCTAGTAGCGACAATAGAGTTCTCTGGGAATGTGCAATTTTCATCCAACTTTCTGTAAAACTAGGCTAAGGGATCGCATTGTGTGATGATTGTCAGGGATGCGATGGCTCCTTTCTTCTAGATGGACCGAACACGGAACGCACAAGCTTCGCCAATAACTTCCGCCAGTCCACGTTAGATGCCATTGATGCCGCTAAGAAAGCGGTGGAGCAGGCCTGTCCAGGCATTGTGTCGTGCGCTGATGTCCTGCAGTTCGCCGCTCGAGACGCGGTTGTACTTGTAAGCCCAGCTCTCTGTACCTGGGATATTCCATGCTGCACTTGTAAGTCATTGCAGAGATTGCAAACTCTTGTATTCTGAATGATCACTCGAATTTGAATAGTACTCATACTTGTTTCCATTCTCGTGATTATCCAGGCGGGTGGACCAGGATGGGCGGTGCCTGCTGGACGCAGAGACGGAAGCATCTCACTAGCATCAGAGGCGAATGCAAATTTGCCCGGCCCGGGATTCAACGCACAGCAGCTCATTGCGTTGTTCGCGAATAAGGGTCTCAGTACCGAGCAGATGGTGACTCTGTCAGGTAAATCTAGAACTCTCGTTCGGATCGAATGACACCACATTGGCTACATTTCACGGGATTGGTGGGGAGTTTTGAACTGCGGAACTGAAAACTGAATCAATTGTGTGCACCCGCCCTAGTCTTCTTAGCTCAGTGTCTGCGTTTGCCCACCTGAAAACGCATCTGAGCACTTGAATGTCGTAGTTTTCAGAGTTTTGAGCACTTCATGTCGGTTTCACGAGAAATTATATATTAAAGAGTTACATTGCTTACATACATTATCTTCGGATTCTGTTGAGGGACCTTAAATGAACAGACTCTTCAAGTGCGCCAGCTAGTTCTAAAGGAGAACTGCAGTTCCTTCTCTCTTTCTGAGCAGTTGAATCTCTCATTTTCGACGCTCTGAAATCCGCCAATACTGTAACGAATTTGACCATATGATCTGAATGCCAAGAGTCGAATCACATTCTTCAATTCTTCGTGCAGCTCTCGAATCTGTATGTCTACTAGCTCTCCAAGTTCCGTAAAGTGTTACGTCCTGTGATCGAGATCCACATACTATTCCCGAATTTGGCAATCTGACTGTCAATTAAAACGCAAGTGGTTCTTCCTTGAAGAACTAGATTGGATCTACATTTAAAACTTCGATCTACAGCTGTGCAAACTTCCGCCGGGCTAAGACTAATTGTACGAATATTTCCAATGTAACTGAAATTGCCGTGCTCTCTGATATGATAGGTGCTCACACAATAGGAACAGCCTCGTGTGGGGCAATCGCCAACCGCCTGTTCTCGACGCCGCGCGACCCGACGCTGCCGCTGTATCTGGCGGTCTCCTTATTGCAGCAATGCCCCAACCCGGGATCCTTCAACCGCGTGGCCTTCGACTCCACACCCCAGAGATTCGACTCCCAATACTTCGCTGGCGTCGCCGCAGGCTCCGGAGTGCTCACCTCCGATGTGGCGCTCGTGCAAGACCCCCGCACGCGACCCACCGTGTTCGCGAATGTCTTCCCACTCGTGTTCAACCGGAATTTCGGAGACGCCATGGTGGCCATGAGCAAGATCGGTGTGCTCACGGGTAGCCAGGGGGAGATTCGTCTACAAATATACCAGGTGAACAGCCCCTGAGCTTTGAAGCTCGGAGATCAAAGCCGGCGTCTGTTGGCGTTTGTTCGGCGTCCGGTCACGGGGTCCGGCGTCGGACTGATAGAGCGAACCTCTTCTAACTTAGTGTCAAAATAAACTGAAAAAGCATTCTTTTAACTCCTGGACGAGGGGTTCAATTTACATCAGTTTCGTTCTCTTGGCCGATATTCTCATATTCTTGACATTGGCACCAGTATGTTGGTCTGCCTTGAGACGTAATTCTTTAGCAGTTGTAGTTCTTTTAAGAGCTTGTGTAGTTGAGTGTCCTCATTGGGTGCTCTGAATTGCGCCAATATAACGAAATTGATGTTGTCATTCTGTAACTCGATGTGATCACCAGATTTTGTAACTCGATGTACACGGCAGGTGCTTAAGAAAACGATTTCTGTTACAGAATGGAAGTATAGCAGAATTTTTTTAAATGTCATTTGTTCATATAAAACTATATAGTTTTTGAAGAGGAAATCAAAAACTATACGAGTAGTATAAGAGGAGAGAAATCTTGTAATATCACTTGAAACTCGTCAAATTCGGACATTGTAGTTCATGGTGCCATGAGAATTTCGAAGTTACAGCTATATCGATTTGAATTAGTGAGTTCACAGAATTAGTGTCACTGCAAAAGTAGTGTCTCTAAATGTTTTTGTGGGATTTAGAACAATATGCTAAAATTTGTGCCCGCACTAATTTAAATATTCTGCAAATTGTCGGCAAGTTTGGCAACATGGCCTCGCATGCACAAATAGGATAAATCAGTGGAGTTTTCCATGATTCTCGATGACTTCAAACAAAGTTCAGGACGGGCAACGTGACATGTTACTTAGGGGCCCAGATGACCAAATTGCTCAACAGAATTTTTGTCTGGTTACAAAAGAACAAGAAAAAGTAAAATAAAACTTGGATATCAGTATTGTGCGCTTATCATTTCTAAACTATTTCATCCTGTTCCTTTCACTAATTTATCAAAGTCATACTACCCTATGTGAAGGTCAGATTTGGCATAAATGAAGTCATTTTTGTTTAAAAGGGTCATGTCATCTTGTGAATGGTGTGAGGTAATGTGGACCCCTGAGAATCTGATGTGGCAATTCAATTTCAACACCTAAGTGCCAAATTAGACCTTCATATATGGTATTTCAATTGAGTAGAGGTTGAAATGTTATTATGTCGTATTAATATACACACTTTCTTTTTCAATAGTGACTATACTTTAGTAGATGACACTAAACATGTGGAAGCCCATTTTGAGTTTATGAATTTTTTTGGACAAGTCATTGTAAAGTTAAAAATAGATTTTTAATATTCTTTTTACAAAAAATTTGCTATGCCACTAGCTTTCTAGTGCTCTAATCTGACCCTAGTTTAACTCAACAATTTTAGATTTATGAAGTGAAATGTGTTTTTGGTCTCAACCTTGGGTAGATAAAACATATTATGTTTTCATTAAATTTTAAAATCCAATTGTAAAAATGTAAAACCAATACAACATACAACTAATTCATTTAGGAATATTGCATTAAAATTTCAAAGTAATAGACCTCACTAATTGTAAGATAATTACTTATTTAGCTTGAAACCAAGAGAAAAAAAATTTATTTACAAGACAAATGATTGCATGTGTACAATTCCACTTTCAAAAAATTCTAGCAAAGTATATATGTCTTACAACTTGTGCAATTTTATGTAGGACATTAAATCCTCCATTTGAACTAGCTCCAAAGGGTAATTTTGTGGGTTATCCGGGCATAAAAATAAAAAATGCTCCCTATTTTGTGCCATGTCTAGGATACATTCTTGACCTCTCCTAGCTAATTTGGGGTTTCTAATTGCAAATATGAATTCAAAATTTGCAAAAAAAATAATGTTCAAAAAATAAAAAATTTCTGTGTTTTTTCCAAGGTAAATCTGCCCTTGTGGGCCCAAGTTTGAATGGAGGATTTAACATCCTCCCAATTTCATGACTTGATTTTAAAATTAATTGAGAATACATTAAAAAAATCAAGATAAAAACTAAAATATTTTCTTATTGCTTTAGTTGCCCATGCGCCCATGTTGAGAACAAAAAGATTGATTTGGACATGGCTTTGTAATTGCTAATCTAAATTTTATGAAATTTAGCTACATTTAAAACAACCATAGGATCAAAAAATTGAGATCATAGTTGCTTTTCCAAATTGATTGAAGCCCGAAATATGCCCTTTAGACAAGAATTTTTTTAAATTGGATTTCTCAAATTGTGAAGATGTATTATCAAATTTAGCCTAGAATAATAAATTATTCATTATTTTCAAAGACATGTTGTAGGAGATGTATGTTTGAACTCTAATCATTTTTTAACCCAATTTTTTTTTTCATATTTATAGACCCAAAATTGCTTCAAAATACCCATCCCAAAAGCAAGGCTAGAATCTTCATCTATATTTATCTTTTATCAAATCCAACCATAAGATCTATTGGCAAACTTGTTCAAGTACATTGTCCCAAAATATTTAAGTGAATATATCCCCAACAAATTACAAGTTCAATGTGCCTAAACTTCTAAATGTAGGCTTTTCTAGTCCTTCTAAAAAGTGAAGTTTTGTCTTTCAACATTTTTATAAAAAAATCATGTATGTCCTATTACATGTAAGTTTTAGTCAAGATGTTGGAAAATGGATTGAATATATATATATATATATATATATATGTATGTATGTATGTATGTATGTATGTATGTATGTATATACAGAAGTTCAATTTCATCTTAAAAAAACTACAAAGTGGAAGATAGTATTGACTATAGAAAAATCTAAACCATTCATAACTTTTATAAGAATAGAGAATTCTCTATACCAAATTTCCAGTGGTGACATGGCAAAAATGTTCTAGTAAACATTTTCTTTTAATTGAATGTTTTTCAAATTGGTTTCAAATTTTAAAAGATTATTTTAAATGTTTTTTCTACCTTCATTGTTTGCAAAATAAAAACCCTTATAACTTTCATCTCATTATTTGAAACTATATGGTTCAAATAGGTCTCAAATTATAAATCTAAACAATCCAAAGTAATTATTTAATCTTTTTTTAGAATACAAATATTTTTTCCACCCAATTTGACATTGAAATAAAAAATTACCCTTCTAACTTTTGCAATATTTATTGGAATGATGTGAAACAAAGCTTCATATGTAGATTAAAATGATTAGAATACATTTTTTAAATTTCATGCCAAAATTCTAAAATTTGAAGTTGATAGAGCCTACTTGAGTTCACAAAAAATCCCAAGTGGGCTCCCTAGTCCTTTAGGGGTTTTAAAGATATAGAGGTGATAGAAGATATCCATTCTATAAAAGGTTTTTACATTGGGTGGACCATCCATTTGGACCATTGATTTGTCCACCTAACAAACATGTTTGGGGACTCTAACCTGAGTGATGTGACAACCTTTGATCTATATTTGTCTTTGGCATGTGGTTTTTTGCTCATAACTTTTCCATCCTATATTCGTTTTATATGTAATTTGAAATGAAGGTACATGTGGTAGTTTAAGACATTCAGAAACTCTTTGCATTTAAAAAAAAATCATTTTATTATTTTTAAACAATCCCTATCCCCCATGGGATGTCTACCTTGGTCATTTGGGGGGATTTTAGTACATAACTATTAGAGATACATTTTTCTAGGTCTAAATAATTAGGGATATACGATTTTCATGCTTTATAAATTATCCATATTTTTTTATTTTTTTTAATGTATTCCAAAAGTCACAATACTCATTGAAATAGACCATTTTGAGCCAAAAATAGCAAGTGTTTCTTGCAACAACCCTTCACCCTTAGGCACATGTACGAAGTTCCCATGTAGAAAGGATACCATTCATAACCCCAATTTGATGCATAAAAACTAGATGATGTAGGTGATGTAAGTTGTAGCCTTAGAGGTAAATATCTTCTCTATGTGTACTTTCTTAATATGTAGGGAATTCTGTTAAAATGGCACCATTCTAGAAGTTTGGCACTTTTATGGTTTAGACCACACGATCTAAAATGTATACTAGTCTTAGATGTCACTTTTACTAATTAGACTGCAAGGTATGAAAATGGTATATGGAATGGCACCATTTCAACTAAATTCCTTCTATATACCCATTGTGACTAGCCCTTGGAAAAATGGTTCCCCCCTAGGGACAACCATTTCATTACAATAAGTTAAATAGCATGTAATAAATGGGCATGTAGAAAGTCCATACATAGAGAGGATATCCTCTAGAAAGGTGGTGCAGGAGGTATTGTTTTGCATTCAAAGAGATTACTGCTCACAGTTCATTCAATAGGGGTAGTCACAATTCCTCCACCATCAAAATTTTCCGTGGAGGATGAGAAGTAATAGGAACCAATGGGAAGCATTAGCGGGTGAAGGAAGTGTGACACCCCTTCTTCATTTAGAGGATGAGATGTGGAGAATCGATGGGGAGCTAATGGGGAGCCATAGTATAGTCCAAAATAAAATTTTCGTCTTTAGAGAAGTTTTTCCAGAAAAAAATATTCCCTTTCCACACACATGCTAAGAGCCAACCCAAAACCGACATGTCCCCATTCTCCACGGAAATCCAAGACAGTGGAGGAATTGTGACTATCCTAATGTTGTTGAACAAATGAGTTTTCGAGCACAAAAGCATGACTCATGGGAGGGTGCCAAGCCTACTAACTATCTAGAAATACTAGTCACTTGCAGACAAAAAAACTCGCTTGCACAGAGCACCAACACCAATAGTTCGACCATTGTGAGCTAGCTGCTTGACTTCAATCTCTACTTTGAAGCAAACTATGTGAAGCAAAATGCAAGGTCCCTATGTCCCTAATCCCTACTACCCTAGAGCTGAAGGCAACAGGAATCAACTAGGCAACTGAGGCAAGAAGTTATATGGAAGGAGTGCGTTCCATTGAGCAGATTGCAATTGGTTTTCATATGCATGATGTCAAAGAGTCCACTATGAAACAATTCTTTGTAGTCTTATTATCCTACATTAGAAAATTTTGGGCCTTATAAGAGGCCTCTTAATTTTGACAATAATCCAATATATGGAGCCTAGCTTCATTACATTGGAATGCATGTGAGATGTCACTACCTTGCAGGTCTTTCTTGAAGGACAAGAGTTGAATGTTATGATATGTATCCATTAAATAAAGTGTCCCATAGCAAACTAAGTACAAGCAACTCCTATTTTAAAACAACGTCATCACAAGTACCATCATGAAGCATGTTTCCAGCATGTGGAGTCATGACCTTGTAAGCTAAAGAGATCTTTTGCTCCACGTTTGATTACAGTACAAGGAGCAGGAGAATATCCATTTCATTATGAATAGAGATCAAACATATTGAATGTTGAAATACCCAAGATGGAAAATACCAAATGTTGATGGCATTGGTGACCCCAAAATTGTTCTGCCCATGTAGAGTATAAATTCAGAATCCAATATCATGCAATCTTAAATGATAGAGGAATAATGGAGATATGAAATTAATCTGAAACTTGGAAATTCAATTGTTCAATCCCTGAATACCTGAGGCACCAAATTTTGGTATCAACAACATTTTTTTTTTTGACACAAGCAAAGGAAACCTTTACTGCAAGAAAGATAACATATAAGACCCCAGCTGCAAGTGGCCTAAGGTGGTAAAAGAAAAAAAAGAGCAAGAGAGGTAAGAGGAGGAGAAAAGAGAAGAGAGACACTGCGGCTTGTGCCATGGTGACTGCCAAGCGGGACGAGACACCTCGCCTTAGTAGGCACCGTCTAAGGTGGTTGGAAGACAAAACCAACCCTTGAGCCCAAGAAAACCGACCTGGGGGCCTCATCAATCATCACTGCAAATAACTCATTATGTGTCCATCTAACTAAGAAACAATCCTTAGCAATCTCCCACCAAACTTGGCTCCTTTTCCATATCCTACCACTATAAGAAACCCGTGTTTTTTTTGATGTCAAGATTATGTATTGGCATGTTGTGTGTGATGTTTTTCAACGTCTCCATGGGTGTCTAAAAAATTGTGTTTGTACAAACGTGCCAAAACATCGAAAATTTGGCTTAACATCACCATGTTTTCTATGAGACATCACAAAAAACATGGGTCAACAAGGTCTACAAGGTCGCCATGTGGCTGTCACCTAAGTGCCACGCGTGCGCAGGAAGCCATATAGAATTTTTTTCATCCATACCCTTCCATGACATGGCATTTGAGGTGGCACTTGACATGGCAACGAGAAAAGAAGTGACGTGGCATCTAGAAAGGATGATGTGGCATGCCACGTCAGCACATTTTCCTTTTGTTTAAGAAATCTAATATTTTTTTTGATGACATCAATTTAGACATCCAGATGTTTTTTGAGATGACAATGTAGATGTCCAGACATTTATTAAGACATCAACTTAAACATCTAGATGATTTGGGATGTCATTGTAGACATCCACATTTCACCATCAATACCTCTTGCAACGTCCAGTATGATTTAGAAGAACATAATCATGTCACCTTTGACAATGTGGTTGGATGCAATGTTCAACATGATGTCAATATGGATAGTTACACAAGTCCTACATAATGCACATCCATATTTCATAATATACAAAACAACATTTCAAATACAATACATGATACACCATATAAAATACATTGTACATATCAAAAATTATACAACATAATGTCCAATACAACATGTTATACATAGTACACTATATACAATACAAAATACACCATATTTGGATATTATAGCACATGGCTTCAGAAGCCAATTGATGTGATTATATGGAGAGAAGAAGACCACCTCTTTATACAAGTGGGGTGGTAGGCAGTTAGACAAACAATATGGGATATGGAAAACACAAGAATTACTACAAGTAGAATTTCAGAGCACATTTAAACATTTAGACGCTTTTTGAGACATCATGGAAAACATCAAAAGTACATGTTGATATTTCCTTCAATGTTGGTATCAACACTAATATATAAGTAGATGTCGTAGATAGTTGTCTTTGCAATCGTAGACACCAATTAAAGAGCATCAATGTAGACATCTATAGCCCTCATACAAGATGTCAAGGTATTAGGTGCAATTGTTTATACTAGTGCTCTAAACAAGGAGGGTTGCTCATATGAAAATGTAACTATGGTACAAGCATAATTGGGGTATAGAAGCCAAAAAATAAAGAATCAAGAATGAAATAATCTTCAATTAGCCTATTTTACAAATAGAAATGAGAGTAATTTCTTAAAAACATTGGCATTGTTAAAAACACACATAGTCAAATCATTTTCATGAATCAAAACTTATGAAATCTTTAATTTTCATGTATATTAGAATTCAGGAAAGTTTGGTATTATGTCAATAGAAAATATACATGTACACAAGAATTTTACCATGATTTTTTGCCTATTTACTACTTTGCAACTCACTTTTTATATTTCAATAATGAAATATAAAAAAATCTTCAATTTTGAATTCCTTTAAAACGTATCCCCTCCTTGTGATATTGAACATGATTTGAAAAATAAGAAAAAATAGTTAAATATCCCATATCAAGTTATAAATTACTACAATTGGCTATTAAAACATTATAAACCAACAAAGTGATTTGAAAACACTTTCTACTACATAATTATATTCCTTTTTGAATCCTAAGTGAAAAGTGGACACTATAACAGAGTCTTGAATGGGGTTACAGAAATCAAATGAATAACTTTAATCAATTAATGGCAATTTTTTTGGGTGATTCCATATTGTATTCTACTGGAGGCAAACAAGTTTCTATTGTGTGACGACCTTTGTGGGGTACTCGAATTGAAGCATGCTTGTACCTACTATTATTTTTTGAATTGTCCGAGGTGGGTTGAGTGGAGGACCTTGTCATTCATAGTCAAAATGTAATGAATTGCACCATTTGTAAGCACAAAATGAATAGTTTATCTTGTTTGGATTTGTCATCCACATCCATGTTAATGTTTTTTTGTGCATCCATGTCCATTGTCATACATGAAAGAGGAAATTGGGTTTACAAAATCCACACAAGATACTTACAATGAGTATGGTTGTTTCTAGCAATTGTCAACTTGTATGGTATGCATGAAAGCATTCTTTTATAGACATTTATATTGCCAAAAGCCATACAAAATGTCATGTCATAGTCATGTGAACATCGCTAAAAATGCCTTTCTTCGTTCGATGGAGGTTAGGTCGTTTGCTCAGACAACATAATGAATTGCACATTGGACAATATGCGCTATTAAATCATACTCATAGGGAGTTGAAGACAATGCTACCAAAAGTAATGTCTTTAGAAACATCTTCATGTTTTTAGAAACGTCTTAATGTCTTTAGAAACAACTTCATGTCTTCAAAAACATTTGTACGTCCCAATTAACGTCTACAAGAACATCCAACAAATATGATATGGGTGGACCTTGTATGTTGATGTGGCATGCCACATCAACATTTTCATGTCCACGTCAGATGCCACGTCATCTTTTTCTAATCGCTTGCCCGTTGTCTTTTTTTTAACCTTAGACAACCATTTTTTTCTAGAGTGCAGTAACTTCTATTAATTTACCCACAGTGAAAATGGACCAAGGATGCTGATGTAGCAACAATTGTTTTCTCGGACAATCTTTGAAACATCATTTTGTCTGTAGTCATGTCTTTGAGGATATGGTTGTTTTTCGTAGCACCTACATGTTGAGAGTGTAATTTTCCTCTATTTTCTACAACATCCATGTAAATCTACACTTTTGTTGCATCCATCCAATAAACATCTCAATGTTCTTCTGGACATAACATGTCCACCTTGGACATGCTAAGTTTTTGGTCAGACATCACAAAAAACAAGGGTTTCTTATAGTATATAGACCGCCTTCCACTCCCCACAACCATAGTCAATCAACCCTAACCAAATACACTACATCAATTTGGTAGGAAGCCACTTGATGTCATTGAACACTGCATCGTTCCGCTCAAGCCACAACATCCACAGAATAATGATACGAACCACTGCCCAGATA
This sequence comes from Straminergon stramineum, assembly GCA_963920665.1. NCBI lineage: Eukaryota > Viridiplantae > Streptophyta > Bryopsida > Hypnales > Calliergonaceae > Straminergon > Straminergon stramineum. Next base: position 10,319,232 of record OY987266.1, read on the forward strand.
CTACTCACCACTTCAAATTTCCAAGGGATGCGATCGGAAAATATCCCTTCTTTCCAAGTGAAGGGCCTCTATGGGCCTTTGGCTTCCTTGGAGGTGATGAGCGTATTCATGATATGAATACCCCATTGCCACGCCCGTTGATCTGAAGTAAACTCTCCAAAGCGGTGAAGCACTGACTCATGTGCCCTAAGAGGACACATTGGGCAGCTAGTTTCAATTGCATGGTGAATATGCCCCCAACATGCAGTCATGGCCACTGCTTGATGCCACATATTGACAATACTTTGAAGTTAGATAAAACCTAACGAAGTTGCTATTTTGAATAGTTTATATTTTTGGAAAAATTCTTTTTGAAGTCTAGTTTTAGAATCAAAAATCCGATTATGAAAATTATTGATTATGATTTTTCTATTCAAGATTTTGTACAAGGGTGTCCATTGCAATCTTGACTTTCCATAGTGTTTGGGGCTCTTGGAAATGATCCTCAAATACACTAGATCTTGGAGAAAAAATCACATTCAAATTTCACTTAAAAAAATTGTAAAGTAGATTTTGACAAGACATAAATTGATTGGGGTTATGCATACTAGGCCCTTTAACCTCCTATTGTTTTGGTGACCAACTATTTAGATTTGACATATGAAAAGAGGGTGTTAAAACTTTTGCAATTTTAACACCCTAGTGATCAAACATTATTAATCTTTCAATCCATAAATGATATTTTGTGTTTTATTTTCCCATGTGATCTCTTACATGTCTAGTTTGAATTTGTATGCTTATAAATTAAAAAAATAGATACAAATTATCAAAATGATGGATTTTTGTTCAATTTAGAGCAAATTCCTTGAAGCTCAAAAATGGCCTTGGGCATTTAGGAGTTAAAAGAAGTACAACAAGTTTTGAAAATCGTAAGCTAATGTGCAAATATTTTGGTGTGCGCTATAGCTAATTGGTCTTTAAGAAATCCAAACAAGTGGCAAGTTAGTAGTTTATTTGAAAATTTGGATTTGTGTAGAAGACCAATGGAAAATGCATGGTACAGAACAAACATAGCATATTAGCTTCAGGTAGACTTGATTCAAAACAAGTAGAATAACCTAGCAAGAGACAAGCTACAATATTTTGGGAGAAAGAATATCTCTAACACCTAAAACTTTATGTTGTTTGCATTATAGAATCTAGAGTCTAGAACTATAGTTGGAATTTTATTGGATGTATTTTTCCTTTTGTCATTTCTAATATGTCCTTGCACTAGAGATTAAGATTTTTAAGTCAGCATTCCACTCTTATAAAATTTTTGTAGAATGATGATCAATCTTTACAATTAGAGACTACTGCAGTGTTGGCATTTGAGTTACTAAGACTCTTGTAACACTTTCATTTCTTATGCTCTAGTTTCTACTATATAATATACTAAATAGTAAAATTGGTTGCAGCCTCCTCACTAATTTCTCTCCACTTGACACTATATAAATATTTATTATTATTGTACAAGAATGCACTACTTTTGAATTAGGTATTGTTGTAATTGTAACTCATGAACCTCCATGGGTACAAATAAAAATATTACTATAAAAAAATTTGTTGATTTTTATGGCTTGTGAAGTAATTTTCTTAATGTATCCTAAATCTTAATTATTTAGGCAACCTAATTATTCAAGAAACATAATTTCACTATTTAGTGAAGGTTGCTTAAATAATTAAGATTTAGGGTACTTCAAGAAAGTTAATTTACAAGCCATCAAAGTTTACAAATATTTCCATTTGTATAGATGGAGGTTCATGAGTCACAATTACAAAAATACCTAATCGTCAAAAGGAGTTCATTTTTTACAATAATAGTAAATATTTATACAATGTCAAATAGAGAGAAATTAATAAGGGGCAACCTAATTTCATTGTTTTGTATACAATAATTTCACTATATAGTGTAAAAGTAAAATTTATGCTCATGATAAATCAACAATGTGGATCATGGATCCAATCCTAGTTTACAAAGAAATGATGATAATGCAGTATGATCATTCTATCAATAAAAGAAAAAGTATAAGAGCCCTCAATTATTGTTTTGCAGTTGGGCTATTGGGTTGAGTTTTTGTCAAATGGCCCAAAACAATAGCCTAAAGGCTTCACTTGTTGTCAACAAGCTCCACATACCTATTTGAAACAATTCACTTAACTAGTACATGGGAGGTTTAACCAATATACAATATGTTCTAGTCTCAATCCCAGTACATGACCCCAATCTTGAAACCCAATAAAATAATTCAAGTCAGAATTTTCAACTAGACTTCTTTTTTGTACTTCAAACTAGGGGCTCATAGGAATTGTCCATGCCATCCAAGGCCATCATTGCATGGGTAAGCGGAGATAGGGGAATACTTGGCTATGTTTCTTGAAAAGTATAGTTTTATAAGCTAACTTGGATTGCTTTTGAGAGGTTGGGGGGGCTCTTAGAGGGCTCAAATTTTTGCTACTGTTCTTTGCCGAGTTTTATCTCCATGAAAAGATCGTGTCTCTATGAGTAGATTGTAATTGGTTTCTAGATTAAGAGTTCCCGAAAGAATCTTCACTGCTATACAATTCTATGTAGGCTCATCCTCTCAATTGCCGAGTTTCATCTCCATGGAAAGATCGTGTCCTAGAGAGTAGATTGCAATTGATTTACAGATGAAGAGTCTTCACTATAACATGATTTTATGTACTACTCACATCAACTTTTTTGCCAAGTTTAGTCTGTGCAAGAAGATCTTGTTCCTTTGAGAAGATTCTAATTGGTTGCAAATGAAGAGTATTCACTGTAACATGCTTCTATTTAGCCTCTTCCTCTTCTTTGCTGAATTGCGTCTCACAATAGGTAGTAAAGGCATTGACATCAAGTTTTTGTACTTCTCAAAAGATGGCCATTGCATCATCTTTGGAAAGGCCGAATACAACCCCACCCATCGATCACACATCCTCAATGCCCACGCTAGGAAGTAGACAATCAACAGTTGTAGGACATCCGTCCATAAGCAAGGAGTGCACCTTCAGGAGGCGGCCACTGGGTGAGTGGCTTCTTTCAACACACTGTTGTTTTTTTCCTTCACCACTTATAGAAAGCCTTGGGATGCCAATGAGAATCCCACATCGGGGACAAGATTGGCCTTCATATTTGCCAGCAACAGAAATCAACAAAACTTTCATTTCCATTTTGATTATTCCGACAATTACATTGGACCTTGAAATGAAACCAAGATCTCCAACCATGAAATGTTTGGCTTGATGATTAACAGGGAGGACACTCCCTATTGTGATGTCCTCAACAACAATTACATCCAGATCATTAAGAACTATGACTACGAGATGGGAAACCTTGCATATTTGCACAATTTTTGTGGCCAAATTGCACCCACTACTCGTACTTCTCCAATGGAAGAGTTTTCAAGGCTTAGGCAGATTTCATGAGTTCCTCAAAGACCCTAGAAGTGCTTTTGGCGATTGAGTCCAAGCCAAACATAACGAAGCCCCTACAACCTCTGTTGCACATCTTGAATAGCATAACCAAGGTGCTCAGAGATAAAGAGTACCTCATATATTTAAGATACTCGAGTGTCAACGAATTCAAAGAGCAAGAGGTCTTGTCCTCGATCTTCTTCAATACTAGGATTCTAGAGACAACAATCTCTTCTTTCCTCAAGCGCCTCCAATTTTTGAGGACAAGAACAAATGTAGGGATTCTAATTGGTGTCTTGGGATTGGTGGCGACGTTGGTGATGCTTTGGACAATCTTTTTGCTTTCCAGGTCAATCCGAGACCACTATAGATACAGATTCATCCATGATTTTGCAATTGGACCACATTTATTCTCGTATGTTGAACTACAAAAGGCCACTTCAAATTTTCAAGCAATGATGCCAGCATGTGAGCTTAGAAATGAGAGCCTATGAGCCTTAAGCCAAGGTGTAAGTAGATATTCTACAACTATCGAAGGTATTTATAACATACATACTTATAATATGAGTACCCTATAACCAAGTAAGGTGCTTGTAATATAGGTACCTTTAATATAAATATACCATAACTATGGAAGGTGGCTATAACATAGATGCCTAAAGTATAGACACCCATAATATAATTAGGTACTTATTATATAAACATCTTATAACTATGGAAGGTGCTTATAACATAGGTATTTATAACATAGACACCTATAACTATCGAAGATGCTTATAACATAGGTACCTACAACATAGATGCCTATAATTATAAACATCCTATAACTATGGAAAGTACCTATAATATAGGTGCCAATAACATATTGAACCTAGGCTCCTAACATTAGTAGAAAAATGTGTTGTAATGAACAAAAATGTCACCTAGCTTTTGTTCAATGCAACACACTTTTCTTATAGTGTAAGCTCATGGGCTCAAGATCCTAGGCTCACATGCTAGCAATTGCGCATTAATAACTACAACTATAATATTTTAAAACAAGACTTTAAACATTTCATTGGGACCATTCTCAAAGCAAATGGATAAGTACAATTTCTTAGATCTCAAATCAAATGAAATTGCCAAGCTTTGCATAAAGTTGGGAAATGAAGTAAAATTAGCAAGTTTTACATTCCACTTTTAGTATACATATGCCTTTGAAGAGCTCTCAATAATTGAATATATACTTTTATCAATAAAAAATGAAAAATTTCCGTAGTTAACCCTCAAAATTGCCCGAATTTTTTTTAAACCAGTCACAGGAATTTAACTACTTGCACAGGAATGGGCTTGAAATTTCAGATCGGCCATATATGGTTGTGCAGGTAGTTAGGGGTTAAGTTTCAACTTTAAGGATTATGCTCACAATCTTGTTGAGAGTTTGTATAAAGAATTTCAAACCAATTGGATCTATTTGTCATGGGTGCCCAAAATTGCCCCAAACAAAAAGAAAAATCACCTTTTGAGAAATAACTTCTTAATTGCAATTTGGATTGATCAAAAAAATTCTAGACATTAACTTGGTAGTGAAACACAAGTTTATTAAAAATTTCACATCTTGTACAAGAATTGTATTCAATAAATATTGTATCAAGAAGGGACTACTCAAAAGTAGAAAATGGTTTGAAATCATGACTCTTGGTTTTGAGGATTAATTAATTATTTAGCATCAATGTGCCAACCTAGCCCTATTGATATAGTATAAGAACATTCCAAATCTTATAAATGTGTGAAGTAGAGTCCATAAATTGCAAAAGATTCCAAAGATTCTAATAGATTTTAACAATTTCCAAGAAGATTTCAAGAAGATTCCAAAAAGATTCCAAAAAGATTCTAAATTCCCTAAAAATTTGTTGATTCGGTCATCGCACTATTCAAATCAATAGAAAGTAGGTAGAAATTTGTTGAATTTTATAAAAGTTCAAAAATCAGTGAAATCGATCGATGCAGTGCCCCAAAGAATGGAAATCAATTGATTTTATGTTGATTTGGTCATGGTTTTCTAGTAGTATACATATATAATGTTTGTTTTCCATAATTGTTTTGAGAAAGTTGCACATACTAGTCTTATTTGTGTGGTCAAAATTTCATATCAATAGTCCTTGTGTTTCAAGAAAAAAAAATTCATATCAATCAAAGAGGTTATGAGCAACTGAGAAACATTTTAGTAGAAGGAGGTATAACCATAGAAGTGTTTTTTGCAACTTTCTTTTGCTATTTTTTGGCATTTCAAAGCCATTTTGTAAACACAATGAGTCAATTGAATGATATTTTCTTTCACCAATGTGTTTGTATGTAGGATTTTAAGCACTTTCTTGTTTAAATTTTTTTCATTTGAGTAGGTTTATAAATCAAAATTCACCTCCAAATGTGTTTTTAGGAAAATTTCAGCATCTTTTTTCAACACTAAAACATTACCACCTTGCAATCTATGTGACCAAATGATTCCAAATTTGATTCACATCATCTACAATATGTACAATGCTACAAGGTTGTATGGTTGAGATTTCTATACTTCAATGACATTTAGACCTATAACACTTCAAAAGCAATGACGCTTTTAACCCTTGAAAGGCCTTTGGGATCCCTCTATATGAACTGTATTTAGCTTTATAACTCCTCAATTGTGGTTTAATAGATGAGTTATGATACATTTTTATTTACATACTATTATGATCATCAGTTTACTTTGTACTAAAAGTATTTGGTCAATGTTTTCTTGATCAAATACCACCAAATACATGATAGATTACACGGACACAAAGAGCTTTCAGGCCCTTCTAAAGTTAAATCCCAAAAGACATTGGGTCTTTAGGGTTTAAACTCATGACCATCTCATCGGTGTGCCAAGGCTAAAGCTATTGAACCAAAGCCGAGCCCAAAGAGACATGTTGGGGTTCCACTACCATACCCCACTTGTCCTGGTGTCACTGAAGAATCCATCACAGCACTCAGGCACAGCAAAACCTTTCTCATTTGTGCAGAGCTTATTTAGTTTGAAATTTTAAAGTTTCTTTTCTGAAACAAGCAGACGGACGGAGTGACATTCACTACAAATTCTTTTTTTAACATAACAATGAACGGAAATACGGAATGCAAAAAACAAATGACCTGAATATAATTAGCAGTTGGCGTTCCAAGTTGAGCATAATTTCTATTTTATTTTAACTGATCAAAATGGAGAAAATCAAAATTGCAGTTCATTGCAGCAACGGAAAGAGTCAATCCCACCCAAAGCAGGAGTCCAGCTTCATTTTTTCCAGTAAACCGACTCCCAGTTGGCAAATTGGTCGTCTTCTCCCATTCTCGTCTGTCCTGGACGTGAATTACTTCACAGAGAAAAAAATAAATAATATGTTTAAAATAAGATCTGGGTGGGAATATATAGTATTGCTAAAAGTAAAGGGACTGCAATAGCCGAGAAAGCTAAACTAAGTTAACTGTAGTTCTATTTGTGTTCAAAATGAAAAAACAAACAAAAAAACATCAGTGACTGAGGGGCGGGGCCGCGGGGGAGAATCAACAGACTCCAAGCTACGACTCTGACAAGCAGTACCTTAATTGATTATTATACGCCTAATTACAACTGGAATCCTAACTTTACTTTAACTTCCTGTAACTTAAGCGGTAGGCCTAGAGCAAGAGCAACCCGCTTCGAGAAGCCAATTGAAACCTGTAATTCAGTACAAGCTGAATCAGCATGTGAAATAATCGCTGGCCTCACCAGCGTTCAGTTCAGGGTATTTCTTGAGATTTACCAGTTATTTATAATTCTCATCAATATTGAACCATTTCTTTCAAGCATGGGGTCCTTATTTTCCTCTAATTTTTTTTACTCCACATAGAAAATTTATAGATTTTTCACTTTGTTTTTTTCCTAGGTTTTCAAATTGCAATTGGGTATTTTTCCCCAATTCCACTGGCTAACAATGAACTAACTGTCTAGCGATTCTTTGTGATTATCATGAACATTGGTCCTCACAAGATGATAACAATGATGTTGGTCCAATGGCTGTTGTGAATGGGTGTTCTTTTGGGATAGTTTGACTAGCCATGCCTCATGAACTTTGATAGTATTTGCTACCATTCTTATAAGAAACTAAGTATCCTCACTACAAAGCTAACTTAAGGTAAATGGGGTACCTAATGGTAGTTGAGCGATGGAGTTGGGAAAAAAATGAAAAGAATGGGAGCCAATGTGAATTGTATGAAGCATATCATTTTACTAGCCATGCCAAACTTCCTCCTTTCCACATTATTTTTCTTCTTTTTCCCGTTATGCCTTCCAACACATATGGTTTAGCTTTGTCAATTCTTTCATGGAGATGTTCGAGTACAAGAGGGGAAGAATTTCACTATTGAGGAAGAATACTAGCTAATTCTATATCTTGCAAGATCTTGTCTACCTAAGGAAACTTTGAAAAATGATGACTTGGCTTGGGATCCGGAGCTCTTTAGACATGGTTGTGTTGGTAATTGTCGAAACCAACAAATGACATAAAATTATTATCCAACATTAGGGGGGGGGCTTTTGCTCCTCCAAAAAGTGAGAGCCTTGGCATTACAACTTCCTAGTTAGCTAATGATTCTCTACAAATTAAACTAAATTTACTCCCATGGATCTATGGAAGGATTATCCTAATCTCCAAGGGGGAATGGCATAGGTTGGTTAACAATGTTATGGACATATCAACTTCAAGGGCCTTGGAAATAACATTGTACTCTCTCTTCACAATGCCCATATGCCACATGTGCATTGAGGATGCTCTAACATTTGACTTTGTCAATCTTCACAAATGATACAAATACTACTTTGGTCCAATTTTCACAACTAATAATCTAAGAGAATTGATAGTAGGTGTAGTCACACCTTCTTCACCCCAAATGTTCTCAATCTTCAAAGAATGGGGATGTGGCAATCTCATTGGCTCTTTGTAGCTTGCGGAGGTCCCATTCTTCGAAGATTCAGAATGGCCATTCTTTTCCTCCGGAGGTAAAAAATAGGTGTGAAGAAGATTTTGTTGAAGAATTTTTCAATTCTCTAGAGTTCGCTTTCACCTTGCTTGTTGTATTACCATGATTGTTCTATATCTCATATTCTGAGTTGTACGCCCTCATCATGCATTCCACATTGCATGCACCACTTGCTCATCAATCACGGAATTTGCAATAGTAAATCTTGTTTTCCAATTCTCCAGTCTCATTCTTGTCACCAACAAAAAGGGTGTCACACCTTCTTCATGGTTTCTAGAATTCTGGCTCCTAATTGGCTCTTCTTTTCTCTCCACAACTTCTCATTCTTCATAGAGATTTCGTTTTTGGAGAGGGTGTGACTACCCGTACGAGTTAGTATATTATGAACCAACCCTGCAAATTAAAAAAAAATCCGGTTGAATGTCAGGGGGAGTCACAATGGGTTCAGCCACTGTCTCCAATTCGCTGAACTTCCTCCCCTTCACTGTAACTTCCCCTATTGAAACTTCGAGACACTGAATACTGATCAAAATCCCAAGAAATTTCTAAATCGCAGTCTAAATAGAGGCAATAACCGTACTAGGTACTGTAACTTACAGCATAACTCAGTACAGTATGGGGGAGTCCAGGGTAGTTATTACGAGGGAAGTTCCAATTCTCCGAAAGTTGCGAGTCCCAACGCAGCACATTACAATGTTATCCATTCCCTAAGCAACCACCGTACCATAGCAATAAGTTACAGTAGCTTCAGAAGCAATCCTGGAGTACAGTCTCACAGCTGACTTTCCACCAGAAGTAGGCACAATGCACCCTCAGCACAGCAACCATCCCATTGCGAACCTTCCCAGTTGCCATCGACTTATATTTATACATGCACAGTGGCGCGCCTTCTAAAACTGAATACTCGAATAATAAAATTATTCAGAATATTGCGACCACGAAAAATAGCCGAAGACATTGTATTCCATGGATTGGTTCCCATGGTTCCCGAAAAATCATTAAAAATTGTAAGAAAATAACCAAAAGTATTGCGCTCAGATATGCGATTGGTTTCTAATCCTTCGAAAGTCCGAGTTCTCAAATTAGCATGTCCAAAGAATTTGCGAAAGACAAGGGAAGCTGCTGTTGGTAGCGTGAATATAGTTATGGTTGCTCCTTTGCTGGTAGTCGTTGACAGGCTTTTCATAGTAGCATGCGAACATGCAGACCCTTGGCTGGCAAATCCTTCGGAATCCTCATCCCCTGTGATTGATCAGTCCGCGTATCCATAAGCTACAGGCTCAACATGCTGGTGCCCATAGTTCCTGGTTTCTGGGCTGCGCTTTGGCCGCGCGAGCTGCTCGCCTTCCATGATGTTCATGCCGCTCGCCAACTGCTACAAATAACTTTCCATCATTGTCATCTTCAAATTAAGCGCCAAATTCGACACATCCTAGTGGACCAAGCAGTCGAAACTGGGTATGGTGTAGATCTGAGGCTCCAGATGGAGTAGAGCTGAGAAAAGTGACAACTTCTTTGAAATTTCTTCCTTTATCGAATACAGCTGACGATGAGCATGCTTGGCAGTCTCTGCGGCGCCACAAGACTCGGAGGCCTCGTCGCATAGAAATATTCATTATATTGAACTCCAGTCTCCTCGTATGATCATTTCTGCACCATTGCAGCTCCATCTGGAGCCAATCTGGAGTTCTTGACTCTTGACTGGAGTCATTGTTATCGATCACGTAGAGGAATGATCGATACAGATCAGTCTAAATTTTTTTTGGCTAGACTCTAATATTATGTACTTCACATAGATTCAGTACTTGAGGCCGATCACGTACTTGAATTCTATTCCAGGGAGTCAGTGACTTGATTGATCCAAGTTGGGGAGAATGGTCCGGTGTGATGGTCTCAGAGTTCCAGTAGCAGTGTTAGCAGTACTAGCATTGCTACAACTGCAATGGCTGTCGTGCGTTGTGGTTGCGCAAGGTGGGACGTGGGACTTACTGAACTCCAACGTGGGCATCGCTTCCATGCACACCGCCATCACGCGTTTCAACACCGCCATTCTGCTCGACCGAACGAACATCGGGCCGTCACAAATCCTGCTCTCCAACCGAACTGGCTGCAGACACCAACCGCTGGAGCAAATCTCCAAAGTGGATTGTTACGCACACTCGGTGATGTTCAACCCCAACGGAAACTCAGTCCGTCCATTATTCATTTACACGGATACATGGTGCTCCTCCGGCCAGTTCTTCGCCGACGGGACGATGGTGCAGACGGGCGGGGACTTCGAAGGGTTCTCCAAAATCCGACGTCTTACGCCATGCCCAGCTCGGGGTCTGTGCGATTGGGTGGAAGATTCCAGCAACAATCTTACATTGGGAAGATGGTAAGGGTGTGGCAAATGGCAACGCTTTCTGCAGCTGTGGAAATCTCAAATGTTCAGCTTTCCTTGGTTTTTGAAGGAACAAGCACTTGTACATCATATTGATTTCCAATGCAGTGCATACTGGGTGTACGATTGTTGTTGGGTGGAGGATCCTAACAACGTTCTTCCTGCTGGAGTGACGTTTCCATTCCATCGTCAATTTTCCGTTACAGTGGGAAAGACTTATGCAAACTTGTATTGGATGTAGCTTGATATATCCTCGTTGCGTACAATTGCGTTTGCATTTCACTGATTTCGAGTTCTTCCAGGTACGCTACCAACCAAATCCTTCCCGACGGCCAACGCCAGATCATCGTGGGCGGTCGCAGCGCGGTCAGTTACGAGTTCGTCCCGAAGCGCACTCCCACTGAAGGGAAGTTCAACCTGGAACTTCTGTATGGCGGCATTGACAATCTTTACCCGTACGTCTCCCTTCTCCCCGACGGCAACCTCTGGATCTTCGCCGCGACAGATTCCATCTTACTGAATTACAACACCAACGTCGTCTTGCGCAAGTACCCAACCCTTCCCGGACAGACGCGGAACTACCCGGCAGCAGGCTCCTCCACACTGCTCCCTCTTTCCTGGGTGGATGGGTTCCAGTCCGCGGAGGTTTTGATCTGCGGGGGCTCCAGTGCAGGCTACAACACCAATCAGCCCGGGCAGAAGAGTTGTGGGAGGATGGTGGTGACGTCGCCGAATGCGACTTGGCTAATGGAGGACATGCCGGTGCCGAGAATCATGGGGGATATGACTATACTTCCGACCGGCGATGTGTTGATTATCAATGGCGCGCAAGTCGGGGCGCAAGGATGGGGAGCTGCGAGTGTGCCAACTTTTCAGCCGTGTTTGTATGCCACGAATAACCCGACAAACAGGTTTACGTTACTCGCGGCGACGACGATTGCCCGCGTGTATCATTCCACGGCGAATTTGATGTCGGATGGGAGGATTTTGGTGGCGGGAAGTAATACGCATCAGTTTTACACGTATAATAATACTGCGTTTCCGACCGAGTTGCGCGTGGAGGCGTTCAATCCGCCCTACTTATCCAATAGGTAAGTGCCTAACCTGTCATCAATGCTCCCCTTTCTGCTTTCTTCACTTTTTGTTCCCTTTTCTCCTAGGTGTAAGCACTCAATAACTCCACAGAAAAAGAGGATAATATGATAATCAGGTTTCCACCTGACCTGTGAATAAGTTTTCGTTTAACTCAACTTAAAGTACCAAATCCAAAACGAACATTCGTAATGCTAGAGTGACTTGCCAATAAAGTTTTACATGAAGTCTTCTTTGGATTAGACGAAGAGCATTGTAACCATGAACTGTGTTTTCAAAATGTGAGCTCTTTTGATGAGCCCGAAAGCACTCTGAAAACACTGAAGTGTACAACGTAGCATGCACTATGTTCAGAAAACTTCTCTTTGACGCACCAAATTAGTCTTTGACGCACCAAATTAAACCAAACTTGTTTTCAAACAAACCCTTCTGTCTATCCCCAAAGCCTTCCTAAATATTGAATATATACTTTCATATCATCATTAAGCACAGTGTGCGGGGTATCATTGGGAGAAGATGCTGGACTCTTCCCAGTTCTTTGTTCACCATGCGCTCAGTGTGAAGCTGACACAAGGGAGTTATGAGAGTTTCCCTTTGAGGATATGGAATGGGGTTTACAATTCGGATTGAACCATTATCGACTACATTAGTGGTAAATTCCATTTTATTACCATGGTGGTAAACTCTTCTAGCTCCCTTGTGACATTGGCTCAAAAGGCCATGCCCGCATGAATTGTGTCACGGTACCTTTACTGCTATAACTTATTCAAATCTCCTCACAATCAGATTTCCAGCGTTTGTTTCAATTTGGTACTGCTTCATAGATTGTTTTAGTTTGGTAATATTCCAAAGATCGTTTAGTTTGGCAATGTTCCAACAATGTTTCATTTTGTTTTATATTTTGGAATATTGGTCTTGGTTTTGGTGGTGCTCACCGACCAATTGGTGGTTGTTTTCACTGCAACAGGAACCTTAGGCCGATGCTGGCGGACTGGCCAAATCAGATGAGCTACGGGCGCGTGTACATGGTGAGCTACTTCGTGAGCGGCAGCTTTCGCAACCGGGGAGCCAGCGTCCCAGTGCAATGCAACTTGCACAGCGCGCCTTTCGTGACGCATTCGTATGCGATGGGGCAGCGCCAGCTGCAGCTCAAGACGGTGCTGATGTCTGGCTCGGGCTTCTTCCGGAGGCTCTTCGTCACGGCGCCTCCCAATGGCAACGTCGCCCCCGCGCAGTACTATCTCTTGTTCGTAGTGCACAACGGGATTCCCGGGATTGCCAAATGGGTGCAAGTCTCGGCCTGAGCTAGACGACACAGTCTTATTTTTTATTTTATTTTATTATTTTTTTATGGCAGTGATTTCTTAAGACATTGTGAATTGTGAATTAGGTGAAGTTAGAATGGGAATTTTAGAAGGGAGAGTGATTTGAGTTTTTAGAGAGGTGATTGTTTCTACATGTGTACTTTCTACGTGTGACGCATAGGTCTTTCAGCTTTGGTATATACACAACCACAAAACAAGGGAGTAGCTTTAATTTCCACTGTGGACTATATGGTTTACTGGAAAGTACACATGTAGAATCTCTCCTCTGAATTAGAGGAAGGGATTGATGAGCGAATTCGCGAATTGAATTAATAATTGGGTCCTCTCACATTGTTGAGGATGATTAGATTTATTCTTTCAGTTTTGTGACATGTTTGTGGAGGCTTTCAGTACCGAGAAGTTTGAGCATGCCTTAGGGTGCATTCAGCGGGGTTTTGTTTGGACAATATATAGCTCTTGGCAAACCAATTCAACCTGTGCACTTGACTCACTCCAAATAGTCCCCAATATTGAGAGAATATGAGGGTTGGACTATACCAAATAAAAAACATAGGATACATACCTCTTGAAGTTATGTAATGTTATAAACTAAAATTAGGCCATTCTCATATTTGAGTTACGTGATTAGTCAAACAAATGTTTTACTTGAAACATGGCTTATTGATTGCTTCTCAAGAATTTGTTCCACTTGAAATGTATAGGTGTCACATAAGCAACTGTTAAAACACCATCTTTCCTCCTGGGTATGCAATGCTCATATTATATGCAAGGAGCATTCATTGGTGTTAAAATGGATTTTGTAAAGATTATATCAAATTAAATGGACAAAAAATTTAGGTGAAGACAAAATTAAATAAAATAAGATGTAGAAAATGTTAGATTTTTTATTTGTTAAAAAAAACATTCACAATAGAGATGAAGAATTGAAACACCTAAGCAAAATTCTAATAAATCCATACAAGAAGTTCCGTCTAATTAAAATTAAAACACATCTGCATTGTTTTATGTAATAATAAAAAAAATCTGAAATTCTTATTAAAAATTCCCCAAAGTTGAAGAGCTTGGCTCCCGCTACATGTATTAAAAAAACCCTCATACAATTAGTTTTTTAATGATATTATTTCCTTCAACAAATATTCATTTCATATATATAATTACATTTATGAAATCTTTGTTGAAAAAAATAGAAGAATTATCCACATTAAAAAACATGAATTTCTTTGAGAATCTACTAAATTGCATTATAAGTGATGATAATCAAGACCATAATTATAAGGGTGATTGCACTAAAGGGTTTTTGCAAGAAACACCGGCCATTTTGCATAGTGATTTGAAAAACTGGTTCATGCCCAACACTATAACTTTTGAATTATGAACCCAATACTAGAGTAGACAAACATTGCTTCGGGCTGGAACCAATTGAAAAATTCTTGGTGGAGGATGTGGAGAACAATTGCTTTGTAGACTTGCTCCATTTGAATGTGATACCATACCCCGACCTCCACCTTCTATTGCTAAAGAGCATCACATATCAAATTTGAGAAATCATCTCTCTCTCTCTCTCTCTCTCTCTCTCTCTATATATATATATATATATATATATATATAATATTTTATCAAAGTACAACCTCAATATATAGAGGGTGACATGTAGTTTCATTAAGAGACATATCTCCTAGATGCTAGGACACTATAATTTAACTAAATATAATACTAGTGATATTTAAGTTAGAATTGAAGAATCACCAAATGCATTAAGTTTTATTATTGTGGCAGTAATATATTGAACAAAGTATGTGTAGGATTTTGTCAAAAGACTCATGATAATTAGTGTATCCATGACTCCATGTCTATATTCACATTGATGTTCATGTCTATGTTCATATCTATATTCCCATCTTTCTACTCTTCTGTTGTACGAAAAAGATGATGTTTGAATACATCTTATCAAGGGGTTAGGGATGAAAGTGATTTGTAAAAGAAGGATAGATTGGCTAAGTCAAAAACAATTGAGAAGTAGTTGGACATGGTTAGATATAGTTTGAATTCACTTTGGTGGCTTGTGAGGAACATCAGAAAGACTTCGCCAGGATAGTAAAAAGGTTGAGAGCTACCAAGAAGAAGATTGAAATGTATGGTGAGACATCATAGCACAGGCTACAACTGTGTGAGTATCCAAAGGAGTTGAAAAGGCATCATCCAAGATAGGTGGATGAGAAATTGATCATCAATGTTATGCACTTGAAATGTTGACCTTTAGCTAGACTTTTGGTAAGTATATCTACTACCGTCATAGTGGTCAGAATGTACTTAAATATAAGAGTTTGAGATTCAAGGTGTTCTTAAATGACGTAGTAGAGAATAGCAATGCGCTTGCTACAAGAAGGCCATATTCATTATATTGAGACTTTTCGCAATCTCATTTTTATCCTTGACTCGAAAATAAACTACTTTATCTCTTTACTAGCATTTTTTTTTTATAAATAGGTAACAATACCAACTTTTAGAATTTCATTATAGGATTACTATTTGAGCATTATTTATTTTTGGTTTCTATTTCTATTTTTTTAAATAAATTTTCCAATAACTACCATTCTGTATCAAAATCTTTAAAATCTCAATATAACAAATATGGCCTTCAAGCATGAAACTTGGGATTCTCTGCTAATGCAATAGCACCTATTATCAACAAAAATAGTGGCGGACTTATAAACAATTTAGATTGAGTATACCTTAAGTCAAAGAGAACTTGTTGAAGCCAAATTGCCTCAATGGTTGCTTTGATAAGAGCCATATACTCGGACTCTATACTTGAAAGAAACACAAATTTTTGTTTTGGGCTTGACCGTGAAACAACTTTGCTTGCCAATAAGAAACAATTTCTTGAAGTGGAGTGACGGGAGTTTCAAAATCATAATGAGGTTGATTGATTCTAAGCCAACCTTGGTCCTTATTCCTATCAATTTGGAGTCAAAAGAGATGTTTTAATTCTCTTTTATAACTCCTCTCAAATCCCTTTTCAAGAAGAGTTCTTAATTCCAATATAAGTTGTGGATTGTTGCTTGCAACTAGCTAGAGTATCATCAATCTAGACTTTCAGAATGATAACACCTTCAAAACTTTTTTTTAAGTAGACATTTCGATGAGCATCACTTCTTGTGAAAAAGAGAAAGATCAAAGAATTATATATGCAGTTGTTGATACCCTATGCATGCATCTTGTTTAATGCCATAAAAAGCTTTTAATAATTTGCACACAATATTGTGATTGATAGGTTTAGGGAGATCCTCCAAAATACGCATATAGATTTTTTCAACAAGTTATCCATATAAAAATGGGGATTTTACATCAAATTGATGCAACTCTAGTTCATACAATACAATCAAAGCTAAAATGACTCATATAGAAGTTAATTTAACAATCAAAGAGAAGGTTTTTTGTATAGTCAAATCCTTCTACTTGAGTAAAACCCTTAGCAACTAACCTTGCCTTGTACTGATTGATCAATCCATCAAGATTGGTCTTTAGTTTGAAAACCCATCAACTACCAATGGGTTTCCTATTGGGAGATAAGGTAATATATTCCCAAGTTTTATTTTTAGTAAGAGAATATAATTCTTCATTTATGGCCTCTTGCCATTTAGAAGCATCTTGACAATGGTATTTGAGCAATCTATGTTATTTTCATACGTGTCTTCTAGGAAGTGTTACTTAACAAACAAAATAGTCCATGTAAAAAATATGGAAGGACTTAGTGTATTCATAATAGTTTACATAAATATGATTGATGAAGGTAAATGTGAAGCTTCTAGTGAAGTAGATTTAAATACAAATTAATCTTATCATGGCAAATTGTCATTGAGTAACTAACAATAAATCTGTCAAGAAATTTGATGATTCATATTTTAATTTATGGAAACATCGCATGACATTGTTATTCAAGGTTGAGAGGTTTCGACTAATAGTTGAAGGTACTTAGTCAAAACCTACAACAACCATTGTAGTAGGTGTTCAAGCATTGCCTTCCACTGGCAAGGGTAGCATTGCCCCATCATGATGCACTCTTGGGATCTTCTGCATCCATCCTTGATGATACATCCACTTGAAAGAGCCCATGGTGGATTAAAGATGCAGGAATTGGAGTATGAATACAGACTACAAAATCTTGAATTCAACACCAATTTCAACAAGGTCTTAGCAAGCAGGGCAATCAAAATTGTACAGTTCTGTAGGTTCGAGGAGCGAGGTATTTAGCTGATGTTGGAGATAGATCTAAATACTCTCTTAGCCTCAACATAGCCTGGCATCCTCACAATCATGAGCATCAACTTCGATCAACCTCATGTTCTAGACATCTGCCTTAACATACCAAGTAAGAAGTTCCACGGTTCCACCATCTTGGAGACTTACAAGCCCTAAAACTACATAAAGAGCCGGATTGCCACACTACAAAACTTTAGGGATTAGTCAATGACAAAGAGTTGGATTTGTGCTAGGAGTGAATCAGGTTGAAGGAGACTTCTGTGAATTTGTTCTTGCTAGCGACGATGCCATCTTCATGAAGGTCAGTCTCCTAGCACCTCCAATTCTCAATGCTCCCACTTTCTCCTCTACAAGAGAAAGGTGCTAAGGATTTGTCACCCAAAGTGAACAAACAAATTAACTTTGCATATGCACACTAAATTTTGTGCATTTGTTCTCCAATTAACGTTGAAAAAATTCAAGGCTTTGCTGACATACAACAAAGTGATTGTTGTTGACAACATCTAAATGAATAGTCGTGCCTTTGATGGTGGCAATTCATTGACCTTTCATTTCGATGTTGTAAGCTAGTTTCCTTGGGCTCTGAAGGGTGAGAGCAAATAGAGTGCAAGGTGCGGAAGCCAACTTTGGATGCAAGATTCCAACAATTCAACGTGATCTGCAAAGTTGACCACCTTAGTGTTAAAATAGGGAATTCAAATTATGTAGTTTATAAGCTATTAGAATATTAAGTTATAATAGAAGCTAATCAAATAGCTAAAAGGTGTGTAAGATGAAAGAGGGTGATTGTTCACTTTCTAGTGTCATTCCATATACTATATATATGTAATCTTGATCTTGTAACAAAAATGTTTCTTTTATATAATGAATTCTTTGTGTATGTATTAATCAAATTTTAATGTGGTATCAGAGTGAGTAGAGCATGTGTCAGTCTAACTACTTGAGAAATGTGTTTTCCATCATTGCCTAGAGCAAATTGCTCCAGTAAAGACGTGTACAACTTGTTCATTGTGGATAGTGAATTGTTTCTGTCTTTTGAGTGGATAGTGAGGCAAAGGTATCCACCTGCAAGACAGTGGGATTGATTTTCTATTATATTACCCCACTTACCAAACTTTTTTTTAATGTCCACTCCCACGCATACTTGTATTTTTTATGAGCAATTTATTTGGAAAACAATATAGGTTATATCAACATATTCAATATGTATTCAATATTTAGTAATTAGTATATATATAATATATATTATGTATTTAGTATGTAATTAATATGTATTCAATATTCAATAATTAATATGTATACAATATGTATTCAATATATATTTTGTATTAAATCAACGGCATTAAGGGGCAATTCAATTTATTTTTTATTTTAAATCAAGAGCTAGGAAAAAAAATAGGGGGGAGGGAATGGCTGGGGCGGGGCCAATCAAAAATTCTGAAATCTTGTAATTTATTTCTCCAAAAAAATTGGAATCAATGGCAGGGGCAGTAGCTTCATCCCTTGATTGGCAGCCCTCATTTTTCCTTGAAGGGAGAGGGGAACCAATGCTCTCTTTCCTATAATCACAAGAGATAGTGGAAGAAGAGAGAGCTCAAGTTGAAAATCAATTACGATTGATCAACGGGTTTTTCCAAATTCCTTTCAAATTAGTTGAACAAGCATCAGAAGAAGAAAATCAACAAGCGGATGTGCAACAATTGCAAGCTGAAAATACTGCATATGAGATCCAGCAAGCACATGAAAGCTATATTTTTGTATTAGTTCAATTCAATGAGTTTAATCCTCCATGCCACATTTAACTACTTTTGGACTTTGGGGGGAATTCCGGACTTCTTGTCGAGAAATCTCCAGATGAAAGCTATGTACATTATGATGCATTTGAGACCACAATGATGTTTGATGTAGGAAGGACTCTATTTGATAGAGCCTATAAATATACTAAGAGCTTTATGAGATAACATATTTTAGCAATGCAAGCATGAAGATTGACCAATCCATCTGGAGATATCTTCACATGAAAAAATAACAAAAATTAGCTCTTAAAAACTGTAGATTGTATGTAAGCAATGAGCATTCATATTCTAAAACATCTACATGATGATGTAGAGGCATTCAGTTCTTCCATCAAACATCGGACTTCCAATACTTAAATTTGAAATTAGACATCTGGAGATCTTCAAATGCCATCCCTCAACTTTCTTCCACAAGTTCATACACAAAAGAGAATTCCAGAACTAAACTTGGGAATGAGAGATCTGGAGATCTTCAGATAGCTATCCCCTCAACATTCTTTCACAAGTTCACACACAAAGAGAATTCCAAAATAGAACTTGGGAATGGGAGATCTGGAGATCTTCGGATAGCCACCCCCTCCACTTTGTTTCACAAGTTCACACACAAAGAGAATTCCAAAATAGAACTTGGGAATGGGAGATCTGGAGATCTTCGAATAGCCACCCCCTCCACTTTGTTTCACAAGTTCACACACAAAGAGAATTCCAAAATAGAACTTGGGAATGGGAGATCTGGAGATCTTCGGATAGCCACCCCCTCCACTTTGTTTCACAAGTTCACACACAAAGAGAATTCCAAAATAGAACTTGGGAATGGGAGATCTGGAGATCTTCGGATAGCCACCCCCTCCACTTTGTTTCACAAGTTCACACACAAAGACATTTATCTACTGAAGTAAAGAGGATTCACCCATATTTATTCACTTTGGGACACAAACGAATAGGCCTGTGCCTTCCATTGCTTAGAGTTCTGAAGCTAGTCTATTTGATATTTGGAATGCAGGTATCCCTAATACGAACATGTGGGAGTATTATAGACCTCTGTCGTATGTTTAGGGGATTGATGTCAATGAACATAACAATGTGATTACTAAGCAAATTGCACATTGCATCCCTACTAAAGAGTTCCCTAAAGAAGTCCATCCTATTAGGATGCGGATCCAACTTGTCCGGTAAATCACATCCTTGAACAACAAATAGCCTGGAGACTATATCGCATGGAAGAATAAATTGAAGGAGGTCTTCCAATTTTGAAGTATTCATCCTTGACCAGATACTAACAGCAGTGCGTCCCAACAACAATCGAACCAGATATCTAAAGCTCTCCAAGTACGCATTCTGTTTAGTAACAGAGACAGTACCCTCAATGGACAGAGGACCCGTCAGTACGATGACCACCACCCTCTGCAAAGACCCACCTTAACACATAATCAATTGTAGACAACTTCCAAATGTATAACAAACGAACTAAAAACAACAGGAGATCTCCAGATATCCCACGGCACACCAAACAAGGCTCATACAGAAATGGTCCCCTTATCCGCATTTACCACAAAACGAGCAAGAAGAACACAAAGCAAACTTTATAATTTCAATGACATCTGCAAGTTACCAAAATCCTATGCGGGTCTTGTACCATAAGTGCTATCCTTATGCATTACTGACCTAACGATTCAATACAATACGTAAATTATTTCAATTGCAATAGATTCTTAAAAATACAGACTAAGAAAAGTGTCGACATGAACAAATATTTTTCATTACATATCCACATAAAAACTGCCGAATGAAAACTACATATGTTCACTTGCAACGCCAACTACCACAAAGTAATTGACAAATGCACCTACAATTTTACATACAATAAGATTACACTGCCTGTCATTCGAGAATGTACAATAGTTATGGCGCTAAAGGTAAAAGAGAGAGCATCCCCAATATTTACAATATGTTCAAGAATATCAGAGTCACTATTTCCATTCCTATGTACATCTATAGAAGTAGAATAACTTGTAATAATGCCATGTTATTTATCATCTGGAGATCTCCAGATGATATCTTCTAGACACAAGTACTAGGCCTCCAAACATCCCTTCAAGACGCGATTTCCGAGACTACCCAGTGGATCCTCCGACATTTGACTACCGAAAAGCGGATTAGCTCGGACATAAACCGGCACTGCTTCGTTGGATTTTAGAAGACCGTCGAGCCAAGGCCGTAAGCAAGCATTCAAGAAGTTGTCAAACTCATCACCAGACCAGGTCTGCGAGTGAATGGCATTGTGAGAATTATTCAACAAATTCTTCACTGGACTGTCGTCAATCAGGAGGACGTTGTCTACAGAATCTACTTCCTCCATGCGAATCAGGGTTGTCAAATCCTTCAAAAAATAAGGTTTATTTGGTTGAGTTGGATTCTTATAAGACGATCGAGTGCAATCCATCTGCGTAAGATACAGGACCTCTTTGTAACCAATAGTAGTGCGTGACAGAACTGCCTGTAACAACGGCAGCATGTTCTTCTCCAAAGCACTACTCCAGAAGATGATTCGTGCCCTAGGAAATAGCCATTCAAGGAACTCCGTTAGACCCGGTCTCCGCTTCACTGTTGGATTAGTTCTATGGAAAATCCGGTGATTGAAAAGTCCATTCAAATCTAGGACGACATTATATTCCCGTCTTAATACCTGATTGGGCACAGTTGTCATCGTCTCCGCAGCCTAGAGTCTACCTGGACAGCAAGGACAAAGACCGAGTTAGAAGCAAGGGAAAAAGATCAAGTTAGAGAGGTAATGTACACCACATGTAACAAAAAGAGAATGTCACCTCAGGCACCTTTGACGAAGCCCACATCACCGTCCTTCCCCTCTTGGAACTCCCCCCCTGCCCCTCCTTCACAATATGGGATCCCTCGTCCACTTCCGACTCGGCCCCTACCCCCAACATAGCCATATCCGACCCCTTCTCAACATTGACATTGGGCCCAATAGCAGGAGGCTGCAACATGTCCGCCCCCTTCACCAACTCACTTGCCCCCAGTTCAAATTGAGGGATAGACTGGGGACTAAACAGGTTCAAGTCTGTCAAAGTATCACTTCGAAGTGACTCGGACATTCCTTCTATAATCAATGGATTCAGAACCATCAGGGGATCTCCAGATGCACTTGGGCCTTTCACTACCTCTACTCTATCTTCCTCTAGACAAGGTGAGTCTATGACTTGTGGATTCAGAGATTGTTGAACAACTTGTGGAATCTCTGGACAAGAGCACTAAACAACTGGTACAACCGGGGCCACCACGGAAACATTAAGTAGAAGATCAGCTGCAACGCTATCATCGTCATTTCCAATGCCAGTGTCAATAATCTGATCATCAGCAATTTCAGCATTAGGTAGGGCTCCATCCGAAACTCCACCAAGTCTCGAACCATCGAGGTCCTCAGATGCATCCCCTGAAATATTGGCAGCCCGATTCAACGCGGCACTCGAACTTCCCTTTCCTACAGTCTTCCTTATTCTAAGCGGTTTCGTGGCCTTCTTTCGATTCTTCGCTGCAGGCGGATTCTTGAGCACTTGCGAACTCCTACCCTTCTTCTTGCTTGGTCCCTCCGACAACTCTGAAGGCTCTGATCGTTTGATAGATTTTGTTTTCGTAGGAGTAGGGTTCTTCAACTTCTTCGGCAGCGCCGGTGGAGGGGGAGGTAAATCTTGAGATAATTGTACACAATACATCAGACTCGAGACATACAAAACAAAAGCACCAACCCAACATTTGGAGATCTCCAGATGATTAAAGGTCCAGCAATACTCACTTCAAGTAAGATATGTTTGCGTGCCACAATCCCCTCACTTCTCTCAGAGTAGGAGTCATCACTGTTCGGTTCTGATTCAAACGTATCGACTGAAATTTCCTCAATCTCAAATACAGCTTGCCGACTCGAAGTCACAGGATCACGTCTCGGAACTTCAGACTGGTGTTCCGAATCCGAAGTTTCAGAGATTCCAGTCGCAGCGGGAGGTTTACGTCTATCATTAACGTCGAACTGCTCTACGATATGCTTGGCAATCATTTGCCCTGTCGACTCCGCATCCTTGGAATGAAAGATTTCAAGGACCTTCAGTCGGCCCCACTGGTCCAAAAAACAAATAGAAGTGAGTTTCCAATGAAAAAACACAAATTATCGCAAATCAAAGTAATATATGTCCAGAAATCGTACCACTCCTAGGTGAGTAATTTCCGGTCCGCCATTCACATTCACCAAAACCATGTCAGCCTCAAGTAAACCAACAAATATTACTAATGCTGTAGTTGACCTCAGATACGGAACACCTGGACGTTTCCAAGACATGTCAACGTCTGTTGGCAGGTCCTTTGAATAGTACACTGCGTCGATGGGGGCATCGTTGGGGAAAAAGGTTTTGAACCGTTTCCGTGCACTTTCGGCTCCACTATATCCGAAACAGAATACTATGTAAACATCGAATTGGTCTCCCACAGCACCCTTAGGAAAGCCGTCCTCGGTTTGTGTAATGTAGTGAATGACGTGCCAGTCCCAAAGACGGTTTTTAGTTTCAGAATTTCTTTTGCTCAAATGAGCCAATATTTCGTGAAATCCAAGAGCATCCATCATAAGAATCGCAGGAGAGCGAACTTCAACAGTGTTCCGATCAGAGTCCGTGAATTCAAGTGCATCAAAAAGTCTTCGCAGCTTCCTGTCTTCCAGAATCTTGGCCCGGGGTCCGCTGGGTGAGGCTTCAAACATGTACCACATGTATAGGTGTCTTTTTCCCTTTCCCCGCCAAGCAACAACGTCTGGTTGAGCAAGGACTCCGCTGATGTTCCAGAAATGCTCGTCCATGATTTTAGACAGATAGAACTCTGCAAAGGCCTTTTCCAAAGCCTCCGCCACAGCCACTTCCGCCCTGGCATTGATAAACGAATCCTACATGTCGTGCACAGCCTTTGGACAATCCGAGGGCTTGTGGGTTTTGTTGAGATTCCTTGTTTGTCCTTCCAACCACTGCTTTCTGGCCTCAGTCACCATAGCTTTGTCAACCCAATGACAGATTTCCAAATGAGTGATCTTCTTCTCTGACGAGAACTCCGCCCAATCCGCATCCGTATATGGCACATACTCGGGCTTCTTGCTTGGAAGATGGAACTTCCGATAATGGCACATCAATTCGTTTTTCATTGCCCGGACAAGCCTCTCTCTTTGACTAGCATCATATAAAGACGGGAGTGAAAAGCCAGTGCCATGTTTCTTCGCCTTCGTGCTCTTAACGCAAATTTTCTCGTTTTCTACAAGACCCGCCAAAAAGCTAATATCCTCAGGGCGAAGTCCGTAAAGAGGCTTGAAGTCGTTGATTGTCAATAGCTTCCGCCTTGCGTCTACTTTCTTGGATAAGCTCCCTTCAGTACCAGGGAGCATATATTGGACGTACTTCTCTTCGATTCGGATCCATCTGTTAACGTCTTCGTCCTCGTCAAGGAATAGCAATGGAATTTTCGCGTCCGCTTCATTCCCTTTTACAGTTGTAAAGATGGTCGACATAATTGGAAAGAACTCCTGCATTCAAGAACAGTAAAAATTACTTGAAGGCTGGATAAAACAAATGACGGTCTCCAAATCCATCTGTAAATGAAAATCTTATTTGTACAAAGATCGTATTCCCACATTGTAAATGGACTATATAGGACTAACCGATAGTGCAGTGAGAAATGATAGGATTTATATCCAAGAAGGCAATAATCGAAGTAGTCACTCTGTGGGCCAAGCAAATAAAATAGGAAATGAAGTCTAAAATCATCTGGAGATCTCCAGATAGTTTAATCTGGAATGTTTCGCCAATGGAAAACAAAGGATGTAAAATATGGAGACAGCAGGTTTTTTGGGCATTTCACATCCTATCTATTTCATCGCCTAAGCATTCGGGATTAAACTGTCTAGAGGCCCCCACATTAATTGAATAGAAATGGTATTCAGAAACTACAATAACAAAACTTAGCTCTGAAAGCTGCATTCAGATGGATACATACGAAAAAAATGGGAAATGAAGATCAGAATCACGTGGAGATCTCCAGATGATTCTATGATAAATCGTCGAACAAAAAAAATAGGAAATGAAAGTCCTCCATGTTAAAGTCATCTGGAGATCTCCAGATGATTCTACGATAAATCGTCGAACAAAAAATTAGGAAATGAAAGTCCCTCCATGTTGAAGTCATTTGGAGATCTCCAGATGACTTCAACAGAGATAGTCAGCCGAAAAACTTACTGTTCTTCTAAATGAAAAGACTGCCTATATAGAAAGTTATCTATACAGACCTGGATGAATTAAATGGAATGATACTCACAAAATAAAAGTAAACAAATTATCTAAATCAGAAGCTATTATAAGATTGGTCACTAAAAGAGATATTGGAAACGAAATCAAGATTCAACTCGATTTGTTTCAATTATTTCAAGATAAGTCGCGGAGCCCAAAAAATATAGGAAATAAAATTCTTTTCCTCTTGTGACCATCTGGAGATCTCCAGATGACTAGAAGAGAATATTCATCTACAAATAATTAACTAACAAATGTAGACGAAATATAAACCGCAAAATAATTGTATACGAATTCCACCTAGAGAGATTTACGGTTCCATATAAAGTAACAACAAGGAATAGACAAGGACACCTGACATACCAGATACAACTGTGAGTGCGCTCGGCCACCGTAGGAAGGTTGAGGACACCCCATTTCTTTCCACTTGATTCTTGCATGCATGAGTTGCTTGGTAAATGATTGCTCCCTCTGTTCACCAGCTACGTTCTGGTTCAGGGCTCGCGAGAGCAATATGAGGTCATTCCATTTTCTACGTGGGGCATATACTGGAATTATATTAAAAGTAGAGGCTTCCTGCTTATCACACTCAGGGATCTCTCCATCCTGCACTAGGGTCCTGTATGCTTCCACTGTGTGCTGCCCTCCGATGATATAATAAGGCGTGTCATTCTGGAGGAATTCCCTCTTCGGGCAAGTATCATAGAATTTGGCTTGCCCGTTAGCACCGTATGGCCCTTGCTTGACGGGAAGAATGGTAATGTGTCTGAATTCAAACTGATAGTCGATTTCGAGGCGTGCTTTGTTTTTGATACTCTTCAATCGACCCTCATCGATTCCTCGGTATACAAGTTGAGGGACTGGGGCCTTGTGCAAATAATCAAAATGCACCCGCAGTGGCTCCCCGACCATATCTGTGAATGGTTTTTTTCCCCATTTGTACAATGGATCGAATGTAGTCTTGTACAGAGCCTTCATAACCTTCATGTCCTTCGGTTGAAGCTTCTTCACTTCCGCCTCATTCATTTTCACGCATTGGGCAAGAGTAAGCTTCTTCGCATCGTCTTTCTCGGCATCGCCGGGAGTACCCACCAGAGACTTCCGCTTCTTAATCTTCTTCTTAGGAGACGGTTCCAGCGTTTTGCCTTCATCATTTTGGGGGGTAGGGTTCACGTCATCCCGGGCCTCTTTGATCAGATCCCACTGTACACTCATGCTCTTCGGAGTCCACCCCGGAACATCATTCTTACAAAACAATAATCCACGCTCCATACAGCTGTGACACAGACCAAGGTCCATTTGCCTGTAGTCTAGAATAAGCCCATATATTCGAGAGTTTCCGGATTTTCCTATCTTCTCTTCAATTACAAGGAGAACGCTGAACTTGTCGAGACCTTGCATTTCGAGAACGTTCAGGCCTGCGGTCATGTTCACCCTCGCGTGGTTGACAAAACTTGGAACAATTCGGACTACACCATCAGCATCCTCCTTCCACTCAATCCCCCATTCTGTAATTTTCTCACGGCAGCGATATATGGCTCCAACGTTGAAATCTCCACGATATGTGAACTTATGAACCCATCCGTCATGGAAGGGGGCAAGCTTCACTGGTTGAGCGTCCTCAGGACCCTCAGACAAGTGTTCATCTCTGCATCAAGTAAATGAGGATAGTAAGTATTTCCCTTCATGGTGAAGAAGTCATCTAGAGATCTCTAGTTGATAGTGAAGATAACATGCACGACCCTATTAGATAATCAGAATTTGCTAATTTTTTCTCGACTTTAAGCTTAATTGGTTATACAATTCCATCGATATGTGAGAATTACGTATGGAGTGTGTGGTTCATACTCTGTCATCTGGAGATCTCCAGATGATATGTAGACTGTGGGTTGTTCATAATCTGTCATCTGGAGATCTCCAGATGATATGTAGATTGTGGGTTGTTCATAATCTGTTATCTGGAGATCTCCAGATGATATGTAGACTGTGGGTTGTTCATACTCTGTCATCTGGAGATCTCCAGATGATATGTAGAGTAGATTGTTCCTTTTCTTCCATCTGGAGATCTCCAGATGATATGTAGACTATGGGTTTTTCATTCTCTGTCATCTGGAGATCTCCAGATGATGCTTACACTAATTCCTATAGACGTTGCAATTAATAGTACAAATACTATATTCATGGTACATTTTCGTTCTTCTTTTACCCTATACTATACTCACTAATACATACAGGGTGATCTCTACGTATATGCATGGTAATAGGTGCTTTTTCTTTGTATTTCCACGGCAAAGGTTTACATAAGGTTGAGAGTGTACAAACTTACGTATCATCCTACAATGGCAGGATTCTCTTGCCTCGATTTGGTTCCATGATCTTCGACACTCAGAACCCGCTGGAGCTTTTCTGTGTACATCGAACACAGTATAAATTGAAAAACGTCCTCCACTCTCAATTTGCGGTGTAATAGATGTTTGATTTCTCACAAATAACTAGAATTTTAGGTTTACCATCGGAAGGAATTGTGAAGACACTAGTTGCAAGAAAGACCGCATCTGGAAATCAGTAGATAAAGAATGCCCCTCTCCATAACTAGATGTCCATTGCCAACTGGATGTCAAAAAACAAAACACAATTGCGAAGTGCCTACTTACTGATGATGTTGGTAAGTGCGGCAAAGCACACCCTCCGGAAGTTAGACTAACGTAAGTAAGACTGTCTCGCATAATAACCCTATTCCAAAAATGGAATTCTGAGACTACATTCATGTTTTATTTACAAACTTACCAGACTACCGTTGATCAGTTGTTTCTGCAACTACAAAATTCAAGCACACAATCCTAGTAACGACTGTCGCGAACACTGTAAGGAAGTTACTTTCTCAAAAATAAATAAGAACCTGATTTCCTGCGGCAAGAGGCAACTCATGGAATATAATATGAACCTACAATGGAATGAACGACATTCAAAGTGTGGCAGACCCTTACTATGAGGAGGTAGCTTCTGCGCATGTGAACTGTCCTACAGTGGAATGAAAATTAAAGTTCTCTGTCTATCGCTGAGAAAAAAAAAAATGGGCGGATTTGAACATGCCTAGATTA